>VZTX01010955.1:659352-937033 GCA_013400915.1 Pardalotus punctatus
CAATGCTGAACAGAGGACTTGACTTGAAGGCATAAGATTAAGATGATTTTTCTGACAGTTTAATTCCATTTGCTCATATGTCTGCATCTGACAGTCATTTTTTATCAACTTTACTTTCCAAAAACAAGCAAAGTAAAACATCTGGAAAGTGTTGTTTGCATGCGATGATTGTGCATACAGAAAAACTTTTTGTTTTTTCAATGGAGATCAAATTCACAGATCAATATTTGCCATGAACATTTTGATTGTACTGATTAGCACATGTTGTGGAAAATGCCTGTGTTTGTATGTAGCCTGAGGAGAGCTTAATACATTGCAGGTAATACCTAGGCAGAATGCAGTAGAATGAAAGCAATAATAATAATTCACAGATATTCAATTATTGCCTAACATAACATTACACACATTTTTATGGATACTTATAACTAGAACAACACAAGCTCATTAGCAACAGGAGAAGTATTTTAAATTATTTTATCAAAATGATTAATGCTACTTTTCCAATCTTATTGAGGTCACATGTGCGCATGCATTTATGTGAATAAAAAACTAGATGAGTTCTGTACAAATAAACTTGTGCGTGTCACCTTGCTTATTCAATTCTTCCTCTTCCCCACGAGCAACCTCTGTGCTGTAGGAGGAAGGAGGCCATACCCACTGAGACTTAAAAACACAATTTGCAATCCGTCTATGTACATAGCTCTGATGGGAAGGAGATCCTGAGGACTGTGGAGTCTGTTTCTGCTTTCATGCCATGCCAGCTCGCCAAACAAGGCATCCCTGGAGGTGGCCCATGGCTCCAAAGATGTCAGGTGGTCTTTTTCTCCCCTCTATTCCACACTTCTAGCTTTGACATCACTTCTAGCTTTGACATTCTTTCCTTCTTTCTTTCCTTCTTTCTTTCTTTCTGTTTCTCTCTCTCTCTCTGTCTTCCATTTCAATTTCCAGAATTGCACTTAATTTTTCTAGTTTCTGTGTCCTTGCTACTTTCAGGCAGACTTTCATTTTTTCAAGGTAATCTTTAGCATTGTCCTGCAGGTTGAAATTTAGATACACAGGAACCAGAATAAGAAAAACAAACACAACAAGAAACAGTGACTGCTGTCTATATTAAAGGGGGTTTGTACATGTTTCATTCTGAAGGCTAGGTCAGCACAAATGCCATTTCTTTCAAACACTTCTTGAATTTGTACTCTCTTCAGCAGCAGAAGTTCAGTTTTCTAGCAAACTTCTTCCACAGTAAGTCAGCAATCCTTGCCACAGCCCCCAGCTGATGCTGCAACACAACTGCTCAGTGAATGACTCTGGCTATCACTCAGCACATTGATACAGGCATGTTAAGACCTAGAGGGTTAATTTCAATAACCACATTTCTTGCATTTGTTTGACATTTAATTGACACAGATTTTCCCCCCACTGTTACCAGACATCTAGAGCTCCAAGAGTATGTTTCTTCTAAGTCAGATCCTCAGTATTAATGTGTAAAATAAGTGTCCATGCTGCAGTGAGATGCATCACTGCAGTGAGCTTACATGTCCCCTGGTCATCTTTCAGGGAACCACTTTGAATGCAAGGGGCCAGGCACTCTCGTTCTTCTGACCAGCTGGACATTTGTCAGCTTTGAGCTGAATAATGTGGCATTGTAAGCACTGTACTGTACCTAAACCCTAAAGTCTCCCGAGCAGCACCGTAATTAGTGCAGGATCTATCCTGTGCTAATGTTGTCCCATATATGACTAGTACAGCTCTCCAGTTTTCAGTTCAAAGCTTGCTTCTTACCGCCTGAGGAGTTCAGTGTATCTCAACATTCCCATCTATACCTTCCCTAAATGTTTATTCAGGGTCACTGGCAGGTTTTGCACGCTCCATGTTGAACTCTGTGCTGCCAGGAGCTGCACAGGTACCAGCCTGAACCAGCTGACAGCTACCCAGGGTGACAGTCACACCTTTGTGTTTCAGTGTCAGCACGCCCTGTGCTGTAAAAAGTGAGGGAGGAGGTGACAGAAGGCAGAGGCCAAGAGTATTACCCCCTCAAACAGCTTTTACAGTGTGTGAAACTGGCCTAAAATAGAGTTTGTTTTCAAGGTAAGAGGTATACAAAATGAACTTTTATGCTGATTCTACAATTCCTCCAGTCTTCCTTTAGGCACAGATTTCTGTTCAAATGGTTTAGTGATACTACCCATCAGAGAGTTCAGCCTTTGCAATATATTTCACAGTAGTCCCTAGGTTTGACTCAGGAACAATATATCATTTTGGTATTGCTTTATAGCCTGTTGTCAGCTGTATATTTATCATATTTATTTATTTATTGGGAAAGAATGGGTGAAATCTCTAATAATATTATATTAAATGTAGACAATAGAAACTAAAATAAAGAGGCATATCAGTAAAAGGCATACCATAGAAGTAGTCATCAAGAAGTGCTAAAATTAGCTGTCAATCTTAACTTCAGTTAACTTCAAGTTAAGCTACAAAGTTGGAAATTTCTCACACACTTACTGATATTCTTAAGATTGGAAGTGCTAACAACACTCAGGGTGGGGAAACTCAGTCCATCCTTTACGTAGCCTTCAGGATCAATGATCTCATGACAGACTTAATTTTTCTTTTTGAAGTTTAAATCCTTATCAATGTATGCGTTGTAGTCACTACTGTCCAGATACATCTGAGCCAGTTTAAAATACCCTGTTAAGTGACCTGTAGTAGATCAGCTGTAGTAGAGAGTAGAAACAGCTGGACCTCTGTGTGCACTATAAGAGAAGCAAAGTAAACTAGCAAGAAACCTGGTCCATGCTGGTGTCACACCATGTGTCCACAATAGGGCACTGGTGGTACTGAACGTTTGATAGAATAAATGTAGTTTAGGTGTGCTGGTGGAGAAACATCCTCATAAAGAGTCAAAAACTGTGACTGTCCAACAATTACTGAATAGGGTCCCGATCTGGAAAAAAAATTAAAAAATAAAAAAATCAACTAATTAAGCGAGTGAGAACACTGCCAAAAGAAAGAATGGGATAAGGTAGTAACTACTGCATGGAATCAGATCCACCTTGCTGTAAAGCTATAGAACATCAAGTACACCAGAACTTCTATCTAAATTATGATGAGTCCCTGGCCAAAGCTCTTTTCTACTCTGATACAATAGGAAGGGGTAAAGAAAAACACAGAGTAGCCAGGCAGGAATCTCGTTTTCTAGTCAAATAGGAGTAAGTTTGGTAGTTCCTCATATAGCAAACTCCAGAGGCTTCCTAAGAACTTGCTTTGTAACATGATCAAAGTAAATTTGAGAAAAATAGGATTATAACTTAAGAGGTAAGAAATGTGTTTCTATCTAGTTTGAAACACTAGAAAAAAATTTGTAGAAATTTAACTTAGCTTTCCCCTGTACTCATAGTTGTAAACAAGCCTATCAGCGATCTCCCAGAGTCAATACCAGCAACTCCACAGTCTCTGCTCCTTCACCTCTTGTTCTTTTGGGTCAGTATCCTGTAGAGGAGAATGGACAAGTGTGTGTTCACCTGGTGGAAATAGGAGCAAATCCATACTCAAAAGTCATTTCTTCCAGGGAAAGAGCTCCTCACAGCTCAAAACTCAGCTTTCTATGTAAAATAGCAAATATTAATGCTTAAAAAGAAGTTGAATTGGTCTCCTTAATAACTAAACAGATGAAAAATACCACAGTTGTTTTTATATTGTTATTGCATATGGTAAATAACTCTATTAAGCTAACTCTATAAATGTAATAAATCTGTAAATTGTTCCCATCACCACAAATGCACAAAAAAACATTGAAAGAAAAATTAAATACTAATTGTGATCCTTAATGAGTAAGTACTTCATTCTAAACGCACTATTTCAGAAAGTCCTTTTTATTTAAACTTTCTAAGGTTACTGTGTCTCCATTTCCCTGTCCTTAACAGCATAATGCATCCATCTCACACTCTTTTGTAAGGAAGGATTTTTCTCTGCCAACATTAATAACAAGAAAATTTAATTTTTCCTTCTCATTACAGTGACCTGTTCTGAAAGCTGAGATTTGAGGCAATCTCAAATTGAATGCTCTTTTACCAATCAAATTTCTTCTCTAGCAAAATCTATTCATGATGTGTTTCTGATTATGAAAGATGAAGGTAACTAATAAATCTCACTGATATTCTTTTCCTTGCAAAACAATAAATTCCCTGAAATTTAGTTGTCATAAATGAGGCAAGTCTTGATTAATTAAAAAAAAAGATAATTTATTAACAGGGGAAAGTTAAGGGAACAGTGAAATAAAAGTTTCTAAAAGGAAAAAAAAAATAATGACCCACGAATGCAGTGATTGGAGAGCCTAGAAGCTGATCTGGCTATTGGCCTAGGGTAGAGATCTGCAGCGCTGGGGTGGCTCCAGCTAGTCCGAGAGCAAGTCACTTAATTGAGTCTCTGGACAGACATTTAGGCCTAGATCCCACAGCACCAAACTTTACCACAGCTGTCCTGGGACAAAAGCAGCTCCTCAACTTGTGCACCAGATTTTATACCCCCTTTGGCTCCTCCCCAGACCGCCCACGGTCCCGCCTCCATGGCACAAGGTGCTTGGTGGGTTCTAGAATGATGCAATATCTCTTCACCAATGGCTTGTTGTCTCTGGGGGGAATTATGTCATCTGGTCTTCAAGGCAGGAAAAGTGCAAATTAATCTTCCACGTTGCCATGGAGCTCAGTTGCAGGCCAAGGGCTGACTTCTAAAAATAGTCCTTTAGCTGTGGGGTGAGGGGTTTTGCCTTTTGGAACCTGACTTAAGCTGAGGGACTGAATCCATAAAATCAAATGATTTTTCAGTAAAATACAGCTCTCTTAACTTTGTTTGGAACTTACAAACAACACGAAACACTCAATTAGTAAAGAAAATACCTTACAACATAATTCCTATTTGAACAGTCATAATTTGAGTTGACTAACTTTGAAATACCACTCTCTTTTTAATACAACATTTACTCCACTTATTCCCACTCCATAACACAAACTAGAACTATGAAACCTTATTAGAACCAAGATAAAAGAGAACTTTCTTAGTTTAAAACACTTTAACTGGTAACCTCATTAATCAGTAAAGTACAACTCTCTTAACTTAATTACTGGTGGTTTGCATGTGCGAAAGTCAATTTTTGAATTTTATTAATAACATAGTTTTGTTTCAAATGGCCTGAAATCTCCATAAGACAGTTTTATTTAACTCTGCATTCTGAAGGAACATTTCTGCCGTGTTGAACTCCATTACTTTGCTTGCTGTGGTGTAAAGCAAGTCAACATATTTTAAAAGCATTTTCATTTAGACCAATTTAGGCTGTTGAACTACAGAATTAATTATTCACACAGTGTTATTGAACAGATAGGCAGATCTAAACAACTGAGTTGCCTGATCTTTATTATTTATCAAATAGTAACATTTTAAACATATTTTGTTCCAGCATCTGTTCTTTTCCTTTTTTGTTTGAGCTCTCTTGGTGTCTTCTTCCAATTTCCATTCATATACTGCCCGAATCACACATATTCATACAGGTTTGTTCTTGTACTTCTTAATACAACACTAGTGTATTAACCCATTTTTACATTCTGTTTCACTTAAATTCAGTTTTGTCTCCAGAACTGTTTTGCTCTCTTCCTTGGTTTTAGAGAAAATGCTAATTCTGACTTTATTCATAAATGTCACAATGGCACAGTTCTTTGGTATGGATGAATGTGAGTAAAACTGTGCAGAATCAGGTTCTATGCAAGGGCAAGTCCTGCAAAGCTAAAGTTGTAGCTAACATGATACATTTCAAGAGAGTGGAATAGAAAATTAATCCCAAGAACAAGAATACGAGGAATGTGATTAGCATACAAATATGGGGTAGTGACACTGAGGTGAACACCAGGTTCCATGGAGAAGATAGCAAAATTATTTGCTGTACATCCATATGGAATCTTCACAGGGAGGTGAGTGGTTTCTTTGAATTTTTTGTTTAATATAGATATGAATCAGGCTTATTGCTGGTCTTCAAATATGGCAGCATCCTGCATATCCTTTGACATTACAAAAGAGTTTTCAAGTACCAAAGTTAAAACAAAAACCCAGTGTGGACAGATAAGCAGGAGAAAGCCACATGTCACCCATGTTTCTCTTTCATTTTTCCACTGCTTTAGTTCTTGTTAATGTGTTTACTGTATACACACCATATTGACAGCCATGAAAATGAAAGCCTATTAATCATCAGGAAGAGGACTGGCTTATATGCTACATACTCCTTGAGATGAAATTTCAACTGGTTAAGAGCCAATAGAGATTTGGTCCCAAGCATCGTTTCCAAGAGAAACAACAGTGTAAGATTTCCTTCAGTCTCACTTTTGTGCCTCAGAGAGATAGGAATAGCCCATCCATGCATTAGTTAGCGCATTATTTTTTTTTCCTTTCTTCTGTTTTTTCATTTTCTTTTTTTTCCCCCCTGTGATATAGACTAAGAGTTGAAACTGTAGATCTGTTTAGAAAATTTGGGTCTTAACATCTCCCTGGTGCACTTGACTGCACTCCAACCACAGCTCTTCATGCCCTGGTTTTCCTTCTAAATTAAGATATGGTTTCATAATGGTGAAACGACTGTTTTTAGGCACACCATGTATTATCTCATACTATGCAAAATCAACCTCAGATGGCCATTTCAGCACCTTCGCATTTCCAGAGAAGTGCAGAGGGACAATATAGTTAATAATTGAGCTAATAAATGTTAATAAATGAGTCCATCAGTAATTTGGGAAAGCATCAGAAAGGAATTTCTGTTGCACAACACAGAAAGGACAGGTCACATTTTAAAGAACAGGATCGCCAAAGAGAATTAAGGTACAGATTCTATCTCAAGTGATTCTGTATGCAGGTAAGTTATTAGATCTGTATAATTATCCTAGTTACAATACTTGTGTAACCCCTTGGTCAGCTCAAAACCCTGTAGGCAGAATTGAAAACAAGAAGGGCAACTACCCTTATTCCTTGGAGAGCTCTCTAACTCAACTCTCCTAGAGTGACATGTAAACAATATGCACTTCTGCATGTTTTCTTAGCTAACCTTGAGACTACCACAAAATGACTAAAAAGGTAGTGTTCTAACAGCAATGTGACCTCCAGAAAGGGCTTTCTATCACCTGGGACCTTTTTTTCTCATCAACACAATATGATATTTACATTGGGAGACTATAGCTGTTTCTTTGGTTTTCAAGTTCCCCTCATTAATTTCCATACAAAAGTTTCAGCTTCTTTCAGTGGGTGTTGGCATTTCTATTTCCAGAGGCAATAACTCTGTGATCTACTCAGTCACACATGGACCTGAATTCTGCATTCAGTGAGACTCGGGTGAAAGGTGTAGCTGTGTTCAGGGCAAATAACTGAACAATAAGTAGATATTTTCTAGGTATTTCAGCCTTGAATGACCTCCTGATTATCCCTCTGAAGAGAGAATGCATCAGACTTTGTGCCAAAGGCCAGCCCAGGAGTCCCAGTGTAACCTGAAAAGCTACAGGTGCCCCTGCCTTGGCTTGTTAACATCACAGGACTGACTTAAACAAAAAAGGGCTCCTTCATAGGAACTCTTGTTGTGAACACTTGGTTTCATTTTAGTTGGTTTCATTATTAGTCAGAGAACACCTGCTCATTGTTTATTTTTGGAAGTCCTAACCTTCAACACAGAGAAAAATCCAAGAGTCTTGTATTTACTTTCTACTCCTTCCAAAATTAAGAAGCTTGGAGTTCTCACTGTTAAAATTTTACATTTCCTATTTTGGGGGAGTGGGTTTGATGTGATAAAATTCACATGAATTTATACAAAAATATGTGCATCTGTTTTCTGGAAAAAAGTAATGCTCAAAAGACTGTTTTCGTTAGCTAGGTGGTATAAAAACAACAACAACAAACAACAAAAAAATCAAGGAAGAACTTGTCTTTGCATTTATGAAGCAAAATAATGTTACTGAAGTCTCAAGCTGTTATATTGCCTGCCTTATCTTCTTCCAATATGGAAAATGGATTGACTCTGATTAAGAGTGTTATTGAGGATAAGAATGTAAGTTAGTGGATACAGTTAACAAGCTTTAATGGATGATGCAATACATATTTTTCTTACTAAAACACAGCTAGAAATAAAGTCTGCACCTTTAGAATACCGTAATGGTAGTTCATGAGTAACCTGTTTTCTCACATTATTTTTAAGCTGGCAGACTTCCATTATATAATGTTGACTTTGGAGTGAACTCCTTCAAAGCTCTCTTGAAGGCATTAACTTTCAATTTCAAAACTGCTGTGGAGGAAAAGAGATATTGGATCTCCTTGGAATAATTATGCTGTGAGGGCAATGCTGTTATTGCTTCTGGGTTAGCAACTATGCTGAGAAGGCTCACAGCCTGTTGGGAACATCTTGCATTCGGACTGAGCTCTCAGTACTCTCTGCTCAGAAACTGCTGTAGAAAATGAATAGTGTACCAACTATCTTCATCACTAATAATCTGCCTACAGTACTAAAAATATGGGAGGGGAAAAAACTGTGAAAGTGTTCACTACAAATAAATCAACAATTAGTAGCAGAAGTGTGAAATTTTTGCTTTAAAAATTTTCACAGTAAAGTGATGAAATGGCTTTATCTTAAATTTTTTATCATTTTCAGAAACCTTGATATAACTGCTAAAGGAAGAGCCCAAAAGTCATCTTGAGGCTCACATACTGTTTGTTGAACATTTTAGTAGGTATATTTTGGGTTTTGCAAACTGAAGACTGCAGGTAGCACAAACGATAGCACTCTGAACATGTGGGCTCGGTGCTGGCCTTGCTGCAGCTCCTAGACTCTGCAAGAACTCCTTAAAACTACCTCTGGTACACCAGCACTGCGACAGAAGATTGTGCAGAGTTCCTGAGGGTGATGTTCACTGAACTGGCAGTAGACCAAGAGGCAGGAAGACCACACTATTTTCAAGCATCAAATTGCTAATTACAACCCCTGAGGAAGAGTTTCTTGGCTTGGGCTCATCCCTGGGCTGCACACCTGTGTTGCTGGGGCAGGCCTGAACTACCGATAGTCGTGTATGGCACAGCACTATGCACCCCATCAGTCTGGGTCTTGCTTGAAGGTTTTTTCTTCATATTTCATGACATAACCTGAATATGTTCTGAGAGCTCTCTGATTGAAAGGGAGTTGCTCAACCCATCACAGCCCTTTAGATGTCTTTGTGACAAAAATATATTAACATCCATAACCTGTTGAATAACTTTTAAAATATCACTATGTTAGTATTCTCCAAATTCTACCTTCCAAACGTATATAAAAAGCTTTTGTCTTCCATATTAAAAGAAATATCATAAGAGGTTTCCCATAAAATCCCAGGTGACTGGCTAGTGTTAGAAGGAACATGGTATAACATCCAACAGGACATTGTACATCTCAGGTCTTAAAGACAGTAATGCTGGGTACTACATTCTTCCCTTATTTTTTTTCATTTTGTAGCTGTGCTGAAGTTTGAAGCACAGTCAACCTTCAAAAAGTTGGAAGATCAGGGAAGCTGTCCTAAAAATTCTTCTCTTCTGTGCTATTGAACCAGCTCAGAAATAAATACTTTAACAATATAATATGCTGCTTAAAGATGTTACTAACACTATAGGAGCCTACAGATATTCTTTGCCAATTAAGTTGGTCAGACTGCAGCTTTCTATCACAAATGCAAAAACGGAGAGCAGGCCTGCTGCAGCTTGCCATAAGACAAGAATCTAGTGCCTGCAGGAAAATGACTGTGTGGCTCAAAGAGTGGGGAGGAGGGATGCTGAAGAGGGAAACATGGTGTTGGAGGTTGAGGGGCGTGGAATTTTTCCCCATTCCTGTTGCTAGGTTACTAATGGCTGGATACTTAAGGATTATTAACTTTTTTTTGTAAGAGGCAAAGAGCTGGCTTGGGTGTGGGGCGGGGAGGAGAGATTCGTGATCCTGATAAGACACTCTTGAGCACTGAGAACTGCTCAGGACAGCAGTGGGGAACTGTGGAGCTCCTCAGCTGCCAGTTGCAGGAAGATCTCGGATCGGTGCCACTTTTCCTTTCCTTGGTGAGTGAGCTTTTCGTTTGGGAAAACGGGCACGTTCCTGGGGTGCACATCTCCCCGGCTGTGCTAGCAGCTTCTACGGAAGGGGGCCAGCCGCCACCGCCCTGCGCTTTTTCCTGCCAGAGCAGACTAAGGAGTCCCTGCCGCCTTTTGTTGGTGAGCCTGGGTGACCCCGTCTCTGCCGCCCCTGCTCCCTGCTCTGAGTTCCTGCNTTGCCTTGCTATAGATACTAGTAAAAAAAACTGTTGTTCCTTTCCTCATATCTTTGCCTGAAAGCCCTTGTTTCCAAAGCTATAATAATTTGGAGGGAAGGGGGTTCACATTTTCTGGTTCTAAGGGAGGTTCCCACCTTCCTCAGCAGACACCTGTCTTCAAACCAAGGCACATGGAACAGTTTCTTGCAGAGAACAAAAATGTTATATAAATAAATACTGCAATAAATGGGAACACAAAAAGAAAGAAAAAAGAAGAATCCAGTAGGGCATAGATAAAAAACCCTAGCATATATTTTAGACACAACCTGGCAGAAAAGAGAATACAAATATGCCAAAATTAATATACTGCAACAGAATGCCAGTTTTATTCTGCCCATTCATCACTACATATGATTTCATATCTTCTTGATAAAAAATGATGCTTTTGTGGGTTTAGTGATACTCCTGGATGAAAATTGCACTGGGCACAGCGATGTTTGAATAATCAAAACATGGGAGATGGGAAACATTTGCAAACATCTCTCACGTGTTTGGAGGAACTTCTGGGGAAACCACTCTGAAAGATATTTCCAAATGACTGTCTCCAAAGGCTTTCAGGACAAGGTAGCCTTTGTGCAGGAAAAGCTGGAGCTGCAAACCTCACCTTGCCCTGATCAGTCTGAACCTACACTGCCTAATCCTGCTGCACCTTTTGTTTTGGACACATGCTGCCTTCTGGCTCTCCCTCCTTCCTCTTTAGATCTTACTGCTCCCTGACATCTTTTACAGCTTCTAATGTGATTGATGGCTAACTCACTTCAATTAAAATGAGTTTTCTTAAATGGTTTGAAATAACACATGTAGTATAATTCCTCTCTTTGTCTGTTTCTTCATAACAGGTTAGGAAGCAATGAGGAAGCTGCATCAGATGTGAAACGTAAAGAGAAAATTACACCGGAAGGGGTTAGATCAGAAAGACAATTGAACTGAAGTCCAGGAGCCATAGTCTCCTCAGCTCTCAGGGGCCACACAGTGTCTTAGAAGATATAAATCCAGGAATTTCCCACTCAGTCAGTTCTTTTGGTCCAGCTAGTTCATTCTTGAGTGTCCATGACAAATAACTATCCTTCAGCTGCACTATAAAACACCTGATTTGTATCATGTATCAATCTCTCAGCGATGGGAACCAAGTCAAGATTAAACACAAGATATTTTGCATTTGTTTCCAGTCTGTTATGCTGCCTTTATCACCAAAGAGTATAGTGTGTAATAAGCCTTTAATTTTGTTGTTAATAGGCAATTGCAGGAAATAATCTGTAGATGAGAGTGCCAATCTGAGAAGTCAAAGCTAGTGATATGCCAGGACTTGATTTCAAGGTGGAGGATCTCTAGGATTAACCTTTAAAAACTGAACTTTTGGAAGGCCAAAGATTGAAGGTGTAGTCAGTAAAGCAGTTTTCTGTTAGAATTACTCATAACTGTCACACAGTTACAAGCTTGGTTTGAAAAAATGTCTAGAAAGGAGGCATGAATCCAGTGAAAGACTTTCTGATTTTGTGCTTTGCTATGAGTCAGTCTAAATCTGAGGCAGCCAACTACAAGGCTGTCTCTACAGCAGGAAATCTGGATTTTTGTTTCTGTGGAGAAATTTGTGTGTGGATGCACACAAGAAGGGGGTGTGTGTCCCAGTCAGAATAAAACCAAATGTCAGAAAATTGTTCATACCTAATGAAATTATTTTTCCCAGAATTCGTTTGGTGTGCAAACTCAGATGCCAAGATCCAGTCACTGAGATGCCAATATCCAAAGAGTTCTGTGTGAGCAGACTAGGACGTTGGCAGGAAAAATGGAACCTTTTATGAGACACATGTGATGGTGTCAGAAGCTGTTAATGCCTACTCTGAGCACATCCCATATTCCCATCTCCTTAGAACTCATTGCCAGAGTAGAGATGCAGCACACCTCTCTACTGTCCATGTATACAAACATAGCTGTTATATCCTACCCAAAAATGTTGCCTTCATTTTGCATTGCAAAAGTTCTGACATCTTTTTAGGGCATACTATGACATTAATTATCCTCTCCCTGTATAACAATGACTCACACATCCGAAGGAAGAATATTATAGAGACCCCAGACCACAATTCTGTCCTGAAAATGTAGCATTTTAAATAACGTAGTTAATATGATTTTAATATTTTGTAAAACAATGAATATGTGACAGGAAAAAAGAAATGCTGAAAGCTTCTTCTTATAATGATAAGCCAACTCCTTCAGAAATAATAGCAGTGTTTTCCTGATGGTGTTAAATCTATCCTCTATAAGCTACACTATAATTTGGAAGACATTAAAGAAACTGAAGATGTTTTTAACCATGGTTTTGGAACAACTTCTACGTAAATATGTCTTATTCTAACACTTATGCTAAGAGTGAAGGATTTGTACTTTTACAGCGGCTGAAAACTTCATGCATTCACAATGGAATTGTGTAAATTAGAGGTGCAAATTAGCAAAGAAAAGTGTGAATTCAATATTCATAATAATTCCAAGTCTGTCCATCATGACTGGTAGGTGATCCATTGTAGTCCCAGAGCTGATCACTTGGCCCACACCATAAAATATTATCCCACAGGTTTTGCTAGTTGTTAGACCCATTCTGCTTTGGTACTATTCCTTCTGGTAACCCTTCTGGAGTTCTTACTGTGTTACTTAGCATATGTGCATTTTAATGACACTGATAATCTAAGGATTCTATATGAATCTGATTTGCATTCAGCTACTTTTTAATGACCTAATTAGCATTGCTTTTTTATCCTTCAACAGTGACTATTTAAATCAGAATATTTTTGTTTTAATGGAGTGCTGTCAAAGAGGTGAGAGGACTTTGGGTGATCTCTCCAGACATACTTTGGATAAAAAAAGTCAGTGCTACTGTAGCTGGGTTGCAAAATTCGTGGAGTCATAGAAGGATTTGGGTTGTAAGGGGACATTGAAGATCAGCCGGTTCCAACCTCCCTGCCATGGGCAGGGACACCCTTCACCAGATCAGGTTGCTCAGAACCCCATCCAACCTGGCCTTGAACACCTCCAAGGATGGAGCATTCACAAGTTCCCTGGACAACCTGTTCCAGTGTCTCACCACCCTAAAAAGTAAATAATTTTTTTTCTAATATCTTATATAAACCTACATTCTTTGAGTTTGAATCCATTCATAATTGGTTTACTGGGCCAATTAAATACCTGTCTGCTTCTTAACCACCCCAGCTGATATGTTATCTTTATCTGCTGAAGTAACTTTTTCTCCTTCTCCTATCAAGGGAATAACCTCTAAAGTACAATGGTGAGTCAGTGAAGTCTGCAACTCCTGAGTTAGAATTGCCTCAGCCTGTCTATTGGAACATGAATTTAGTCAAGAATTGGGATGACCATATTGGTTCAGTTCAACACTGTCTCTTCAATAGACACGAACTCTCTAAAGTCCTTGTCTCTATAGGATACCAATCTCTAATCCAAAATTTGGATCCTCAAAACCTTTTCTTAGCTTCTGATTGGCTCTATGGAGACATCCATGCTGTAGAAAAGTTTCCCCTCAGTGAAACTACATAGCCTGAATGGAAGTTCCTGGGCATGATAATGCCAAACAGGTAGTTGCCGCAATACAGCAGGATGCATATAGCAGATGTTCTTCTCCCAGTGATCCGCAACCCCCAATTCCTGTGCCGATCTTGGCAGTACTCTGTACTCTCTTCTCTTCGTCAGTAGTTGGCAGCTAGATATTTATCCAGAAAATGAAAAAGCAAAATCAGTTCTGTCTGATAGCAGGAGATACATCTTTCCTTCCAAAGTAAAGACCGCCACCAAGTGCACAACAGGTGTGTGATTCATCTAGTCTTTTGGGTCTTTTATAGGAAAATTCAGTGGGAGCTGAGGAAAACAGCAGGGCAACTGGAACTCAAAAAGGTACCTTGCATACTAGCCTAGAAACTCAGTCCTATTCTTTTAAGGTTTATTTAAACCCCTGAATCCACTAGGAGAAAAGGGTGTCAAAAGTACTTCCCAAATTCAGTCACATACTTGGCCAAATTCTTGACCAGTTGTGATTTTGGTTATTGTCCCTAGTGCAGCAGACAGCGTCAAGCTGAGACCAGAAATAGAACAAAGGATCTTTTTGCATCCATGCAAAGTTGTCTTAGGTGTCTGGATAATTATTAATTGCTCGGTTAACTCAGGCCATTGTGATTTCTGTTTGCCTCAGGAAAAACTATAGTCCCCTTCAGGCTGTAACCCAAACCAAGTCTCTTTGTTATGTCCTTGCTTGCAGTTATTTTGTAGGACAAAAACTGTAGTGTTCCCCACTCTAATCACACTGCAGTTTGTCAGCTCGAGGGTTGCAGTGTGTCCTGGATGAAATGTATTAGCTGAAGTTACAGTTCCAAGAAAGACTGCCCTCTTTGCATAAATTTACAGTTATTTTTTCTAAATGTGCTCTACAGACAGACTTTGGTATTCTGATCTGTTTTCAATATTCATCTTTTCTTTTCAAAATGTCAAGGCAGAGGGAGGCCTTCATGGTTAAGATTACAGCTACATTTGGACTGATTTTAAATGAATAATGGAGAGTATGTATCATGTTGTCTGGGAATAATGTTAGAGCACTGAAAACTGTGGCTTCTGACTCACAAGATTTTTAGTGCTATTATTTAATGACTGACTTCCAGGGAGACAAAGAACATCTTCCAGCTGAATCTGGGTAACTGCAGAGTCAGGCATGAAAGAGGCTGAAGCAAAGACAGCTCAGCACAGCACAGTGTTTTAATCTATCTTTTACAACATTCACTAGAGATCTCTGTCTATATCACCACATCATTCCTGGGTTTTTTATTTTGAGAACTACCTAAAACACACTAGCAGCCTAAAGTACAAGGATCATTGATTCTTGCTAACCTAGCTGAGGGCTTTGGGCTATGGAATTAGACTGGTAAATCACAGAGCACTAAGTTCTATACCTGCAAGACACTGCACCTCTTTTATATAAGAATTTTCTAAGTTTTCTGGGTTAGAATCTGTTGTGCAGGGATAACAAATTTTTTTTTGCCTGAAGAAGAGCCATGAGAGGGTCCTTTCATGACAAGCATAGTACAGATCCTTGATAAGAGAGGCTGATCTAGAAAGTTTATAATAAAAATGTGAGATGAAAAATACTGTTTCTTGATTTTTAAAAATATTTGAGATTTTATAATAAATGTCAAAATAAAAAGAGAATCTTATTTTGAAAATGGATCTGTTTAGTTCATCATACATCATAGTAGTTTTGAGAATTATATTTTTCTCTTTACTTTTAAATATAAGTTATTAATATTTCACTTACCAATATGATGACGCCCAGGTCCTTTTCCAGTAAAGAATAGGTTCATTACATTGGAAAATGTCAGCATTGACTTCTCAAACTTTTAGCAAGTGTAGTTTCTGAAACAGGACATTTACTAGCAATAAAATTGTTTCCAATCACTGTGGAAAATTGTAAACTGCTTCTAGTTTAATGCACTGAATACTCGTATCTAGTTAAGGAGCTATCCCATCAGGGGCTTATCAAACCACTCCTCTCTCACTAAATCCACATATTTCTAAAAGAAGTATCTATAAACTTTTTCACAAGCCAAGTCCACACACAAAGAATGAAAACTAAGAAGAGGATTTTAGAACAATTGGTTAATATTCTAGATCTGACAGCAGAGCTGAGGCTGAGACTACACAGAAGAATTTGGAGCCATTAACATCAGCAATGAAGCACCACTCTGAGAAAGGCACCCTTTTGGTGACCATTTTCATTTAAAAACCCAGCACTTGAAAATGAATTTTATTCATAACAGCTGCCCTCTGAATTTATAAAACAGGCTTCCTTTGGTGATCAGCATTTTAATCTTTCCTCAATAAACATTGCTAAATATCACTGAGTGCTTCAACAGAAGGTAGAGTGGCCTTGATTTTTCAGGAAATTAAATGAAATTGATAAGCGTTTTTGTAGATAGCTGTGTGACTAATATGTCACAATAGTTTTGATAAGTGTGAGGTACAGCCTTCACAGCTTGACAAACACTGTTATACAAAAAGCAAAAGAGAATTACATATTTAGGGTAATTGATAAAGCAGACCCCATTGTCACTGATAATCTGCTCCAGTTGCATCTCACAGATTCACACAATATTCTGAGTTGGAAGGTACCCACAAGGATCGAGTCCAACACTTCAGTAAATGGCCCATACAGGGATTGAACCCACAACCTTGGTGTTGTTAGCACCATTATTAGCACCGTGCTCTAACCAACTGAGCTGATCTCAACTCATTAGTGATGGAAAATTAATAGCTCCAAAATGCCTCTGAAATGGTTTGGTGATCATAGTTCAGCTGGTTCACTAGTTCGTTAGTGTCAGTGTGGTGGTCAGAGAGCACACCTTGCCCCCAGGCAGGTTTGGCACAGCTGCTCAAGGGGGCACAGGTCCCAAGGGCTGTGTGGCTGAGCAGGTAATACGTGAGTTATTACCTTTCACAGCCTTTGTCAGTGTTCCATTTAATGGTATTTTAGCCATTGAGACAATGTTAATTACCCTAAATATGTAATTCTTGAGAGACGTCATACCAGTTCTCTTGACCAATCCAAGTGATATATGCTTTAAGGAAAGGCTCCTCTCCTTCTAAAACATGCAGTTTTGTTTATTTAACTCTAGCCCCTTATTCATTGGACTTTACTAAATAAATTCTATTCAAAATGTACATTTACAAATATGAACTACACCAGAATTTAGACAACAATTCCATGTTATTCCTCCACTGTATTTATAATATTCAGAAATAATTTCCATTATAAATCCTTACTTTAAATGGTTTTTACCTAGTGTCAAAATAGATATTTCTGAAGGGTGTTCAAATCTGACAAAGCTATTAATTTTGAGGTTATTGTATTTTATTTGTGAGTCAAAAATTTGTGTATTTCCTAAATAACAAGTAGAGATCTAACTTCCATTCTGTGTGAACAACTGTAGTGCACTCCATTGCACCTTATTTCAGGAACTGACAAGCGGAACTTCTCTTTACATAATAATAATAATGGATACGTACATTATCAGCTACCTGTGTTGTATATTTTAGATATGATTTGACTTGCACATGGATGTACTGGCATCTTCAGTGCAGGAAATTGAAGACAGCATACATTTGATCAGTTTTGAAGTGTTTACATAGGCAATGTCTAATCTCCTTGAACATTGTCAAAATATGTAAAGTGGTTTTACAGTGGCCTAGATTCTTAGTAAGGTGGTAAATGTTAAATTAACAGTATTGAGCTAATTTTTCTACAGTCTGTCTACATTAAATTTTAAAAAATATTTCAATTAATCTTTCACCTTTATATAGTTTCGACAATTTCCTATTCATGCATAATTTAGGGACACGGACACACATACATTCTTTCCAAGGTATTTTGCTTCAGTTCATCTGAAAGATTTCTAATCAGTTTTAGTTAATGTGAAATAAAATGGCCAAACTGAGCCAAAAAATGTTTCTAACCAGCTTTAAAGCTGTGTGTAAACTACATTTCAAACTGAGCAGATGCACCTCTTCCTTGTAGACAATTTCCAACTCAAAGGATAAGAAACACCATTTTCCATGTATACAGGGCCCTGGACACAAATCCTTGAAAATGTTGTCCTTAAAATTTATTCTGAAGTTCATTGTAGCTGCAGCATAATGCATTTGCCGACATGCTTTAGTACAGTAAATGCCTTTTGGGCCATCTTGTTCCATTTCATAATTGTTTTCTGGGGAAACCCTTACCCTCTACTTGATTTATGCAATACAGATGGTTGGTAAAACTTGAATTTTTATTGATGCATAGTAATATCTTTCTCAGCACCCTTAAAGAAAGTGACATAATTCTTTAAGACATAATATTACGCTTAGGAATTGCTCTAGAGGGTCATCAATCTTTTGTGAAACTCTTCCAGCACTCTGCTAGTGTTAAATAAACCATGACTAGAATGAAATTCAAAATAGTTTGAGTGATTTCTGCAAAATGTTCTCCGTTTGCCAATTATGTAGCACTATATTTCATCCTATCAGTTATTCATTATTCTTTGCTAAAAATACAGTAATGGCAAGGGATTTTTGTGCGTTCCAAAATAATTACAGATGACCCACTTCATGAAAACCAGGCATTATTTTAGAAAACATGACAAAGCTGATAACTAAGTGATGATGAAGCGGTATTTGTTTATAATTTTTGTGTTCTTGATAAGAAACAATATACAAGACAAGTGGGAAGTGTTTGTTCAAAGACATTTTCTAAAAAGTGTCTTCTTAAAAGGGTCTTCTGAGTTTATGCCTTAATTCACACCTCATCCTGATGGTCCTTAGCTGGTACCAAAGTTCCAAAAGGGAAAGCACAAAAGAAATAAGCATACTCTAAATATGTTGGCCTAATATCAAAAAAGGCCATACCCACATCAATGTTCTTTCTTCACAAATCTGTTTGAAATACTTTATTTGCTACCATGTTCATAACCTTGTTCTGCCATCCCCTCATGCCAACCTTTCCTTTAGATTTGTCATTTTAACTCAAATCCTAAGCTAGGACTTTTAAATACAGTCTAGAGTTCAGACAACTAAAGTTAATTTTAAAGCATTCTAGGCATTTTTATAGTTGGGGGTGTTTTGACCTAGATTTAAACCTCAAAGGAACTTCCTTTCAAGTCCCACATCCCAAAGAGCTCTGACCCAGGGATAATGATGCTCCCCCAAGAGCCTGGCTCTGCATCCTGCCAGTTGAAGGCATCAGCCCAGGCCATGAAGAGTTCTTTGCCCACACAGAAAGCTGAGTAAGGAAAGTGTTTTAGGCTCCAATGTGATGTTTAACATAGAAAATAAAAGCAAGGCCCTAAAATAAGTTAATAAGGTGGGTGCAGTGGGAAGACAAAGACTTGGTATTATTTTTTCTTTGCCATTCTCTTTTCTGGCCCCATAGGTAACCTTGTCCCAGTTTAACAGGGAAAAAAATCTTGATGTTGCTCAAAGTATGTTACATACCATCCTTATTACCACTGAAAATCAGAACACACTGACATAGAAGAAGGTTATGTTTTGAAATACCTTCATTTTGTTCAGACTTCCCTTACTAGTTGATCTCTCACCACTGCCTCTTTGATATGAAGAGAACAGCTATGAGAGGAGACATTTTCTTCTTCTAAAGTAAAAGTTGGTGTGATCGTTCAGAGATATGATTAGGTGTTGTGCTTTGATTTCTGTGCTTGCTGAAAGTCTTTAAGCTGTCCTCCTTAATATTAAACATTCAAAAATAATGAAGAAAATCTCATTTCCTAAAGTATGTGCACTATAAGGGACAAAAAATTAAAGAAACTTGAGAAATAACTTAGGGTGGTTTCTTTAAATTATGGAAAGGAAGTAAAACAAAGTGTTTATGTTCACTTCTTGTACTAGTTTATGTCAAATAAATTCAAAGTTTATCCTGTGTGTTTTAAATAGTGATTTTCCATTAACAAGGCATATTTAAAAAAAAAAAAAAAAAAAAAAGAAAAAAAATCCTAAAAGCACTGTCCCTTTAGTTATTATCCAGGCTTTGATTCCCAAAATACATCCACATCATGCAGTGGAAATCGGCTTAACATTTTAGAATAAGCTCCAGTGTAAGTGCTGGTATGGCACAGTGTTTGGTCAGACTGTTTCCCACTGTGTGATTAAAGTGCTCTCAGGACTCAACCCACACTTCTGCCTGTCATTTCATTGAGTGACACCTCCTCTGCATCCCAGCTGAGACATCCTGCACCAGAGTCCTTTGAAAAAAGTACATTCGTGCCTTTGGTGGCAGACATGCAGCAGAGCAAGAGAATGGCTGTGGCTGGGAGCCCATGCCATGAACTCAGGTCTGAGGAGAATCCTAGGGAATGAGAGCTGATTGGCGGGCCATAGAGCCGTGGGGAAGACAAATCAGAGCTTTATGATATAGCTTCACAGCAATAGCAAGTTTGAATATGACTAGAGGGAAATGTGATGTTGACATGAAGTCCAGCAAATTCTTTCTAATTTTTTTAAAGATGATTTTACAAAAAACAAATAATTCAAATAGGGTTGGGAAAAACCCAAGATTTAGTGAACTGTATTTCAATTGATGATATTTGACCTGTTCTAACACTTTATGAAATTTACAGAGACATAAGGAGTGGATCAAAGTTCACCATCTGCTACTGTAAATAAAAGCTTTTATTCTAATGATGAAAGCAAATAGGGCAGCTGTCATGACATCCCTAACACTTGATTAAATCAAAAGCCTATAGCACCTGTAGAACTGATACTTTACTGCAATCCCAACATGTGAGACTTGAGTCTGGGAGTGATAATCTGTATTCTTACTGTGAGTAACAGAGCAAGGCATGCCAGCACTGCAGAAGACAAATTATTAAAAAACCTTTATATGCTAAAATTTCTTCACCAGATACAGAGAGAGAGAGAGAGAGGACCATCCTCATTAGAAGTACAAAAAATGGCCAATAATGTATTAACCTATTATTCACAAGAGAAGAGCTACTAGCTCACAGGCATAATTTCTTCTCTCTTAAGGAAATGAAATAATTATTTGTGATATTCTTTTTGAAGCTACCTGAGTTGACTTTAAAAAAAAAAAAAATCAGAATCTCCCTTTCATGAATGAATAGAGATTTTTAAAATGAAGGTATTGAGAAATTTTTTGAAACTTGTCTCTTGTGCCTCCAAGTAATTCATCTACTTCACAAAAGAATACCTCTCTTCTCTGAAAGTCATTGCCTAATTAAAACTCATAGTACTGTGTCCTTTCTGGTTATGGCTGACTTTTTCCAAATTGTAAGGAAAAAAGCTATATCACTATATCTGTAGAGTTGCATTTTTTACCCTGGAGATTTACTTTCAAGAAGTCTGAGGAGCTCATCTCACTAGATGAGTGTTCAAAGCCTGTTTGAAATACAGCCTGAACTCAGTGAGTTTGGTTGAGTGCAGGTGATTTTCCTGCTTCGTTATGTCCTTGATTATTTTCAGCCCCATAAGATTTTTGATATTAGTCTTTCTAAAAGAAGGTGAAATACTGGTTAGACTGGTTCAAAACTGAAAACACTTTCAACAGAGATGAGCCTGAATTTTCACAGACAACAGTGAGCTGTTTAAGAACTACACTCAAATTTCAGGTAGAGACTAATGAACTCATCACAACTGGAACAGATGGCACAGCCCATTTGCTAGTCTATTAACTTTTATAGAGCACTGAAGAATCATCATGAAATAGAAGCAATCCAGAAAACAGGGATGACTTCTGAACTAGATTTAGGAGGTATTTATCATTTTAATTCGATTTAAAGGGTCTCTTAATTTTGTTACACAAAGGATAAAGATACATCAATATTTATATATATATATATATGTATATATATAAAATTGAGAAGTGAAATAATGTTGTAATGTAGAAGATATTTATACGCAGAATATAAACAATCCTGAAATCCTCAGCTGTTCACATTTGAAATAATTTATGGAAGTTACAACCTGTGATTAAATGGCACTTTGAGGTAAGTAAATTTCACCATGAAATCACTATCAAGTTATTTAAGGTACTTTGTAACAAATATGTAAACTACCTCTATGATTCTTTCAGAAAGGTTATTCCATTTTTCAATGGAATCAAGGATAAAAGATGGCTGAATTTTCCTTTAAAGCCAAGGAAAGAAAATTACTGTTTTCATGTGTGTAAAAATATGTGACTAAGAAAAACTAGCTCATGAGAGGCTCCCCACTGTGTATTTCATGTTAAGTGTAATTCAAAGTCTCATTATAAATGTTTGACCCAGGGGCTGTAGCTTGCACTCAGTTGATATTCATTCACTCAATGAGCCACCTGAAAGACAGTCATTTAAAAGCTGCAGTGGGATGCCTCGCTATACAATATATTGTAAAATTATTTATGTTTGGAGACTCATCCTTTGTTGCTTTCAACAGGAAGAAAAGTTTATATGTAAGAATGTGTATAATTTCTGAGTCACATATCCTTCCATTTGCCTTCCATTTGTAAGGCAAAATACAACTCACAAAGCAAATTAAGCAGTCAAATAGAGGAATCATTTTGTAAATTATCAGTAATTTATAAGTGTTAACTATCCAAAATATTTTCATAATTTTTTGTAGTATTCGATTACTAACTCACATAATTTTTTATTAGACCCAGTTAAACAGAACTACTGGTCACATTAAATTCTTTTTGAGGGCCCTTAAGTGAAATTGAAGCCATTATTAGAGTAAATTAGAATTATTCCAAATTTAAAAGTTAGGACTGGATTTCAAATGTATTTTCTACAAATTAAAATGCTTCTTAATTGGCTTGTAATGATTAGCTTTGGTCCTTCAAAGGACCAAACTTGTACAATCCACATGAAGCGAGGGTTAAGAATTATAAATGGAGTACTATTTTGCCTTTACCTACTGTCATGGTTTAGGAATGGTAGTCCCTAATGTAGTTCTCCCACCAAGACTCCAAACAGCTCTGCCACTCACTCCCTTCCCCTTCACCCTCACCTTCCCACTCCGGCGGGATGGAGTTGAGAATTGGAGACACAAAAGAGGAAAATCATGGGTTGAAACAAGAACAATTTACTGCAAACAGCAATGAGATAAGAAAAGATAGATAGGAACAACAATATTACTAGCAAGAGGTACAAGACAAAGAAACAATTTACACAGAAAGCCCACAGCAAACACTGACCCCAGCACCTTTCTTCCCCTCGGAAGGAACGCTCTTTTCATCAGAAGAAAAGTTCTTTACTCCCACAATGGCAATGAAGTGAGGTGGTGTTATCTGGATAACACCCAGGCCTCAGCCATGCCCCACTCCCAAAAAATTAATGCTATCCTGGCCATAACTCAGACACCCACACATATCTAAATCCTGTGTCTGCTTATTTAAATATCTGAACCTACCCCCAAAATAAAAACCTTTCATGTGTGAACAGGTAATCCTAAAGTATTACCCTATTAGGAGAGAATTTTGTCCATTTTTTTAAAATTCTTTTTTAGCCTAGTAGTAATATAATCAGAATTGTAGCACAAAACACCTAATGTTAGGCCTCACTTGAAAACATGCTTAAAAATAAATAATGTAATAATGAATAATAATAAAAAGCCTTGGTTTCCTACTAGATCATTTTATATTTTCATCATGCCGTAATATCTTATTGAATTTTTCCCAGCTAGTTACAGCCTTGCAATTCACCATATTTATTTGATAACATTTATTATGAATGCTTTATTATATGTAACTTTAACTTCAGGGAATAAACATAGGTATTTTTTACTCCAAAAGAGGGAAGGCATGAAAATTGAACTTATGGGTTAAATCTAACCCTAATAAAATCAATAAAAACCTGCAAAAATTATAACAATATTCCTAGAAATAGAACTAAGTAGATAACTGTTCATTTCTAGGCAGGATGTTTCCTGTCTGGGCCATCTTAAGCAGGTATCAGTAGTTCCTATCTCATCTTTCTCCACTTGTTCAGAGCAATTTATTGTTACCCATTGTGCTGGTTTTGGCTGGGATAGAGTTAATTTTCTTTGCAGTAGTTGGTATGGGGCTGTGTTTTGGATTTGTGATGGAAAAAGTGTTGGGAACTCAAGGATGTTTTAGTTATTGCTGGGCAGAGTTGAGGCCTTTCCTGCTCCTCATCCCACCCCACCAGTGAGGAGGCTGGGGGTGCACAAGGAAGTGGGAGGGGACACAGCCAGGACAGCTGACCCCAAGTGACCACAGGGATATTCTCTACCACATGGTGCCATGCTCAGCAACAGAACTCTGGTGGTGGTTGACAGAGGGATTGCTGCTCAGGGACTGCCTGGACATCACTTGGTTCATCGTGAGCAACCGTTTTCATTTTCATCACATGTGCTTGGGTTTAATTTCTTGTTCCTTGTTATTTTTTTCCCTTTCATTACAATTTTTATGTATTGTTTTTAAGTTTTATTTCCATTATTAAACTGTTCTTATCTCAACTCACAAGTTTTTCATTTTTACCCCTCCAATTCTCTCCGCCATGCCACTGGTGTGAAGTGAGTGAGTGAGTGAGTGAGTGAGTGAGTGAGTGAGTGAGTGAGTGGCTGTGTGGTGCTTAGTTTCCACCTGGGATTAAACCACGACACCCATCTTCTTAAAATATTACGAAGTTTATAAAAACAAAGTTAATTTCTCATTTGCTGGACAGCTGTAGCATGTGAAAATCTGGCTGGAAGGCTCACAAACTGTACCGTGCTGTAATGCATTGGCAGAGAGCAGGGAGAAGCAGGAATGAAATTTCAGAAAGCCACATATTGTACTTCCCAACTGCAATGACCAAGATACTTAGTTAAAAAAAAAACCCAAAACAAAAACAAAGAAACCAACAAAACAAACAAACAGAAAAAAGCCCAAGAACACTAAAAATAACCACCAAAAAAAGAAAAAGTCATACTTAAGGCAAATAATTTCAGCATTAGAATGAGACAAGCAGTTCAATTAGCACAGATGTTAGTGCATACTGTACTGCAGTAAAAGAATGAGAAAAGCAGGAGAGTAAAGTGCATTTTCCACTCAGCAAAAAGGGAAAGGAAGGAAACTGAATACTGACCTCAGAAAACAAAGCAATATTTTTCTTTTTTAAGACAGAAAGTGTGAAGGCAATATGTCAGCAGCTTTCAGTTTTGAAACAGGCCAGGAAAATGACAACAAAACAGCATGCCTGCTTCCAAAGAGACCTACCAAGGCAATCGATCAAGTGCAAAAAGCAATACTGAAGCAGGTGCAGGTCCTGGAAAATCACAAACAAGTTTATGAGATGTGATATTACTGACATCACTGGAATATAAGGCATATATTGCAATTGTAAAAAACAGAAAGGACTGAACTTTTGAGAGAGAGTTACTTGTAAAAGCACAAACATTTCTTACATTGAACCTCAAGCAGTGGATTGAACTGGTTTGCAAACAAGTGGTCAAGTTATATAACATAACAAATTTGTGCTGCTCTGATGGAAATATTTAAACAGGGAAATGGAAAAAAAGAAGTAATACACTTTTGCTCAGAAAAAGCAGCCTGAAAGTTGCTTAGAGAAAAGAGAAGTTGAACTAACTCATCCTACAGGAGCAAATAAAAATCAATTGAAATAATGGTGGTGTCTCAGAGAAAGTGTTTTCTGTTTTCAGAAATACTACAAATATTTTCTAGAAAGCATACAAAAATTGCTGTAAAGTGGTCTGCAATGTTATGAAAGCTGAATTGTTGGAAATGCCTCTAAAAAGGCAAAGTCAGAATATGAAGATAAATCAAGCTTACTTGTTCTTGAAGTTGTGTTCCTTAAACTCAACTTTCACACTAAAGGGAGAGAACCAGTGAGCTACTGCTACTGCAGAAACAAGGACTAAAGGGCATTTGAACTCATGAAAACCTTTCAGAACCGCTCATAGTTTAAAAACAAGGCTTTTAAGGTTATTTTTTTATCTCTGTCTTTTCACAATCCCAAATGAAATTTTTGTGAAAGTATTTTCAATAATATATTTGCTTTCTGGTAATATTATCATGTGATACTTTCTTTGAGACATTCCATGGCTTCAGAATCTAAAACTAAATGTTTTCCACAGATTCTCCTGTTACTTGGATTATAGCCACAATATTTCAAGATGTTCACTGGATGAAAATCAGAGAGGCAATCAACATGACAATCCATAAATGGCATAAAGGAAAAGGCATTTGAAGTTTGAAGCCATTATCGTTTTTCATTAAAATTATTATGAACTGCTTGTACCTGGAGATAGTTTTAAAATTTGCAAAATTGCTTTCTCTTGCCTTTACAGTCTAAGAATATATTTGGATTTTTATGTGGTAGCACCAAAGGAATCAAAGTTTGATTTTCACTGACATTCTCATTGAGAGAGAAAAAAAATTCACGATCAACATTTCTTGTGATTGCTATTGATCCTAATAAATACCAATCGGTCCTTTTCCAGCACAGAACACTCCTTTTCTTTCCTTCAAAACAGAATTGTTAACAACTTTGATTTATTTCCCCACCCATCCTTTCCTGTGCAACCAAGATCAGATGTCAATCTCAACAAATAAATTACTGCCAGTGTCAACATCACACACAAACATTTTTAAAGAATGCAACTATTATGTCAGATGTGTTGTTTTATTTATGGAATGTTTGTCTTATTTTCTGTATCAATAACTGTAGAAGGGAAGTAATGTGAAACATTTCCAGTGTTTACTTTTTTATTATCTTTTTGATTTAGTAGCTAGACTGGAAATTGTGTGTTTAAATGCAAAGTTTGAAAATTCCTCAGCTATTTTGATGGTTAAACCTCATAGAATATCATCTGCAAAAAGCATCAATTACCTTTTGAAAATCAAACCAATAAATTCCTCAAAAATTCACCCTATCTATAATTAATTAATTTTTATTCATAAACTCTAATCTGAGTATTCTGAATGTTATAATTTATACCTGGAAATACAAGCTAATTCCATATCCATCTGCCCTTCATATTGTTTTAGAACAAAAAAATATTATTCTTTTCCCTTTTTAATAAAAAGTAATTTTTCATTGATCACACTTGAAATATACATAGATGTGAAATAATTTAGGCAATTGGCATAATATCATTCCTAAGAGGAAATGTGGGCTACACGTGGTGTATATTTCACACTTTCTAGTCAGTATATCTTTAAATTCATGCTTGCACTTTCTATCAAACCTATTTAGAAATTTGAAGATTTTTCTGGCTGTTTGAAGTGTGACAAAATGGTGGGTTTCCTCTGAGTTGTGTAAAAAAGAGATAAATCATGTAGTCTTAACATCAAGAAAAATCACCGTCTAAAATTGCTGCCACAATAAAGCCTTCAGTGAAGGAACTTGTTACAGTGATGAGCAGCTGTCACTTCAAGAATGTTGAGTATACATGGAAGAAATAGCCTTGAGGAAAAAAATAAGGTGGTTAGCAGTTGTGTCCTTGTCCTGAAAACAAAGACTTGCCTTGTACCTTAGTATTCTCTCTTGTATCTGTCTGGGCTCTAGCACATATCTTGGCTCTTTTCACTGTCCTGTCTGGCTGTGTTAATCAGCTCCAATCAATCTAAATATTTCTCGTTGACATTATTAGTTCCGTTGTCATTGTCAGTCTGCAAGTGCACTCCAGTACTTTTCCTTCATTCTTAGCTAACACATATAATAAAAACAATTCTATTGTTCTAGTTCAATACACTCGGCTTTATTGCCTGCTGTTAGAGCTGTGTGGGAAATTTTTATTGAAACAAGCTTTTAGTACAGAAAATCAAAAAGATATTTTCATAGTGAAAATGCTCTTGCAAACTCCAGCCAGTTCTTCTTTTCTTTTGGTTTGGTTTTTCGTTTTGGGGCTTTTTTGTAATATAAATGTTGTCTTTTTCATTCTTTGCAGAGCATGTTGGATATCAAAAGTAAAGACTGTAGCAAGCATTCTGCTCTCAGACATGAGACCTCCAACTCATTTAGATTCCTCTTCATAGTCCCATATCACTTCCCCTCTTTCCTCATGATTCCAGACATTTTTTTGTGTCCTATCAAATCAGGTATTAAACTGAAACTTTGCAGGACTTAGAATGTCCTGAATTTGCACCTAGGGAGCTTCCTAGTCTGCTACTGTGCTGCTGAGTGCATCTACTTAGAGTTCCAGACATTCGCTGAAGATAGAATTAGGCCTTCCTGGTCTATCACAGGAGCTGAATACAATCCCTGATAGTCAGTGGAGGCAAGAATGAAATATATGATAAAAAATGGACTCAAAGGAATGGGTCTTGGAGGCATACCACATCCATTTTACAAATCTCTCAAGGAAATGAGATCTAATTGATAATTGTTTGAGAAGAATAATGACAAAAAGATGGAATTACCATTCTCAAACATGCTTAGAAGTTGCAGGGCCTGCTTGGTTAAGAAAAAAGCAGTGAGACACTCTTCCAAGGAAACTATGTATGAGACTAGAATAGCAAAAGCATATATTAAAATTAAGAGGAAAGAATGCCAATGTTTATGAGAACTGATAGATATGAACCACAGTGTTGGAAAAATGAGGAAATTACTCAATTCTCAGTATACCCAAATAAGACAAGTGCACCTCAACTTAATTAAACATCAGCACTTCAGAGAGATTTTTCTGCCCACTGCTTTCTCATTTGTTTTCAGAGGTGAAACATAGATTCTGCTCCCATGCTGGGATACATTGCGGATCTAGTGCATGTTGTAATGTGGATTACTATCACACTGAGAATGTTGGACAAGATTTAACATGATTCCAGTGTTCTAGGCACCAATATTGAATCTTTCTTGAACAAAGCACAAACCCTAAAATTTTGAAGTTCATTAATTGGACCACTTCAGCTGTGGTAATTACCCCACATGAAGCACTCAACACCAGCTTTGAAAATTCCAAGCAAAACCCAGGTGTATTTTGCCTCCTCTGGAGTTCACAGCAGTACTTTACAACATGCACTGAAAATTATTTTGAAACAAAAAAGATTCAAAGACATTTGAGAAAAGCCTTTCTAAGTGCACAAGCAAAATACAGGAGTTTTGCCCTTTTGTATTTTTGTTTGCTTCCAAAGTTTCACAGCCATTAGGAATGCTTTGCCCCCTTGAGGCTTTTACTGGCTCTTGGCAGACTGGTATTTTCCCTACACAGCAGGCACTGACAGTGACAAGTGAGAGCATTGACTCTCTGCTTCTGGCTACCTGCTGCCTTTCTTCTGTTTCCTCAGGAACAGAGGCTGATCTCGGAAAATAAAGCAAGATGAAATGATTCTGCAATTAATATTTTAAGCCCTGTGCCTTTATTTCCACTGCATTTTTAATATTTCCTCTCTTTTTTTTTCTTTTTTTTTTTCTTGAGGAAATGTATTTTTTAAAGGTAAAATGCTATCTTTTGTCTGCAGAGCTGGGATAGGTAGTTTCTAAAGGGTGTGTGGAAAACAAATTTTGACCTTTGTGCATTTGCTGGCTGTCTTAAAACTCAAACGTCATCAGCCAACCAAATGTCTCTGTTTAGAATAACAGATTATTATGTCACAATAATGGGCAGTGTCTTTTTCCTCTGCCCAGGAAACAGGCTAGGCAAAATAAATTTTACAAAAACACAAAATTAAAACCACCACTGTTCTTTCCTTGGCTCTCCTGCTCTTTCTGGACTGATGCACAGCAATTTGAATTGCTTTGTCCCTATACCAATGTCAGTCATTAGTCCTTTTAAAGATTGTTGTCTTTTCCTAAATAAATCCTCCCTTAAATAAAGTAGGAGTTTCCCTTAGTACAAGAATCTGTAACCTGACTTTTGTTTGAGGTTTTGGTGGGTGTTTGCTATTTAGGTTCTAAGAACAATGCACCCACGACAGTGTTGTAAGAACATCCAGATCACTTATTTAAGTGATCAGTAAACAAAGAAAGGGATAGTTAAAAGTTCAAACCTACACCAAGACACCCATCATAATCTTAATTTTAAAAGTAGAACCCATTTTGAGCATGCTTCTTAGAGAAGGTAGAACGGTAAGGATTTATAAAGAAACACAGGAGAGAGGAGTTTTGGTTTGTTGCTGGATTTTGTTTCTCTTTTTTTTCTTTTTTTCTTTTTTTCTTGTTTTTCTTTGTAATCCTATTGTAGGGCCTTTGACTGTTAAATGAGCAGTAACACTTTGGGAAGATTTGACTTCTATTGGCCTGTGTGTAAAGTGATGTCTGACCATCAAGGACATCAATATGTGACTACTGAGTCACAGTGTAACATTTTTGAAACCTGGTCAAAATACTGGTACTGTCTCACTAATTCAAAATATTAATCCTATGAACGCCAATGATCAAATTCACCTCAGGTGATGCAGACAAGGCAGGAAATGGTTATCAATGAAATGATAATCACAATGCAAGGAAAAACACATCTGAAAAGTGAAGATAATATCAAACAACATTTTGCCCTTTTTTTAAAAAAAATTCTCAGTGACATTTCAGATTGGTTTTGCATGAAATGAACTGGGAGATTGCAGTCAACATTGAAAAACAAGCAAAATTGAAACAGAATAGTGGAAGATATTTGAAAAGGCAAGAAATAAAAATCTATAAATAAGAAATGAAACAAAAAGATATTACAAGGTAATATAGAGAGGACATGGAAGGAAAGCCATTACCCTTTCCCTTTAGCATTAAAAAATTCATGCAATAGGTTCCCTAGCCCCACAAGAAAAAAAATAATCTTCAGTTTGAAACTGACAGTGTTTCAGCAATGTCCCATCCTACTTCATCTAGCCCTGTTGTTATTTTCTACTTTTTCTCTGTCACAAACTTTGCTCTATAACAAGAATTCTGCCACACATAAATTCAATATAATTACTTCCAAATGTTGCTGTGATCTTCATTTTATTCTGCTCTCTCAGAGATAACATTTTTGCCCTGTCCACAGCTCATCATATAATATCTGACTTCAGCCTACCCAAATTCCTACCTGCTGTCTCCCCTAATCCCAGACCTTTTGAATGATTTTCTTGTCCCTGGTTCCCTGCATCTTTCTTCTCCTTCAGTTTTGAAAATATTCTCCTGGTGATGGGGTGATATCTCGTGCTTGGGTCCTTCCCTCTTGCAAACTGTGCTTATCTCCCAGCTCATCCTGAACTTGTGGTTTCTTACCTCAATAGAAAAAAATGACAGTTCTGTCTTTGGTTTGGGAAAGAACAGGATTTCTTTATTAGACTGTTCTTCCTAAGGGAACAGAGCTTATGTTATTATGTTGTCTGCCTCTGTCAGAACCATCCCTTCCCCCACCTTTTGAATCAGGAACCCTATTTCAGTCAAATTGCTTGTTTCAATCAAATCTTACACAGGGTGGATGTATTTTTAAAAAAATTAGATTTCCCAAGTTTCCTGACAGGGAATTTGAGGAGCTTAAGAGCATATTATAAATGCCTAAACTGAAGCAAATTCTTCTGTGTAACCCTGCCTGTTACTGAGTCTCTACATTGGAGAATGTTTAATAAACAGGGACTGTAGAGATCCTCAAATTAGAACTGGTGCTTTCTTAAATTTCCAGTCAATCAGTCCTGACACATGAACCCATGAACCATCATGTTTCATTATGGTCAGTGCTCAAAAAACTTCCTGTCCTTCTTTAATGAAAAGAGTAATTTTCCAACATCAGATCTTCCCTTCCAATATCATGAGTGGACTTTGGGTAGAGGGTGAGAATCAGCCCAGGACTCTATAAGGTAATAAACTTTGGGAAAGTGTCCTGCAGTTTCGGAGGATCAGATCTAAATCTCAGATATATATTTGAATAAAAATAACAGTTTCTTACCAGGAAATAATTGTGCACATTGGGAATTTTTTTATTATTCTTGTTTGGTTTTTTTTAACTTGTGAAGTACAAGTAGCTCAGCATATCTGTAAGCAAAACAAATTACAAAGGTTCCCCCTGAAGCACATTTTACTTTTCCTTCCAAAAAAGCATAATATGTTTATGAAATTAGGGTACTCCCCCAAAGGGCCTTGAATAATGATAAGATATATGAAATAACTACTGTAGGCTTTGAAATCAATGTTGCAGAAGATAAGGATTTAGGTAGGATGTAGCTCAGTCAAACCTGATTAATTTGTGCCTGCTTGTGCCTAAGCAACCAAAACATTTCACTGGCAGGCAGTGCAAATGACAAGCCACTGCTTTGGTAGTCTGGAGGGGATTCTTGTTAATATTTATGAAAACGGTCTGCAAACTGATTCTGTCTAACTAGGTCTGTCTGTACTACCATTATCTTATCACATCCCACAGGGATACAAAACCTCAATACTGAATTAATCGTACTATGACATTTGGAAGAAAGAAAAAAGAGAAACTATTCTGCTGGCTCAAACCATTGGCGATTACAAATTGTATTTATGATTGTTGTTTGAGATGACAAATACATTTTAATAAACACCTGTCAATAAACATCAAACTATTTTTCTTCCACTATTTCTCTGCCCTTTTTCTCAAACATTTAAAGATGCTGGTCTCCACTGAAAACACAGAGTTTAACAAGTTGCATTTAACTGGAGCTGACAAGGTTACTGACTTTGCAGAAGTTTAAGAATATAAACAGCAAAAATGAAAGTGGAGATATGATCAAAGAGGTATGAGAAATTTGCGACATAGCAGTACCAAATTGCCTCTTATTTTACATAAAAATAACTTCCATAGAAAATAACATAGAAAATAAGCACATTATATAATATATATTTGCAACCTGACTCACAGTGGAAACCGTGGCCCCTGTCTGTGCACTCGTGTATACATGTACATGCGTTTTCCAACAAATTACATGCTAACAGCTTTTAACCAAATCTGACAGAGGTGAAGATTTTAAAGACATTAATTCCTACCAGCATACTTAGAGCACGAAGTTAAGCACAGAACTGAAAAAGTCTATGAACTTCCCTCAAGGATTGAGGGAAGTTCAACTAACTTGGCATCCCTAACTTGGCACCGGTGAACCCAGGGACGCAAAAACTTATCTAGGACTTGGAGCAAGGGGGAAATGCAACTTGTACAACGTGGACCTGGAAATCGACTGACAAGACAGAAACACGTTATCTGTTCTGCTCCTCACAGAACAATCATACCCTGGTTTTCTGGAGGGCTGTTTCTTTTCAAACCACTGGATTTTGAGTGCTGTGTTTCACAGCAGTTGGTGCTGTGAATAGGAGCTTAGTTTCCTGTGTATGTCCATGCCTGGCACAGGTGAAATCTTAATGCAGCACTGGAGCCCCAGTATAAGTGAGGCTCCTGGATGTTTGGGCAGAGGTGTCAATGTGCATGCAGGTAGTTGAGGAATTTTCAGACCTAAGTTTGCTTCCTCGATGTGTAGCCACGCTGTAGAAGAATTTCTGGATTTTGGATATGGGTACCTGAAGCCTATACATAGTTAATTTTAGAAGCTCCAGTTTTTGTTTTGTTGAGCTTTTTTCATAGTTTTATTTGAAGGCAAGATTTCCTGATAATTAATTTACTTCAATAGTTGTCATTCTGATAACACAATGGAAGATAGATACACTAATTTCTGACAAAAGTTCAATGTAATGTAAGCCAAGTACAAGTGAGAATGAAAGCAAGAATGTTCTAATGAAGCTGAAACATATGGCAAAGAAATTACTCTACAACCCTTTAGAGCTCAATAGACAATAATACCCTTGTTATAGAGGTTTTAAATAATTCTGTGCAACTTAATTGCACCCCTGCTATAAAATGTAAAGGTTAGTTTAAAGTGGCAATAGGGTGGTTATCATTTTCTACTCTCTTCTATTCATTACTTAATGTCTCCAACTCAAGAATAATAAAAAAGAGTTCTTCCAAAAATTTATTCAAAATTATTGTACAATATAATACCAGCTTTATGATTAAACACTTTTCCATTGAGAGACTGGCTTCTTTCCATAGAATATATTTTCTTATTTTTTTCCGCATTAAAATGTTTTGGTTGAGAACTTAATTTGTTGATGACAAGTGGAACCTTTTAGATGAAACATTAATGAAAACAGAAATGTATATAATTGTTATATTAGTAACTGTGGTCCAATAGAGCACCAAATAAGTCTTACACTCCTACTTCCTTAGACGAATTCTTAGTCCAGGGACACAACTGAACTGCAGAAAAAAGTTTAGTGTTGCATCAAAAGTGATGTTTTGCTGTTTTCATTTCCTGATAACAGATTTAATGCTTTGCTGTATATGACAAAATTTATATTTTTTTTTCTGGATACTTCTTTGTCAGCATAAATATTATTTCTTAGCATGACTTTCCTATATTCAAATTAAATTAAAAAAATAAACAAATAGATGTTTGCAAGGGGTTATACACTGACTTCTTTCATAAAAATTTAATAGGAATAATATCCATTTCCTCCACCAGAAGCTTGGGATATGACTCATTATAAATAAAGTGTTTACTTTCTCAATCCAGCCTCTGCATTACTGTACCTTTTTATGTGCATAAGTTAACATTACCAAATGAACTGCCAACCCAGGAAAGGAGTCGGAAGCTTGCCTCAGCTAGAAGCCATTTTGCAAAGCTTTAGTTGTTGAAAGCAGGAACTCTACTTTGATTGAAAAGAATCAATGTAAATTCATATGCTACCCGGGTGTGCAAGGGACACTGGTAGAAACAATAATTTTCCCACTGATTAAATATTTAAATCCTTTTGCACAGACTTCTTAATTCTCACTCACATATGGGGAAGATCAAAGTCAGGTTTGTTTTGATCAAACTAGAAGATGATGAAGGACTTACTATAAAGGACTTTGATATGAAAGTGATAAGAGCATTAGAACTATCTAGGGAGAAGGAGATGGAAAAGCTTCGAGTCTTGACTTGTTGTTGGACCAGCTTGTATTCATTCCTTACAGGAAATCTGCCTTGAGCTTATACTTTCCACAAAATATTAAAACTTTCCTGACCGAGAGCTGACTTCGAAGAACACAGGGGAAATGCATTTTAAAAAGCTTCAGATGAGAACAGAAACAGATTTTGAAGGGTATATCTATGACTCCTCTTGATATTATGCATCCACTGATAAAAATTCAGGTGGCTCTAAAAGGTCTGACCTTGGTTACTGGAGGCCACCTACTTAACTTGCAGTTGAGTCTACAGCTGAAATCTTCAGACAGATTGAACCAGGAAACTTTGTTTTTCAGGTAGTTTGAACAAAAATGCAGTCAGCTCGAGAAGGGAAGAAATAATGTTCAGTGGACATCAAGGAATCCAGAAGAGAGAAGTAACCACAGTGCTACGAAAAGGCCTGCTGCTCAAAGTAAGGTAATTCATCCAAAATAAAGTAGTAGAAAAATGGGGTTTATTAAATAATAAATTGAATTTCATTTTCAGTTGATGGTTAGTCAGAGGTAAGAACATCTTGAATTTTCAAAGTAAGGTCAAAATGTATTTGATTTCTTGCCTTTTAAATGGTTTCATTTTAGTATCAAAACAATTTAAACTCCAGAAAGGTTAGGCAAACTGATTTACATCTTGTCTTCACTGACCTAAAGCTATTTTTTATACTTTTTCCTTTAGGTTGAAGTGTGAGTGTTTCTCTGTGTGTGAGTAAAGATAAAGGACCTCAGTTTTACTATAACATAGATTAGGAAAGAATGAAGTGCTGACCTGGTGAATCAAAGCCTTGCAACATTGCAGTGTCTTCTTCTCACTGTTTCCACCATATTTTTTTCTAACAATGGAGCTCTTCAGAATTACCTCCAGTAAGAATTTAATATTCTTTGTGCTGAAATAAGTCTACAAGAACTCAAAGAGGCAAGAAGGATTTTACCTAATCATCTGAAACCTGGAGCCATAGTGCACTCAGTATTCAAAAGAGGATCTCGGAAAATAGCGGTAGTGTCTTAGTCACAGGGAGTTTTATACAACAAAAGGATTGTGAACAAAAGACAGCGAAGGCAGATTGAGCAATGGATCAGGGAAACTGAGTGGGCAGGAAATAGAATAAAGAGTAATTCCAAGTATTCACTTGTAGGAGCTCTTGGCTGAAATACGCCTGGAGTGTAGTATGCTGTTTTGAATAATTAATCATCACCTCTGTTGAAAACTCTAACAATAAAAAATATGCAAAATCTAAATAAAGGTAGATTAAGTTCATTCATTATTGCAGTCTAAGATAGTCCATTCATTTCTGCAAGACCTTCCAGTTTTTCCCATGCAAAAATAAAACAGAGATTACTTCCACTATAGCGCTGTAAAAGTTTTATGTAAGTTTTTATTTTCATAGACCTGAGATCAATAATTTCCTACTCATGGTATTACCGCTAACAACTTCTTAGTATTCACTTTTTTTTTTATCTGTAAAGAACTGGCCAGAGGACCAACAATTTACACTTAAGTAGTGGATAATTTGCACTTAAATAGTGGATATTTTTGGCCATATTGAAATATTTATCTGTGAATAAACTATATTTCCAATGTCTGTTTTTACATGACGTGGAGCAGTTCTCCCCCATAAGCACAATTCAGGAAAGCCTCTCCCAGAACAGCACCAGACTGGGGTTTCACTTTGCAGGGTATGCTCAGATCCCATGTGCTCTGCAAGATTCGAGATCTTTAATTCTGTGTACTATTTCTTCACAAAACTCTGATCAGGGAGCAGATTTCTCCATTGGGATTTGATTACACCTTGCCTGCAGCTCCAACTCCAGGTTTCAGTTTGGTGTCCTGGGTCTGAACAAGTCTGGGTTTGCCATCACAGCTGCTGCGTTGTCTTCCATTCCCAGGCAAACACCAGAGAAAATGTGTCTTGTGCTTACAGCAAAGCACAGGTGAGCCTGAGTTTCTCTCCAGATTATTCACAGGTCCACACTATTTAGCCACATCCTGATATCAGAATTTCTGATAAAATTCAAAGCTAAACAAAAAAAAAAAATCACATGGTGTCATTTTCTACTGAAAACCTTCCTCTTAGCTTTGAAAACATTACAAATCAGTATACTCAGGACTTGGGCAAACTGCACTGAAAGCAGCTAAACAAATCTTTCTAACATTAATTTTTAATACAAGTACATAAACAGAACCACCTACTCTGGGTCTCACAAGCTCACCCTTTCCACAGGGACAGTGAAGAATCACAGTTTTTAAAAGTGTCCTGCTGCTGCCATCTGGCCGCCGGCCGCCCACTGAGCCAAAATGGCACTTCCAGAGGCAGCAGCCAGTAAGGGGAGGCTCGCCTTCCACAAATGCTGATTTAGTGCCTTAGGAGACAGATTGGCAGTGACATAACAAAAAAGGCTTTGGAAAGTACAGGAGAACAAGAGAAGTGAAAGGAGGGGAAAGGAAAGTAGAAGGACAGTAGAAAGACCTGCAGATGGGACAGAGGCTAGAGGAAAACAGAAGAGGGTAAGTGGAAGAGACCACATGGAAAACAGCAGTTAAGGAGGACTTTTAAATGTTATCAAAATTATTCTCGGAAGGAAACAGGGGAAGGCAAAGTCTGAATTTCAATTTTCTTCAGTGCCTCTGACTATAAAGTAGTAACATCTATATGCTTTCATGAGGTTTTCCAGGCCATGAAATTTTGTGCTCTATTCAAAAAATGATTTGGCCTTTAAATAAATATGCTGTTTTACATAAATGGTTTTGACATCACTGATTTGCAGTTCCATTATGTATGCCATTCAGGGATAACAGCAGCAAAGAAGTAGTGAGGGTGGCCAAAGTCCAACATTTGAAATGTGGCATCCATATAAATGTCAATTTGGTGAGTTAATTCAGTGCTGGCAGTTCTATGCTCAGATAAGTCAAACTACTTGCCCCAGGTGATGCAGGTGAAGCTGTACATTCACAGAGAGGGCCTCTGAAGTTGTGGCTATTAGGTTCTCATTGAGTTTAATTCAGGTCACTGGTGAAAGCAATTTAGCGTTGTCAACTGCTGAGAGCTGTGAAAAAGCCACCCCACAATGCGACACCATTAGTTATTTCTTCTAAGAGGAAAAGTCTTATTAAAACAGCAGGAATGCTGCAGTGTAATCAGACATGAAGTGTTCCATGCCTGCACAGTGTCAGCAGACTTACGTTGTGCTGCGCTAGGCATGGCTCTGCCTTCCTTCCCCATCCCAGTGACATTTCTCTCTGCATGAAGTCTTGTGTCTGGCTGAGAGATTGTTGACATTAGGACAGTCAGAAAAGCTCAGTTAAAACACAGCAGACCACTGTGTGAAGGCTCTCTCTTAAAAGTGAAGAGGCTCCAGTTCCCTGCAGCTGAGCTTGAATCTGTGAGCTTGAAACCGCTGTGCTCCATCCTGAAGGGTCCAAAATTGTTAGTCATCAGCTAATTTAGCCTTAAATTTTTGGAGACTGCCATAATCATAAGAGTTTAAGCAGCAATATTAACATGAGGAACCTGCTGTTCCTACCTGCTTATTTCTGGCCAAGACCACAAAATTTTGCCCTCTTATTTGTGATGTATGAATAGCCAGGACCAGAACTGACGTCTCCTTGCCTCAAGCCCCACGTTAGGAATGCCAGCAACTACATTTCCCTTAATTTTAGATTTGCTTGCACCAGGAATAAATCAAACACTAAAGTAAAAGCATTATCACTGTTTTTGCAGGTTTTTAGAGAGAAAAATCCTTCTTATGAAAAAGAACAATGTCACATTTCAGAAAAATTATTTTCTAGTTGAAAAGGCAGGACAACTTAAGAGCTCCTTGTTGTTGTGATGAGACTGCTGGTGGTAGAAGAGCCTGTTTACAGCTAGCTCAAGAGTCTCTACATAGCACTGCAGATTGCAGCATACTTGTATCAACAGCAGCTACTGCAAAAGTAGCTCAATAACACCTTTAAATAGTTGTTTACTTGGGTTTATCCCATTTTATTGTTTGCTGTTTTCTAGTGTGGAGTAATTCCTTTGGTCTTTGAAAAGATGGATTAGCAGTTCTCTGAGTGAGCACTTCTAGGTGGGGGTATGGATGTCATGTAAGGTGGGAATAACACTCAAATTGCCCTGATCCCTGAACAAATGCTTTAACCACTAAACTCTCCTCAAAATCATGGAAACTGGGCACTGCTATCACAAGTGCAGTTTGCATATTGATTTGAGGTCTCATAAAGCAGCTGGCTACCTTGAAATGTTGGTGTGGTTTTAGGCATGTACTCCCTTGGAGCACTTTGAATCACCTGACATGAAGAAACTTCCCATTCAGTTGAATTCCAGAAGCTGGTCATGGGTAGGTGCCTGGCTTGCCCTTTGTACAAGAAGGGGCTGGAAAGAGCTGGAAGGGCTTTTATTCTACTCTGAGTTGAGACTACATTCCTGAATCAAGGATTACCTCATCCTAAATAAAGGTAGATTAAGATTTTTGTTTCTGTTGTTATTTTCAGGATTTTGCTTTCTCACAATAATGTATCAAGTGATTTAGAGCAATGTCTCATAATAAAAACAGTAAGCTAGTTACGAAAAACAGTCTAAGTATACCTCTTGTAAGCAATATGCAAACTAAAGAGAATATATTAAGAATAATCATATTGGGTTAATAATACTATGGGAAATTGCCTTGAGGAGAAGAAAGTTTAAGACACATCCTCCTCTGGAACACTACAAAATATCTAGCAATAGTCAGTTCCCTTTACAATGTCCAGACTGCACAGCTAGGCATGCTAGCGTACCCCAGTCGGGAGACTATTGTTCGATATTTTATATAAAACCCATAATACCAATGGATGCCATTTTTAGATAGAATTTGTGAACTGTGTTAAAATCCATGCAATTACATTTCTTTTGTCTAATATTTACTGTTTGATACTTTCCTCTCTCTCCATATGCCTATGTCTCCACTCACTCATACAGTTGCCACAAACACCAAAGACATTTCTCCTATGAATTTTAGGAGCTTTTAGCAAAGATTGGTTTCAGTAGATATTTTGTCATGTGTGGGTTAAAATCTGCCACAGACAGACACATTTGGCTGCAGAAGAGTAATATGACAGCAGGTTCTGAATTTCACATCTTTAATCCCTTAGCTTCTTGGGTTTGTACAATTTAACGACTTAGTTTTAACTGTAATGAAGAATGTTGTGTGTTCTTTGTCACAGTGCTGTGCCTTCTAAACAATAATTACTATTCCTGATTGTTATTTCAAACATATGCTGTGGGTACCCAACTTATTGGCAAAACCTATTTAAGTGTGGTGTGCTCATCATCATTGTCACGTTGCAGTATCTGAAATAGCTTTCATAAAGAAACATCCATCTGGTCCTCTGCTTTATTTTATTCTTTGCTTATTTAGATCATAATTACAGTTGTGGGGTATCAGGGTAACTACAATTCAATATTGATCTTATGTGTAACATCTGTTGAGAGTGCCTGATCTGAATATAATTAGATATTTGTTTTATTTCATTCTGAGTTAGAGAATATTTTTGTGCAACAATTTCATGTTTCTCAGGTGGCTGGTGTTTTAGCTCTGAAAATCACACTTTGTCATTGAAGCAGTAGCTGAAATTATCATATTACTTTTATGGTTCTCAGACTTTTACTGACTTTGTAGATTACTATGAAATTACAGTTGATTTTCTCTTCTGTCTTTCTAGATTAGTTTACATCCAGATGCAGAACAGCTTCATTATGTGTGTTGGAATTCTTTGGCTATGCTCTGCCCCCAAGGAGCTTGGGCAGTACTTTACCATCTTGAAATGATACCAAACTCAGGCCCAGGAGGACTTAGGGGTAACACTGTGATCATCCAGTCCAATTTCTGCTTTGCAGTCTGCCTTTACTTACTGCACTAATTACCTCAGTAAAGGGAATTCTGCTCTTCCACTTAAGTAGGTAATGCAGTAGTAACTGCACTGTAGCACAACTGAGTTATCAGCAAAGGGAGGGATGAGGGGGAGATTATTTTACACACTTAAATGTTGTTTCTCATAAAACGCTCCTGTCACACAGCTGGTAGGGATTTGGAGAGCTTAAAACAGCATTTTAATGTCCAGAATCCACCAGCAGGAAAGAGCCTTCATGGAAATCTTTTATTTTAAAGCTTCATTCTTCACAGCATTTTCTTCATTGTTCACAGCAAAATATATTATATTTGGGTATATCCACTTCTGCAGAGGATATTGAGAAATTTAAGGAGAGGTACATATGATATTGAGATTGTGGCCTAGGGCAGAAAAAGTATAGGAATATTTGTCAGGCCAGTATGTCTTCTGTTCATCCTTCACTAAGTTCCCACACATTCATTTTTGTCACTTTTTCTTCCTAAAAAATTACCTCTGAAAAAATTTTAGTTCACAAAATAGTATATAGTTTAGTATATACATGTCACACAAAACATGTCACACAAATTTCACTTATCTGGTGAAATTTCACTTATCAGCTCTAGAGATCAGATAAAAATATCTGGAGGTCACACAGATCAGAACCAAAAGTTCAACACCACATAGGCATGTCTGGCCAAGAATAAGTACATTTTATTACACACTGGCTCTTTTCAAACAAGACCTATATGATATTATCTATACTGTTAGTCTAATTAAAAACCATCCAAAACAGACAAACAAAGACAATGTCACAATATATCTCGTTCATCTTTGAACTGGTGCTGTTGTGCTGTTTCATTCATGTCTGACCATATATTCTCATTGTGGCTGCACCATTCCTATTAATAGGTTAGAGAACTGTGTATGATAATAAAATGACTGCAGAGCTTACAGCCACAGCTTCTGAATAATGGAGTATTTTTTCATAGTCAAACTTTGCAGACAAAGTTCCCTGATTTATTAGACATTTACGCAACACATTTGGTATCTCACGTTTATTTGGATTTTGCAAGACGTTTGCCTTGCAACTGAGAAATGTAATTAGCACTCAGGAGAAGTGAATGCAGTTCCCAGCTTTCTTGCAGGGAAGGCATTCCTGTGGATGGCAGGAGGAGATGAAGTGCCACATTCCTCTAGCTGTGGCTTAGCTCTCACTGTTCCATGTACAGATTAATGAGAAATTCAAGACACCTAGTCTCCAGGGTTCCCAGACCCGCTGTGCTGTCAAACTGAGGTAGTTATGACACCTAGGTCAGCTGCTGGCAATAGTTCATTGGCTGAAAATAAATTCCCTTTCTTAGGGGACTTCTTTCTCAGGGTGTGCTGTCTTTCCAGTCCTGACCCAAGAGATAATGTGCATATACATTGCACGTGCATTTTGGGCCTCAGCTCTTGGTTGTTTTTGTGTAGTAATTGGCAGCAATAGTTTCTACATGCTGAGAATTAATAATTATTTATTACATAAATAAGGAATATGAATTTCATTAATATGAAGAAATGTGGGAAACATTTTGGCAACACCCTTTTGGTTGCTATTTTTCATGTTGTGAAAATGTGGCAGTGTTACTTTTGATGGATGTTGTGTTTTGGGGGAATGTGCCCTTTCTTCAAAGATTTTGTATTTTTCTGTTCGTAGGTCTTGTTTCTTTCTCTTTTGCTGTCTATTAGAGTAAATACATTCAGTACAAGAAGATAAATTGAACATTGGGAAATGTTATAAGTTCTGGGTGATATTTGGCCATTTATCAGCGAGACAAGAGATTGTCTTTTTTAAAAGTATAAAGAAAAATGATTGATTTGAAAAATGAAACTTCAGTCATCCTTTACTGTTTTAGTTATGCAGTGATCCAAAGTCCTCTATTGGATTAAAAATGGCTAAAAGGTTGTTGCCTTTATTTTTCATATCTTTTGGTATTTGTTGCGTTCTTTATTTTTTAAGTGAAATTGAAGCCTGAGAATTGACTGTTCACATTGCTTTTATGCAGTTCAATTTATTCCAAAAGGATCAGAGTAAGGCAGACTCAGAACAGTAGAGAAACTGGAGAAACAGTCATGCACCTTTGTGCCCCTTGCTCAGCATTAACATGTCTGTACTTCATCAATGAGGATAAAACAGATATATTTTAATGAAAAACGAATTCAGGAGTAACCCAGTGTAGCTCTAATGAAATCAATGAAATAAAGTGGAAGTAAACCTTAAAAAACCTGCATCAGACTTAGTTGTCAATTCATTTCACTATATTTTAATAACTCTAATTTCTGAGAAAATAGATGCACAGTACATAAAGACAGCTGGTTCTCTCTTCTTGATTTGTTTTATGTATTGACTTTTGTGGAGTGGAGGCATCATCCATGACTGCTGTGGATGGTTTGGACTGACTCACATATCACATGCATCTCATGTTAGATTTTAAATAGATTCAGTTTGATCTATTTAGGGAAGGCATTTTGAAGGATGTTTCATGTGGTGAATGGCCTATATCGTCTTTTTTGATGTGTCTTATTTCCTAGCTGGTAGCAGGTCAGTTGCCCAAATCACAGAAATTCAGGAATTGTTCCTATGACATCTGTTGTCACTAAGAACCAAAAACTGAAGGAGTGTTTCCTTTGAATTTGATGTGGGAAAAAAATAAAAACTCAAAAAGATGAGTAACTTAGTCCTGAAATTCTTCACCCAGATATCTGTAGAATACGTGAAGGTGACCCTTTTCAGCTACTCACCTGTACCCAGGGGACCAACTATCTCATAACGGGAAAGGATTTAGATGGTGATGACTGGAACTGAATCAGTTGTGACAAAAGAACATGTATTTGAGAGGACAGTAAATAGGTACGCACCATTCAATATTTAATTTAAAACAGGGCTTCCCCACAAATTTGCCTGAATGGCAAATGGTGTGAAAATGTAGAGGGTTGTAAGGAAGGGCTATAAAAATGTTCTGACATAAGAGATTTTCTATTTTCATGGAAGTAGAGACAAATTTCCCAATGAATAAAATATAAGGAAGATACAACTCGGTTACTGAAACTGCACTAAAGTGTTTGTAGAGAGAATACATTTTTTCAACTCTATCAAATTGTCTAATAATAATAGCAGCCATCTTTTAAATGCTACAAATCAAGCTGTCACTTCATATCATGCAATTTGACTGCTACATTTCCTTTTTCTTTAGAAGAGCCCCATGGGATTAGGGTGGAACAAGAACTGTCATTTTATGATAAGAAACATTTCATATTCAAAGTTGCAAAACTTGCTGTAGGTGATGAGATCTGGAAGAAAGTTCTCCATAGGGTTCCCCATGAGATTAACAAACAGTGGAAATTGTTGATATCGCACATATTAAAATTTATATGACAAGGACAATCCGGAGTATTAAAGCAAAACTGGAATTTTTCCAATAGTTTTATTAAGCTGACACCAATGTCCCTTTCTTCAGTTATATGGGAGCTAGAGGGATTTGAGATTATATCCTTTTTTTTTATGAGTAAGGGCAACTAAAGATGCAGCTACTGTCTTTTAAAGAATATCTGGAGAAATAAGATTAATTTTTAAACACTGTACTCCTTGTCTCCCTTTAATATGGCCTTTTCTGCAGAGTCTTCAAGACTGTCAGTTGAAGAGTAAAATTCAGAATCTTAAAATAATTTAGTCTGGATGGAAGCTTTGGAGATCATCTGGTCCAACCTCTGACTTGAAGCAGAGCCAACTTTGAAGTCATATCAATCTTCAGGGAATCCCTAAGTATTTTCAACAGTATATTCAGAAGTGACTCACCTTTCCCATTTAAACTGATTTTTATAAAAAGGCAGCTCTGTTTTGCAGCCCTGTAGTAAGAAATCAAAGTAGAAGACAAAATACCCATATTCTATCAAATTCCTTCAAGTAGACAATAAAATTCTTATATCTATGTGCTACTTTCTACACAAATGGTTTTGAAATTTACTCACTTTATTGACTATTCAATAGCTTTTGTTGTCAGGGAAAAAAAATTCATGTAGCTGGAGAAAACCAGGAAGGAAAGGATTAGAGTGCTTTCAAACTCTTATCATTAAAAGGCCTTGGCCACCCTCCATTGCTGCTCTTTACTGCTGATTATTACTTCTTCCATAAGAAATATATATTATTATTTTAACAGCTCTGTTTGTTTGGGCATTGAGGGAGGAGTGTTTGTTTTCCTGCATGTTTTTTATTTCTGAAGTAGTTACCTTTGTACCACAAGAACAAGGAATCTGTAGCTGATTTAAACTTATTGTTTGCTGTTTTTCAGAAACATTATTGACTGAAAATGTCAATGACCATGAGTCCCACTCTGTATGTATCAAATTTATTTTAGTTGTGCATTGCTTTGGAAATATTGATTGCATTCAAAATTAAACCCTACTGTGCTGTTCAAGCATTCAATGAATCACCTGTAATAAATTTGATTGTAGAACTTGTTTAACTATAGTATCTCAGAAAAGGAAATCAATGGTATGTGCCAGTTGACCTTTAAGTTAACAAATGTAATAAGGAAATATTGTTTAGTAACTTCAGTCTTTGTGCTGCAACTATTCTTGTACACCAAAATGCCAGAAAAAAAATCTCCTACATTTCAGCTGCTGTAAACAAGAAAGGCCTATTCAATTCACTGACTCAGAGCCCGCAGAGGCTTTTTACCCAGACTAAGCATTTTTGATTTGTGTTTAAGTTCTCTGTATGTGTTGTGTTCAACAAATAACACCATTCTATGTTCATTGTACTGTTTGATGTTTGTTTAAAACTTTACAGACTTTTCACCTAATTGAAATTTTGTGATTTTTTACTGCACTTCTGCATCTGGGTCTTTTCCTTTCTTAGAGCTGAGGTATAAGTAAATACACCTAAGGAATGGATATGTGAAGGAGTGCTACATGATGCCTACTTCAAACAGCTGTGTTAAAAATGAAGTGACAATGCTGACTGAAAAACTCCACTTCTTCTTAATTGTCTTCTTCAGTGTTGTGTACAAGTAGCCACGAAAACACTTTAGAATGATAAAAAGTTCATATTTATTAAATACCACCTTTTGGCAAGCTTATTTTCACCCCATACTCACTTCACATTCATCATCAGGCACACGAGTTTCTTCATATACACGGTGTGCAAGTCTAGATGTTTAAAAAGAGGCACAAAAGAGATATTTTTAAGATAAGAGCTTACATTAAAAAAATGCATGAGTGTTCCTGACTGTTTCAAGGAGTGAGCTGATTGATGTGCATGATAAAAAAAAGGACTTGTTTGTGAAATGGGCAGGTAAACAGGCAGAATCATTGTCTGCACCTGCCTGCAAATGTCCCAAGGGAGCAGGGATGCTGTAAACAGAAAACAAGGACAAAATTGGATGAGATCTGGTAACCAAGATGCACTCAGCTAGAAAAACATTTTTTGTATTGCTAAGTGAATAAAATGTTACTGGCTGTTTAGTTGTCTTTTAAGATAAGCAAGTTTTTCTTTAAAATGGGCATCTTTTCTACAGCAATAAGCTTATGCAAGTGAGATTCCATGCTGGCTTTCTGCAGCCTATGGTTTTCTAGTAAATTTTACTATAAAAATTACATGTAAAACACTAAATATGATCCAATGCAGCACACTGGCATCAGTGTCATGGCTACCAAATTCAGATGTGGCAGGCTGCATGTTGCACCTGCAATCCTTTCACCAGGATCACCCCCTCCTGCACTGCTCTGATCCTAACTAACTCAAGGTAATTCCCCTGAAACACATGGTGAATCTGCTGCTGTGACAAAGCTGGGTGATGCATGACTAATCCGTGTCACTCATTTTTCTGTGTTGAAGTAGAGAAAATCCTGGAGATCTCAGACTCAATCTGCAAGGGGAATAACTCACGTGACAGATAAAAAACCTGACAGAAGCTCAGGAAGATTTAGCTGGAACACTGAAGACACTGAATGTTTCAGCTGCCCATTCCACTCCTCTGCAATTCTCTGTCTCATTTATTATAAACATTTGTGCAAATCTTCTTCCTTTGAGGTCCATGCTAATGGACTACACAACAAATAGGGAAGCTCATTTTGCAACTGTGATCTCAGTAGGACAAGATGCTGTCAGAGGACCCATCTTGAACCATCCACCACTGCTGAACACTGCAAAAATTCTTCATCTCCTAGCATACATCTCTTCTACTGAGAAATACAATCTGCTATATTCGTGTGACAGAGACATGTTAAATGGATTAGCCAGTGCTGTGCTATGTTACAATATGTTACATTGTTATGTTACCAAGCCTCTACATGCTTTTTTGAAGTACAGATTTCCATCTGTCCTGGTTTCAGCCAGGACAGAGTTAATTTCTTGCAGAAGCCATGAGGGGGAGGAGCCCGTAGTCTGGGTGTGGGTATGGTGAGTAGGTTATTCTATATCACTTCATGTCATTGCCAGGAGTGGCAGAAGGGTACTCTCCCTTTGGAGGAGAGTGTCCCTTCCAGAGAAATTGTGGTTGGGAAGAGCTGGCTGATATTTTGTCATGGACTTTCTGTGTAAATAATTCCTTTGCTTACATCTTTGGTTATTAAAATTGTTGTTGTTACTGCTTGTTTTCTTGTCTCATTGCTTTTTCCAGCCAGTTGTTATCTCAACCCATGATTTTCACCTTCTGTGCCTTGGTGGTGGCACAGAACTGGTGAGTACTAGTCCTAAAGCACAACACCACCCCAAACCAATTCATATAACAGAAGTTGACTGAAAGCATTTCATATCTCATGCGAGTGCAGTTGCCGCCACCACTATTACAGCTTCCACTGTGGGGGGCAATACAAACATAGCCCTCGATGACCCTTCTCAGTAACTGGGGGCATAGCACAGGTTGGAACCGTCAGAACATTCATATTTGTGCACTCGCCCCATATGGAAAATGTGTCCTCCCAGGTCTAAAACCTGACCAGAGTTTCTGGGGACTTATTTTTTTTACTTCAGCAGTTAGTGAAAATTGAATTATTTCTGTATTGGTATTATTTATAACAGTAGTAACATGTCATGTTAAATTCTCCAGTTCTGTGTACATATACTGAGTTCTGATACAGCAGATATTTTAATGAGTTGGAGCACTACCGGCCCTGTGTATTAATCCCATAAAAGGAACAACACTCAGAACATCATTCTCTTTTAATACACTGCCCAAGATAGTCATAATTTTCTGCACTGAAATGGGACTGTGTAGAATTGCTTTCAAACCACATCTTTGGAAAAAGCTGTTTCTGTTTTACAGGTTAGCTGTTGTGTAGGAGAGGTTTATCATCTCTGCAAGGAAGCAAAGCTTTTAAAAATTTGTCTCTCCTTTTAAAAAGCAATTATATCTGTATGCATTTTTTTTACACTTTTCTTCACTCATGTTTAAGTTGTCAATCATTTGTTGCCTCACCCAGGGACTGTGAGTCAGATTGTAAAGAATATTCACAAGAAAGTCACTCTCAACATCAGGCTGTAGGTGACAAAAAGGGGGCCTATGCATGGAGAGCACTTGTGAAAAAACATGTTGTCTTATTTGTGGATGTACTGCCCTAAGAATTCTCTCTTTCTCATGAGTTCTGTGAGAAACATAAAGATAAGCTGAATTCTTCTCACTCTTTCTAACCTATGTTTTGGAACTGAGCGCTGTACAGGCTTCAACCAATCACCTTGGGGGGTGGGTAAATACTATCCAATCACAATTAGTCATATAGCATGTATAAAAGGGGTTACTCATAACAATAAAGTGCTCTTTTCTCACTCCCTGTCCATCTCCGTGTCCTCTGTGCTGTTCTTACTCCCGCCACAGCGACACTTATTCACTGTGTATAAGACAAAAAAACATATGGCTTAATTAACAGGAAAGAGGATTTAGGCTGAATATTAAGGAGCAAAGTTAATTGTTCAGATGGAGAAACATAGGAGAAGACCAAGAAACCATTAGACCAGGACAGCAGTTGCATTAGACAACATCTGCACTGCTTTTAGTGCCTAAATTTTGTGGTCTGAGAAATATCAAATTCATCCAGATGAACTTTCAACCTTACTTATTAAGTACTGTAATAGCAGTGGCTGTACAGTCATTTGTTTGAAGTCAATAGGCAAAGTAGGTGACATCACGGATTGCAGTGCTGTCCTCTATGACTGTTTATTGGGAATTTAAGCTCTGAACATGGATGTGGTATTTATTTTGTCCATTTTAGGGTTTCAGAAAGCATTCAGAGATATCATTGTATATTTATATATTGTTAAAATATTGTTTTGCTTTTTTAAATATATTCAATCTTCTTAAACATACTTAGAAACTAGGGGGACAGGGAAGAACACTGCCTGTGTGTATTTTCAAATCCACTTGGAGCTAATCTCAGAAATCCTTAGGCTCTCTCCAATGCCACAAAACAGCTGTAAACTAGCTTAACCAGTCTTTTGAGAATGTTCTTACACAAGAGAATTGTCAAATAGGCAGCAGAGAGCTGACACAGCAACTCTTACGAAAGATGCCTTCCTAAGCTTTCAATACCTAAGATGTTCCCAGGTCATCTTCCCAGGGGCAGATTTTCAGCTTCTATGTGTGCTGACATGTAAAATAACTTAAGCAACATTTGATTTGCTCCAAATGACTGGGGATAAAAAAAATCCCTATGAGTAGTGAAGCAAAACTGCAATTTTGAGGCACTCCAAGTCCATGCTGGAATAAATAAATACCAGAAAGAAAAAACATATAGTGTTTTAAAATAATTTTATTTCTGAATTTATTTTCACATATGAAGAATTTAATCATATATCATAGAATGGTTTGAGTGGGAAGGAGCATTAAAGATCATCTAGTTACAACACCCTTGCCATGGACAGGAACACCTTCTAATAGACCAAATTGCTCAGAGCCTCATCCAGCCTGGCCTTGAACACTTCCAGGGATGGGGCATCAACAGCCCTGGGCAACCTGTTCCAGTATCTCACCACCTTCACAGTAAAGACTTTCTTCCCAGTATCTAATCTAAATCTAATGTCTTTCAGCCTAAAGCATTTCGCCCTTACAAAAAGTCCCTCTCCAGCTCCCTTATGGTACTGAAAGGTTGCTCTAAATTCTCCCCAGAGCTTCCTCTTCTCAAGGCTGAAGAGCCTCAACTGTCTCAGCCTGTCTTCATCAGCCTTCTGATCATCTTTGTAGCCTTCTCTGGGCTCATTCCAACAGGTCCCAGAGCTGGATGCAGCAGCGCTCTAGGTGGGGTCTCATGAGAACAGAGTAGAGGGGCAGAATCCCCTCCCTCACCCTTCATCCTGTGGCCACTCTGCTCTGGATGTAGCCCAGGACACCTTTGGCTTTCTGGGCTGTGAGCACACATTGCTGAGTCATATTGAGCCTTCTGTCCACAAATACCCTCAAGTCTTTCTTCCCAGGGCTGATCTCAATTCGTTCTTTACCCAGCCTGTATTTGTGCTTGGGATTGCCCTGACCCAGGTGCAGGACCTCACACCTGGCCTTATTGAACTTCATGAGGTTCACATGGGCCCAGCTCTCAAGCCTCTCTAGATTCCTCTGGATGGCAGCCCTACAGTCTAGTGTGTCAATTCCACACCACAGATTGATGTCATTGGCAAAGCTGCTGAGGGTGCTCTTGATCCCCCTGCCCATGTTGCTAACAAGGATGTTACAAAGTGCTGATCCCAATCCTGACCCCTGAGGAATGCTCCTCACCACTGGTCTCCACTTGGACACTGAGCCATTGATCACAACTCTTTGATTGTGTCCATTCAGCCAGTTCCTTATCCCCCAAGTGGTCCATCCATCAAACACATATCTCTCCAATTTAGAGACAAGGATGTTGTGTGGGACAGTGTGAAATGCTATTTACCGGTCCAGACTGATGAGATGACAGTTTGCCTTTAGTGAAACCATGTTGGTTGTTGCCAATCACCTCTATTTACCATGTGCCTTAGCTTAATTTCCAGGAGAATCTGTTCCATGATCTTGACAGACACTAAGGCAAGACTGACCTGTGTATAGTTTCCTGTGTCTTTCTTATTTCCCTTTTTAAAAATGGGCACTTTTTTTCCACTTTTCCAGTCAGTGGAAACTTAACTGGAATGTCAAATATGATCAATAGCGGCTTAGCCACTTCCATGGCCAGCTCCCTCAGGACCTGTGCAGGTACCTTGAGAGGTCCCATGGACTTGTGTGCCTTCAGAGTCCTTAAATGGTCTCAGACCTGGTTTTCTTGATAGAGAATGGACACTAACATATGGCACTTGTACAGAGTTGGAGACAGACACTGTGATTTTGAATGTGTAGTTTCAGTTGTGTGACCAAAATGCCAGCTATTTGTATCCACCTTAAAAACTTTTTCTGTTCTTGTACCTGCTACAACAATGACCCTTAATATGTCCCATGTCTAATTTGTGAGTGAAAGTGGTTCTTTCCTTACATTGTTCTAAAAGAAAAGCTAATCAATTTACTGGAACATAAACATAAGGACAAAATATATTTTTTTTCTCCTGAGGACAGCAGTAGAGGAAAAGACAACAATCTGGCCAGGAGAGATCTTGCTGATAAATGGAACTACTACCACTCAGTGATTCCTGTTTTAAGCACATAATGATTTACTGTGTTTTATTTTAGGGAGCTGCAGTTTCTGTCAAAACCTGCCCAACATCCTGTTTTCTTAAAGCCACCCTATGTCGACAAATTTGGTACAAGAAAAAAAAGAAAATGAGAAACAGCATATGAGTTGTAAGAATTTAATCATTTGTTTGAGCAGGTAAAGGTGGGAATGTTCTGACACAGCTCCAACTATCTCTGCAGAATGCTGTGGAAGTAATTTATGAAAACCATCTCAGCATGAAGAACAAGACTCCACCTCCTTCTTTAAAGCTTCTGATTAATTATTTCCTATTCCCTTTCCATTATTTTGCTTTGGTTTTTTAAGACTTGGGTGGTTCTAGAAAACCAAAGGTTATTTTGGCAAGTTTACTTACTACTTACAGGTAGTTGCTTACTACTGATTGTTGCATCTAGTATGATATGCTTACCTCAGGTGAACATTTAGGTGAACTACAAGATTGCTCCTCCTTATAATGCTTTGTTATATTTTGCTTGTTGTTCATAAAATCACTTAATTAGGAAACAGATTAAATCAGTTTTTAGCACATATTTCTGATCAAGCAAGTACATGACTCAGCCTTTTTAGGTGCTCTCCATCCCATTGCTGGAACTGCCTTTTCAGAAGAGACAGGGAAAGCAATGCCTGGAAAGTGATTTTTCACCTCAGTATAGAGGCTTTGAACTTAAGCTTCAAAGTCTGTGCTCCCTCTAAGAAGTAATAATAGCCTTCATTTTTTATAGTGCTACTTACCAGCTGCTCTGAAGCATGGTACAACAGAAGACAGAATCATTAAGTTCTGGCAGAAAGATAAAGCATTAGAAACAAAAGAAAAAGAAAAAGAAAAAGAAAAAGAAAAAGAAAAAGAAAAAGAAAAAGAAAAAGAAAAAGAAAAAGAAAAAGAAAAAGAAAAAGAAAAAGAAAAAGAAAAAGAAAAAGAAAAAGAAAAAGAAAAAGAAAAAGAAAAAGAAAAAGAAAAAGAGGAAATGACAGACCAAATAGCACCTGCTAAGCCACCCCAGAAGCTTTTTTAGGTAGTGATCCTTAGCTCCCCTGCTCAAACATGCTAATTACTTTATAAACTCACTGCTCATTGTTGAGATGCAATCCGTATTCTGTTGAAAAATGTGAATGAGGACAAAGTATATGGGTATAAGAAAAGTCAGCCTCTGGGTTTGGGTTATTGTTGCAGAAATGGTTGTGTACCAGGGTGGATAACTTGATGTAAAATACTGGTAGATACACACAATATATGCATTTTATTACTTTATTGTAGCAATACACCTTTAAACCTAATTACTAAAAAACATCTTGAGTAGCTGCAGCTTGGTAGACTATGTATATACTGCCTAATGGCTTTCACCATTAAGAATTTGTATTTATGGTAATTAGAACTGAGTTATTAATTGGTATATTAAATTTTTGGTTTATTTTCCATGAAATCAAAACTCTAAATCTTAAAAAGAGTCTAGAATACAGCCAGTTGAAGAGAACCTAAACCCACTTCTTGGACATTTCACAAATGGCCAGCAATTGCAGAAAGATAAAATTACTATTTGCTTTGTTTGGCAGTACCTGTTGGCTCACATCAATTGTGACCCAGCTTTCTAGAACCACTGAAAATGTATTTTAAAAACAAGAATGCAGAGAAGTGATTTTCACCCAACACTTTGAACTTAAGCCCTATGATGTGCTATCCCACTTCAAATGGTAACTTCACCATCATTCAGTTTTCAGACTCAGAAACTCTGACTGCAGGAGTACATGTGAAAACCTGAAAATAAAGAGGAAAAATGAATTTCAAATGGGAGTCCTAAAGAGTGCAATGTATTAGGGCACAGGACATGACCTGCAAAAGAAACATGAGTGAAGGAATGCAAGCTTTGCAGTGATTTCTAAAGTCAGTACAAAAAAGGGGGGAAATAAAGACCTCTTTTTTCTTGTATGTTTTTTCATTCCGTTTATTTACTGTTTTCCTGCAATATGTTATGAAAGCAACAAGACTGGAAATATGTGTTTGCCACAGGTTATGTACCTTTCATTCCATGGTTCTTACAAGTAATAACCATAGTGTTATACTTCTGAAATGTGTATCTCCATTCCTAATCAGATAGTTCTATTCTTAAATTAAATTAGTAACAGAAAACCACAAACTGATACGCATGGGAATAAAAAAATGAAATATCCTTTCATCCTTGCTGAGCTTAAACCAAACACACTAAACTTGGACAAGACCTAAGGGTCACTGCAGACAGCAGAGAGGTAACAGAGGACAAGGTGCTGAAAAAAGGACAGACTGCAGCACTGTGGATTTCTCTGTTTATTAGTGGCACAATACCATGTGCTCTCTAGAGCACTAAATTACTAGTTTTTCTAGTACTTGTGTCTGCACCCATTCTCTGACAAAAGTGGAAGATGAAAGTCAATATCCAGTGCACTTGTGGAAAAAAGGGAATTTACAGTCAATATATATTTCTATATTTGAAAGATAATTTAATACAGCACCCTGATTTCATCTGAATAATGACAGCTGAACAACTTTTTTGTTCATGATCATATTTTAGACCGGGTCAAATAAATTTCCAAAACAGTTTAAACTAAACAGGAACAAATCCCTTTTCTTCCTGCATAAGACTGGTCACACAATGAGGATGGGAATAGCTTATTCAGTAATAAGTAATCCAAGAACAGCTTGACATATATGTAGAATAAACCTTGATCTGGTAGTTTTTTGTTCTTACAATCTGTTCCTGCAAGAGACGTTAATCTTGGCAACTTTCAATCTCTGAGGAGAACTATTGTCATTCCTGTAAGTACTTCTAAATTATTCCCGGTTAACCATAAACTAAACTATAAATACACAATTAAGGATTAACAACACAATTTATCAGACATGACATACAAACCTTCCATGCTGTTGTGAGAAATACTCAACATTAATGTCTCTTTGGAACAAAAAAAGGTCTACATATTTTAAGCAGAAATATTTGTGATATGAAAGCTAACAGTTCTTGTTGAAGCTGTAGGTAACACCAGTGCTGGAACTGAGAAGGTTTTGAATGATTTTAAATAAAATAAAATTAAAAGGGTTAGTATTCTTTCTTGGGGTGAAAAAAAGAGCACATTCTCTGAAACAGAGCCAATATCTAAGTGAGCATTGTCTTGTCATGTGAAGATAACTGCTGTCAGAATTTTAATGTTTCGTTACTTGATCCAATTAAAAAGAAGGAAAAGAAAAGAAAAAGAAAAGTTCTGCTGCTATTTTCTTCCTAATGTTAAAAAATAAAAATTAAAATTTTAATTAGGTTCTACTGCTTTGGGAAATTATTAGATAAGCAACCAGATTCGGTTAGAGAAAAACTGCTTGGGGATTAAGTTAGGTACTAAATGTGTTGCTGTTACATCCTTTCTTCAGTAGATCTGCCTGACCTTCTGCATAATCTCTTTGACTGCAATGTACACTAACTTTAGGGAACAGAATGAAGCTTCAAAAATGAGATATCCATATCTAACCACTTAGAAAACATGTGTCAGTCACTGCTGATGAACATAAGATTAGGCTACCTTGATAATCCATGCAGAATTCCTAAAATGCTGAAATAACACCTATAGATAGATGCTGTCCATGGCCATTTTTATTCCTTTCCTAATATATTTCTGGAGTGCCATGCTAGTAGAGCCCTAACTTGAGAAACCATTGTGTTGGCAAAGAGAATTTCAGGATGCTGATTTTGCAAGAGTTGAAGACGATACAAACACTGCTGTCATTTCTTGAGTGAATCCCTTAGTAACAAACAGCTCTGCCTACAGAATAAGGATCTGCAGTTTTTCCTCTGTCTACCTTGTTGTTAACTTGATCAGATACAAGCATGCATTTTCATATTGCTGCAGTCATGAAGGAAGGGCTTGTTCAGAGGTCATTCTGTGAGATGAATTTGCACAGTGCATTTCGTCAAGGAGAAAATTAAAAGCACTCTTAGCACGTTGCCAGTATTACTTGCAAAACACAGAATGGATGTTAAATAGTAATTACCACTGAACCATGGTTTATGTTTGGCTGAGAAAGCTTTTAAGAATGACTTGTGTCTGAAACATAATTTTTAAGAAGTTTGTAAGGTCATTTATAGCAATAATAACCATAAATTGAGAAGGAATGGAGGAGGTTATACTTCATGCTAGTTCCAGTCCTTCCCAGATAACATAATCTGTAGGATGTAGACATCAGAAGTCCTGTAAAATACGTAATGGAGTCACACACTGGTCTGCTCAGTGGACCTAGTCAAGGATGCTATTATGCCCAAAGAATGTGAAGCAACCATCCATGAATGCCTCCAAATGCAGGAGGTACCATACTGACCATATTAAATGTAATGGATTTTTTGTCTCTGCCTTCAGCAGGGTACAGATTTTTCTCCAAGGATAATTCTCTTTTTAGCTTTTAATGAGGATTGCAGTACCTTTATCTGAATACTTTTTCTCTCTTCTCACTGTTTCCTACATGGACCTGCTACAATTCAGCCTTTCTGTTAGGTACGCACTGTGTGAACCTCAGGAATTTATTAAAAAATCCAACTCATCATTTAAAAAATAAAGAAGCATTCTTAATTCTTTTCTATGATGAATCACTGAGCTTGCTGGGTTTTCACTAACTACTAGTCTACTGAATTTCCAGCTCACATTTTTTCCTCTTAATATTTATGACCAAAGTACCTGTACCAGGTTAAACCTGTAATAGGAAATCACATTTAGTAAAAATTCTTGTGACAATTAATATCCTAAACATGATGGCTGCCTGCCATAATATTACCTGTACCATTCCACTATGGACTTGTTCTTTTAATCCTTCATAAATCACATTTGTTACCTACTGCTTATTAATAAGGCAGAAAAGTAAAGTGAAGAACTAGTGCAAGTAAACTGTTTACCAGTAATGGATTATTCTCCTAATGAGAATCCCACTTTGTTATAAGCAAAATTAAACAATGGTCTGTGGATGGATTCCCTTCCCATTCAACACTGGGTACCAAACTGAAGTTCTTCATGTAGGACTGCAGTTTCACTGATACAGCCCTAAGAGCTTGTTAAAACTTTGCATTTATATCAAGTTTAGTTTGTTCAAAAATTTTGTTTAAAGTACCAATTAAAAATATTTTGCCTTGGAATTTCCACATTTCATTTTGAATATAAGAGCTTCACTCAAATATTATGTAATGATCTGTCATACTGGCATCATTTTTACATGAATAATTTTAAAACTGTAAATAAGCATTGATCTATCAATTTTCTACTTATGCAAATCAGATACTGGAATATCTCTGACCCTGGATTGCATGAATATGCCTGAATACCAGTATAATTCCAGGATGGTTTTTATCAATATCTGTTTTCTTGACACAGGTAATATATAACACAATTTTTTTAAAGTGATTATAAAAACAGTACTAGTTTTTAGGTTTTCTTCATTATTTCAACAATAAAATACTTTCCTGTGTATGCTACAGTTTAAAGAGCATGCTATTATTGTTTATGTAGCATGAAGTTCAGAAAGGAAAAGATTACATGAATGACAAAGGTTAAACATTCCCTTTCAGAAGACTTATTTTGAAAGCTACATCAGTTCATAGTTTTGATTTCTACAATGATTCCTCTCCATCTTCTGTTTATACAGCTAGAATACCTATAGCTAAAACAAGACATTGGACTGTTTTATGCAATGTATTTTTTGACAAATAAAACCATGACACATCCATCTCAAGAATCTCACGATCTTAAGCCTTGACAGCAGTGTCAAGTTGCAATGTCGGTTTAGTGATCAAAAAACAACATAACCAGTAGCCCACCACATTATTTGAAGGCTATCTCAACAAAAAATGCAAAAAACACCAATGCATCATCTTTTAGACTTCCGCAAGTGCATCTCACATTTTTAAGAGCTACAAATCAATTAGAAGAAATTAAAATGTTGAAAGAGGCAGTGTAATAAAATTAATCAAAGTTATGTTTTCAGATGTCAAGAGACCTCTAGAAGACTTCCACTCAGGTTACAGCAAGTATTCTGTCATTAGCACCCCAACACACATATGTGTGCCTAATCCAACACCAAGTCAAAAGGAAAATAGCTTAAGAAACCAATGTATCCAAAAAGTATACAACCATCAAGTTGTTTGGACTTTCTCAGTTTTGATCTGGAAGGCTTTCACATTTTTATGCTTCTGGTCTATAGTTCTGTGATCATGTACAGTTCTAAGACAGGAATAGACACGGCTGCTAGCTTGAAGTCAATCTGTGACCACAGCAGAACCCAATGTAAAACTCCCGTGAACCAAATACAACATATATTTTGTAGTAAAATTGCAAGAAATTCAAAGCTCCTTTCTACATGAGGATAGCAAATTATAGGGATATTTATTTATAAATATTTAACTTATTTCTCTTTAGGACAGCTTAGAATAACCACTGAAGTATCAAAGCCAGCAGAGAAAATTAAAATTCTGTCTCCACTTTCCAGTTTTCATGTACTGAATATTTTAAAAATACCCCGATATTTTAAGTTGTCAACAAATTCCCTTCAGGTGCATATTAAACTTCATTTCTAAGCTAAAGAAAAGAAGCAGGAATTGCTCATAAATTATCTGAATAAAGTTTTTGTCTTCTAAACAGATGAAGATGATGTACTATGAATCAAGGTATCTTTGAGAAAGTAATCCTGTGAAAGAATCCCAGGGTTAAAACTGTTCTTTGGAAAAACAAGAAAAATACCATTTGTCCTTCCAGGTTATAACTAATTAGGACAAAGAACAAAAAACACCCTTAATCACACCTACTGTATTAAAACACTTTTGGGAAGCTGCTTTGACTTCACAGTGACAAAAAGTATTATTAATGTGTAATTCTTGAGTGTAAGCGTTTAAAGGACCACATAACTCACAGCACTCCATATCTGAGCTTTTCTTCCAATTGTCCTCTTACAGGGAGTGTTAGTTGAAAGATTCACAATATATTGTAATTGTACTATTATAAATTGCCATATCTTCAACTTTGACACTCTATCAGTTCCCTGCAACGGGTACAAATGAAGCTTAATATCCCAGTACTTAAAGTAAGAATACCCAGCCTTGTCATTATTGTGGGCACAATAGCAAGCCTTCTTGGAATTGGCCATCCAAGCCATGGGGAGCTTTGGAGTTAATTACATCACCATAGACGATAATTTGCTCCTTGTGGTGGTAGTTATCTCTTTCCACAGTTGGTTCTCTTTTTTGTTGCTTTGTGATGTCCCATTAATCACAGCTACATTTAATCTGTGTCATGTGATTCATCATCCTTTATCCCCGCAGCTGTTTCCATCCTGGACTCTGATAAACTGCTAATTTAAGTGGGTGATGTCCAACCTTGGATATCACAATGGCTTGTAGCATGCCACTGAGAATCAGCTACCACATTTACACAGCCCAAGATTTTTAGTAAGGCTAATTATTCTACAACCCCTGCTTGTTTGTTGGGGTGGAGATCATCCGAAATGGGCAGATAGCATTTTTAATGTGGGCTTGACATGACAGGGCATAAAAATATGACAAGTTATTTTAGTGTGAGAGTATGCTGCTTCTTCTCTCTTTTCCTTTCCTGTCTTTAAGTCTTTCAAGTTTCTTTATAACATGACATGAAGCTGACTATATTTAGTGGACTGTGAAGAGGTGAGAGGGAGGAGAAAGGTTTTGTTATTTCCAAATATTTTTCCACTGTCTTTTGTCACCTTCTTTTGTGATAAGTATAATACAGCAGGGAAGAGAAATATTTGCATAAAAATAAAATGAGACCTAAAGCATGTTTAGTACCTTACATCATAATTTGAAAAATAAAGGTATTTCAAATACTAATATCCCTTGATTTCTGTTTTAAATGGGAGGATTCTTCTATGATTTTTCCATTTATACTGGTGTTAAAAGACAAGTAACAATAGAATGTTCATTCAGTGTGAACTGATAGCTCATTTGTGTGGTGTGTACAAGAAGAGCGTATCAAAATGCCAGGAAAAAAGTATTGTTAGATTTTGATGATTTTTTTTTTTTTCCTTGAGAAAGTCTGAGGGCAGGTGTAAGTCAGACTCATCCTTATCATGTGAAAATTGTAGCTGATAATGGCTTTGCAATAGGACTGGCTTCACCAGCCTGAACAATGCAAAGATTTCTATGCAGGAAGACAAAGCTTTTCTTCACAGTTACTTCAGTCTGCTGTCTACAGCAGGTGAGAGACGGCAGCAGAAAGTGTGATACCATTGTTGCGCTGACACTATGGCATTCCCAGTAAGGTATGATTGCCAAACTTTCTGTCAATTCTGCAGGGTTACAAATGGCACCCAGCTAAATTCTCTTCTGAGTTATGCAAAAGAGCATGGCAGAGGGGTGAAGAGGAGCTGACAGAAATGTAGAAATACCTGTTCGTTACCAGAGCTTGGTAGAGCTCATGGCACATCATGTGGTGGCAACCCTGTTCGGCTACACCCAATTTCAGACTGGAAGAGATTTAGTTAGGGGTAAGCTGACCAGCTGGTCTGTGAAGCTTAAATAAATGACTGCAGAACACAGTTACGCTCTGAAAGTCTAGAGCAGTACATGCCACTGCCAGCCCCATTTTCTCCACTGCTTCCACCCTACATTACTATTTTTGTTTCTGCTAGAGAAAGATATGTTCTCTCCAAAAAAAAGACATTTAAGCATTGAAAACTTACTATATTGTTTGCTAGTAGAAACACTAATAACTTTTGAAGAGCAAACAAATAAAAGAGATATATTCTATACAGAAATCTTATGAAAACTTTGGTCTTGTCTAAATTAAGTTTGAAGTGTGAGGACAGTATATGTTAATTAGGTTTTGATGAGAGATTTCTGGCCCAACGTGGAAGGCTTAACAGATGCATCAGGCATCTTCAGATCTCTAAATCTCTTCTTTAGATTTCTAAAGAATGTAAGTCAACATGATAGCTGGAGCATGGAGCTAAGTCCACCTATTTAAAGTTTAGTCAAGGTAAGACTTTAGAACCTGATCTTAATGCTGCTTAAAACAAAATTTTGAAGATGTTTAGTTTGGTTTATTTTTACTATTCCTCAGATGACACCTTAAATCTCAGCTAAACCAGCATATTTCTAATGATCATCAAAAAGAGTACACTCCTGAAGCAGCCAAAATTTCCACCATTTGATGATTCACTCAGAGAACAAGTTAGCAAGCCCTTTTAACAAGTTAGAGACCCAGGGAGCAAGTAAGAGACCATTTTTCCCCTGTTTGGTGACTATACCACTCGTAAAACTTTCATGTTGGAACACCCATGCTTTGCAATGAAGTCTCTTGTTAGGGTTTTATTATTCATGCTTCAAGAAGGGGCTTTCACAGGCTTAGCCTGCTATAACTTTAGGAGGAAAAAATAAATTAAAGAATGAGATATCACTTAAAAAGAAAACCAGTCACTTGCTATTGTATTACCTGTGATGTCAGTGAAAAATACTGATTCAAAAATACACTCTTTGTACAGAGCCCACATTCTGTGCACATAATCTGCTGCAGTTCTGTCAAAAGCTGTGTCATAACTTCATAAAAGGTTTTTTAGCTTAGTTCTCTGTGAAGAAGGCGTGTTGTTCCACCTACTTGATCAAACCCTGAGGGCAGAGGAACAACACACGTTTTTAGGCATGAAATTTCCCCTTTCTTTGTTCTCCAATCCAACCTCAGACTGATAGATCCACAAGAGCTAGTGAGACAGTTTCTGTTCACTGCTAACTTCTTGGCTGAATCACTTCTCCTCATAAAATGTCTTCTTAGAGCAAGGACATCTTCCCTACTATCTCACCATACGGTATAACAAGGACAGGATATTTCATATGCAAGGTTTCACAGAACTGATGTCACACAAGGGCACTTCAGAGGACCATCATCCATATCGACATTTTCCTCTGAGACTTGAGAGCTTCTCCAGAGACACCTTGGAGACACAGGGAAGATTATGACAAAGGCACTTCAGCCTTCAGCTTAATCTCTTCCAGATGGAACAACCAGACTACCTTTCCTCTACCACTCCCTTTACTCTCAGAGGCTGTAGTCCCTCTATTTTTTTACAGTCCTAAAGCTTCCTGCTTTTGTTAGAAATATTTACTGGGAAAAAAATCAAGTTCTCTGTCATTTGCATGAGAACCTTGACCTTGTGTGCAAGTGCATCCTGAGCTTAAGATGCCCTTCCTGAGGTGGTCTCAAATCCTGCTTGAACTCCTGTGGGAACAATTTGGAGAGGCTCCTTCTTTTTATGGCAAATGTGCGACAGTTGGTAGTAGCATTGAACAGATCTCTGAGACAGATATTATCAAAGGTTCCACCTGCAATCAAGTCACTCACATACGTTCACTTTTAAAAGGCTTCTGCTGACTTAGAAATTTTTGTTCTAATTTCTCTGCCTCTCAGCCCCCCCTATATTTAAAGAGGATATACTCAGATGAAATCATGAAGTGAGGACTAGTTCTTACCTTTTTATTAGAGCTAATAAAAAGTACCACCATTATATGACAACTTGTTCAGTTTAACAATTGTTTGCACAAAAAGCTAAGACTGTATGTAGGATACAAACATTATATCAATCATTTATCTGAAAATTCCATTATACTATTTTCTTATTTTGATTACAATTATGGAACACGGAATCAAAACATATAGAAGGAAAGATTTTGGTTGATATTACAGAGTAAGTAAGGTCTTATTTTATACCACATCTTCCACTATTTAAATACGATGCCTGACCCTAATAACAAGTGCAGAGGATTAACTACAAATGCTGAGCATCCTCCTAGAACATACACACCCTCCTGCACCTGCAAGTCATTGTACAATTGATCAAAATAAACAGGTGCATTTCAAGACACCCTCCTGCACTGTGGAAACCTGGCAATGCTCCATGATTAACATGAAATTTCTAAATGACTTCTCACTTTTAAAAGCTGTATCCTTGGCACATTTTAAATGCATGTTGAAAGTCAAGGACAAATGTAATATAAATTGACAACATTCTTCACCATTATTGATGCTTGTTATTTTGCATAATTTGTTTATTGTTTGGTGTGTGTTTGTTTTTTAGAATGTCTATTCAAGCCAAACCCTTGAGGCATCAACAGTAGCAGCCTAATCTCTCCAAGGACATATTTTATGCTATTAAAATCTCACAAAGAATAGCACTATGAAACCAACTAAATTAGATGAGCACTGGAGTTCCCAGGAGTGATGTAGGCTATACACAAACCTAGGTAAACAGAAACTGCCCAATTAACATATATTTCCTTTATTAATAGTATCTATATTTTGGAAAGAAATCTACTGCCAACAAAATCACGCTGAAATTTAAGTTAATATATTAATATTTCTGAGAACAGGTCAAAGGAAAATTCAGGCTTGTAAAACCAACCAATTTATGCATTTAGGTTTTGACTGCTAGAACTGTTATCCAGACTTAACAGGAGAGAACATGTTTAATTGAAAGGAATATCATAGTCCTGCTCTGTTACTATCAAAGTGAGAGGGACAACTCCTGGTGTTCAATCACAAGCCTTCAGTGTTCTGCATAGTCAGACCCATAGTGCTTAGCACTTTGCAGGAGTGAGCCCTTCATTACTGTTTGTCTTTTCAAATACTAACGCGAAGAAAAGCCAATAAATACATGATTATAAGGTCAATGTAAATTTTTAAAAGCCCACAATTTAGATTACTACACATAGCAGTCATGCTATTTTGAATCAGCAACTATTTGGTTACATGAGACCCACTGTTAGGATTGGGCTCTTTGTTTTATCATTGGCTAAGATATTTTCTGCTTCACAGCTGTGTCTCAATCAATTATAAAGTTGTTTATATTTCCATCCTCTGAGAATCTTAACTTTTGATATTGGCAGACACATTGATATACACTTTATAATTTTCATGTGTTATTCATCTATTAATCCCAAGATGCAGACATGTGGAAGTAGTTGGATACTGACTTTAAAATAAAATTATTGCAAATTTTGTTCCATTTTCCACTTACAGCAGAGAAAATATATTCTGCCAAGTTAGCTGCAAGTTGGCTGTATCATAAGAACTCGCTATGTGCAGCTACTATAAATGTTGAATATATGAACTTTGATGCAGATGACATTATACTGTGGTTTCTTTCAGTCTTGAGATAACCATATACACAACCCAGCTTGTTATTTATTTCTTTACATTCAATGATAACAGATATGGCTGAGTTATGCTTTTTTACATACTGTCTGCATTATTGATTACAATATGAATTACAACATGAAAACTGAATAATTTACTTAATGTTTCAGGTAATGTCTACTTGCTGTTATTTTATAAATTCCATCTATCAAAGAAGAGCCTTATGACATTGGCAGATAATTTTTGTAAAAAAAAGATATGGAGTGATGAAAAAGAAATTGACAAATGAAGCTGCTTCTGTTGTTATTCTTGTTCTTTTGGACCTAAATATTTATTAGCTGGCTCCACAATTGAATCACTTATTTTTATGCGAATATAGAAACTGACCCTCAAGGGTGGTGAATGCTTTAAGATTTAGGACATGTGGAATTAATTATTCACATCTTGAAAGGAGAAAAAGACATTTTCTCAAGTACAGTAATAAGTGTTAAACAATGAAGATATCTGCAAGATTCTAAACAGAGTCAGAGCTAATGATCAGAATTGTAAGCCTCAAGTCCTGCCCAAAATATTTGCAAGACTGAGCTCAGTCTAAGTGCCTTGCACTTTACACCAGTGCTGTTTGATCTTTGTCAGTAATTATTGTGAAGGGTGAGGTGGACCATGTAACTATGATGAACTATGAACAGAATACTTAGGGAAAACAATGCTATGGATATTTGTTATTGCAGAATGATGAGGAATTTTGTACAGTTGTATTTAAACTAAAGGGCAACTGAAGTTTCCTACTAGTCCTGATCCTGTAAGAGTCCAGATGAGAAACACAGAGGGAATAGCCCACATATAATTTCTGACCTGCATAAATTTCTTTCCTTCTCAGGAATCTAAGAATATTTATATGTATCCAGGTTTTTCACGCTGATGGACTGCGATTCCTCTACAAGGGGCTAATGACACAAAGCTATTAATAATATTGCAGGTGCTGAGCTAATTTTAAGCATGCTTCAGAAGTGTCAGCATAAGAGGAAAAACATAGTTCAGTTTGCTCTTTTCTCCCTATGTGGGGCAGAGAGAGGAAAAGAAAGAGAGGAAAAAAATGTGTCTGATGGCTCTCCTGGAACTAACAGAATTAAAGTATTGATCAAAGGCTCAGTCCTTTCCTGACAACAGTTGAAACACCATTGTTTTATAAAAGGTACCTATGCAGGTGCTGTTTCTCCTCACAGCAAATTCCCTCTAGATGTGTATCCCAGTGTGCCAGGCTCTGAGAGAGCTATTTTTGGATCCATATCTCACATTTGTCCTCTAAAAGCTAAACTCATATCTGGTCACTCTGCTTTGAGAGAACACCTATTTTTCACTGCCATTTTCTCATCCTGGCATGGTTGGACTTTTGTGAAAAGAAACAGATTCTGTAGGCACGGCTATATTAACAAGATGAAAAAAGCCCTTTCTATTGCCCAGGCAACTCTCATCTGCATTGCAAGGGCTTTTAATTTCATGCCTTTACACTCACACTTACAGTACAATCTTCAAAGATGTTCCATAACAATTATTTTCAGCCATTATATCCAGTGGAAGTTGCAAATGGCATAATTACTCATAAGTTTGTCCTTTTGTTTTCAGAGGTGCCTTACACACTTCAGTGCTCAAGAAATAATAATATAGGAGTAATAAAGAATGAAAGTCAAACCTTACACTTCCATTACTGATTTTTCTATACTTATGCTCAAAATAGTATCTGATTTAAGATGTTTTTTAGCACTGAAATATTTTCATCTCTTTTATTCAATTTGAGAAGGAAAAGCCTACCCCCACAAAATTTCTTCTAGCAGTGATTTGCTTCTCCTGCACATTCACAGAATGACATGGTGATGTTAAAAGAGACCTACATATTACAATATAATTAGTACAGCTATATTATAAAATAATAATAATATTCACAGAAAAATACACCAATTAATATCTTAGCAGTTGAAACAAGATATTGAAGGGAGATTCAAAACCGCATGAAGCAGTCTATAGTCTCAACACAAGCATTTTGGAGCTCAGTAGGACCTCTCACTAAAGACTAGAAAGCACCTGTGAGGACTATCCTGGAACTAATCCTGCATCAGGCATTGTCTTGACTTCAGGTGTCATTTACTGAGCTCAGGACAGGCAGGCTGTGCCCATTGCAATAGCCTTTCTCAAGTATTTAATTTCTCTCTGGCCAAATTACACTCTTTCACTTTAAGTCCCTGTACTCAGCTCTGCTGTAGAGAGGAATTGTGACACCAGAAACACCGAAAACATCCAAAAGGTCTTTCTTAGGTAAACTCTGTGGAAATACGTGTTCTGAAAAGCCCTAATATTATATTTGAAAGAGCATTACAGTACAGCCTTTTGTATTGATAGTCTACGTACTTACCAGTCCCTAATTGTTGATGCCATAGAGTGCCAGAAGCTCTGAAGGGAAATTACCAGCATATAGTTGCTTCTGCTGGAATCAGAATTAGCATTTAGAATATTTTCATTGTCACTTTCCAGCTCATTTGCCTTTCTGCATCAAAAAAATACCTATATCCAGCCAGGATGAACTCATGAATCATTTAATTTGTTTCAAGTCTGTTCAAATAAAATCAGGAGAAAAACTGGATGGAAACTGACTATCTTTGGGATAAATATAATGATGATTTTCTTTAATTTAGTGGTAATTATAGTTTACATTGATAAAATGGCCTTACAAATTGAGGTAGAAACCAAGAGATAACACTTCCAATTTGTTGATCAAAGAGCATTTCTCCAGAAATGTAGCAAAGGGGAAACAGCGACAAACGTTATACCTGAATGAAAGTAAAGGCATTTTACATTAGCAGACAGTAGTTACTTACACTGGAGTTTAGGAAAACACCACTCTGTACTACAGGTGAAACATATTCCTTCAGACATTTGGGCTCCCATGCATGAGTAGGATGTAAGTGTCTGTTTAACAAAACAGAAAACTCCAGTAGTACAGTGCTCTCAATGTCATGTTGGGCTTGTGACAGAGGAAGCAGTGATTCCAACTGAATTGGTGATACTACTTTTTGTACCACAAATCTCTGCTCTGAAACATCATCAACTAATTTTACACAGCCCCTGTGTAATTTATCTCACTATAATGCTCCAAGGATTTGTCCTGGGCAATAGAGGGGAAAACTCAACCGAATAATACTCTCAGTTCAGGTGATTAGAGCCTGGAGCAGGTGTGTAATCTTCAAAGACATGCTCCTGGCTATGGTAAAGATTATTCACTCTGACTTCTGGCCAAAAAACTCTCAGTAAAGAACCAAACTGGCAAGTAAAGACGAGGCGAAAGTCAGAGTGTTTGAAAACCTGTTCAGTCTTTAACTGGGGAATCACTGTTAAAATATGGAGTGAAATGGCATAGAAACTTCCTTTTACAGGTGATGAGATACTTTTCGAGAAACTTTAGGAATTGAGGTATCTAAATCTTATCACTTCTACTAAATAAGAGGTAAAATAGCTGTTGAAATTGAAGTATTGCCTCCTGGGCAGTAAGTGCCTGTTCAGCAGCTGAGCTTTTAAGAACAAAATATTTTCCAAAACTTGCAGTGATAAGGGATTAAACCCTTGTGCTGGGTGTCTAAGCCCATGTTCTTGTAGCATAGGTCTGTTCAGTCAATTAAGGCTCGGCAGCAGTGTCCTGCCTCAACTCTGCCAACCAGGCTTCACAGCAAAGCACTTCTAACTCATGTCTTTTAAACAGGACAAGGAGCAATGGGCAGAAACTGATGCACAGGTAGCTACAGGTGAACATGAGGAAGAATTTCTTTACTGTACAGGTGACCAAACACTGGAACAGATTGCCCAGAGAGGTTGTGGAATGTCCCTCAGAGGTGTTCAAGAAGCACCTGGACACAATCCTATGCCATGTGCTCTGGGATGACCCCATTTGAGCACAGAGGTTGGACAAGGTGATCACTGTGGTCCCTTCCAACCAACCCATTCTGTGATAGAGTGTGCTACTTGCAGGTTTTGATTTCACAGCATTACCACTAATCTGTCAAGTCTCAAGGAAAAAAAAAAGTAAAGAAAAAGGGGAGTCAGTAATGCCCTTTTCTGTAAATAGTGCCAGGATTAGATTAGCTTGAAAGCTGAAGAAAGCACTCCAATATTTACAAACCAAATATATTTACATTGCATGTTAGGAAACATGACCAGATTTCACTTTGCTGATCCTGTATTTTTTTTTTTCAGTCCATAAAGAAATTTTCCGAGTTTCAGAAAGCGTAAAATACTCAGAATGTTATTCTGTTTTTTTTTCAGGAGACATTTATTCCACATTTACAGCAAGAAAAGGCAGAGGAGTTGGACAGAAATTACTGGAAAATGCACTGAATGACATTTAATTTTATGGGAATTTAGGTGTCTAATTCTTATTGGTTTCTTTGAAAACTATCTATTTAATAAATGCGTTCGATAAATTAAAACCTCCACATTAATAACTTTTCAGACTATGTATGGATCATTAGATCATCTAGCCTGCCTACTTGTATTTTACCAGCTATAAAATTTCGTCTAGTAACTCCCCCAATAAGCCAAATAGTTTATGCTTTGTGAATAAATCTTGGGAGGGGATGAAGGAAATTCTTCCTGGAGCTGAAGACCTACAGAAGACCTACAACTTCACTTGATAGGTATTTCTACTTATTATTCATTACCATGGCTAAATTATGTCCTTGATTTCTCAACTGAATTTGTGCATCATCTCTTTTTAGGCCTTTTATTACAACTTTTTTAACAACTTTGGAAATATTATGTGCTACCTATTTTTAAATTACCTGTTATTGGGTGATTTCTTGAATGAAACTGTTGATTGTTAAAAAAAAGATATTTATACAAGGAGATGTCAACCTACAGGTTTTTCACAGTATCTGGAAAAGCCAGTATTTCTTTACATATTTTGCATAAATGTGCTTATCCTGTCTGAATAAGCAAGTTCTGATCATGCAAGAGGAAGTGAAGATGCCTGTGCAAACATTTTGGAATGGCTCTTGCTATTCACAGATGTAGCCAAAGCACTTTATCTCTATGAACATTCTTGCCAATAAAATATTCTTTTGAATATTTTGATGAGTTTTTGAAAATTATTAAAAAGAACAGAGAAGCGTTGTGGGCACTCTCAAAGTAATATGTGGTATTTGTGTGCATATTTCTCACAGACTGTTTAAACAAACCATTATTGGCTTAGTTTTTCCTGACCTTGGCACAGTTGTGCATTTGCCATGACCTGACAAAGTGTGTAGACACCCTGGCCAAAGAGCTAATTTGGACTTGAAATGTTACTACCAGTACCATGCTCTGAAATCAGATCTAAATGAGACAGTTCCATCACTTGCTACCAGGAGCATCCCTTGCTAAATCAATAAAAAGTTACTCTGCCAAGCAGAGACAACAGGGTATTCCCCATGTTTGCCTACTCAGGGGTGGACAACATAGGGTGGCTCTTTCGCCCTTGTAGCAGTATTTTGATACCTTCTTTTTTGTTCTTGTAAAGGACATGTTATTAGAGCTACCATACTAAAAACCAAGAAGCAGGCTAAGAAAATTGCAAAAACACATTGTGAGTATCTCAGAATTTCAAAACAGCATGATTCCCAGTTTCATGAAACTGGGAATTTTTAGAAACAAAATTTAATCATGTGAGCGCAAAGCATGTACTTCTGCAGAAATTCCATGCCAAACTGTAAACTAAGTGCAAATTAGAGGATGTGCTGTGCATATGTTTTCCTCTATTAAGTTAAATTTTTTAGATCTTTTCTTCCATCTACTAAAGAATTATCTGATTTTGAAATGCTGTGGAAAATAATATGCACTATGAAAGAATTTTGGGCCACAGGCTTCTCTAATTACCTTCTCCAGTTATGGTTTGCTTTTCTGTTGTTCGTGGGATTTGTGGAAGCAGGTAGGGAAGTCAGGCAGACAGGCTTCAAGATGGCAAAGAAGGATTTATTTACAAGAAGTTCTTTTTATACACAGTAATAAACAAGTGTCCATTGGTCAAAGACAATCCACCCCCTAAGACCTATTGGTCAAGACTTGTACAACATCTAACACAAAACACAGAGATTAAGAAAGTACAAGAAGTACAGTTTATCTGTATTCTCCATGAGAGAGAGAGGAAAATTCTAAAACAGTGCAACTACATCCAGTGGTCTTTTTAAGTTTCTTCTTGGTCTTTCCCATCCTTATCTGCCACCTGGCACCCTTCTGTTAGCACTGGAAAAGCAAGCCAAGCTTGCCAATAGCATTGTTTGAGTGACAGGCTGAGAAAATGGAAACACTCCAAAAACACAGCCTTTTCCTCTGGAAAAACAGAATTTAACATCTCTATATTCCTTGGGGTTCTGATGCAAACTCTGCTCCATGGAGTATAAGGGCATGGATAGTAATTTAGTCCAGCAAATCTAAAAGGGTTTTATTAAGAAAAAAAATCATTTCAGAAGCAAATGTGTCCTTTTTTCTTTTTCTTTCCTTTGATGCCAAAAAGTCTCATCACTCGCTGAAAGACAAGAACTCCTATTTCTCAAAAGTAATGTCTAGGAGAATAGGCTGGGATTTATACAATATCTGTGCCTCAGAAGTCATTCTTACTATGAAAAATTCAACCGGAATTCACTGTACAGTCTGAAAAGAAAAGAAAAGAAAAGAAAAGAAAAGAAAAGAAAAGAAAAGAAAAGAAAAGAAAAGAAAAGAAAAGAAAAGAAAAGAAAAGAACCCACATTTTCTAATCTCAGCATCTCTTTAGTGTCTTTGGTTCTTTTAAAACTAAAGGCTCTCTTAAATCCTATGGTACAGGCATCTCTTTTGACATGTCTCTCTCATAAATTCGCAGCACCACCATGGAATTCTGGAATTCAGTGTAATCTGCCTGGATTCAATGAAATCCACCTATAGCTATAATGAAAAATATAGCCACATTTTTCCTCAACTGCGATTAAAGTCTACAGTGACTGCAGTGGCTACATTGAGCAGATTGCTTCTCCCTTTTCCCTTGACTTCCATCCCTTTGAGAGATGTGTGCATCTGCCAGTAGCATTCATGGATCTCATTTGAGCAAAATATCCATGTTAACCTGAGGAGGAAAAGTAGGTTAAAAAAAAAAAAAAAGCTGGGGGGAAAAAAATACTGACACTGAGCTCAGGAACACAAATGTAAATTAGTCCAGAATAACTCAGAGCAGAGGCCAACTTTCTGCATTCCCTAAGTGCTGAGTACTATTTTCATGAAACACTTAACTTCCAAACAGCTCAGGATTAGGTGCTACTTTAGAGACTTTATCCAAAGTAATAACAGTGTTATGGGAGTCCAATACTTTCATTAAAGAGCTATTGAGAAGATAGGAGAGTCAGTCCAAAACCACTGAGGCCAAGAGAAGCTTTTCTTCTGCACACAGGACAGCACAGCCCAGCTCCCTTCAGGTATGCACACCTTGAAGACTAAGTGCCATATTACTTCTTCTGTGTGAAGTGCAACTATTCTTCCTTTTTGGCAATTTCTGCAAAGTTTGGGACAGTTTCCCTGGTGCTGGCTGGAGTAGTTTAATATGATTCTGCAGTGTTTATTAGCTGAGAGAAACAGTTATGTCTCCAGCATTCCTGGGAGTTTATTTTGCCAGGAATTCCTGCTCACACAACAGATTTCAACATTCCTTTTTTAAGACGAGAACAAACAACTGAACCTACTGAGAGTACCCTTTGTCAGAACTTGGTAGTATTTTTCTAATAAAACACAGATGATTTATAATATGTTCACATGGGAGACATATTTGGCATACAAAGCAGTTTCAGCAAAAGATTCTTGGGTGCCAGAAAGAGGTTTCTTGTGATTTCACGACAAAGATCTTCTGTTACTGCTCTGAACAGTGAAGGAACTTTTATGCACAGCATTAAAACTGTAAGATATTCTCTCTGCTTAATAGCCATAACCTATTTTTCTGGGTGTACAGCAAACCCACAGTAACTGCAGTTGTTCTACCATGAGACAAATCCCTGAGAATTGCCAGTGAGCCAAAGAACAACAGGGTACCAGTAGCTACATCCATGTTATGGCTGGAATAATTCATTTTTCTATTACTAATTCTATACATGAGGCTCCAGCACAGATTTTGGGAACCAGAAGTTCCTACACCCCCACTGGAGGCACTGCCAGGACAGGGGGGTCTTCTATAGATTGAACTGACATTCTCACAGGAGGGCACAGCTTTCAACATCACCGAATTTTCCTGGACAAAGACTGCAAAGGCAAGGTATTAGGCATTCTTTGTCCCAGTCTTGCTGTTAGTTCTCCACTACCTCACTCAGCAGTTGTGGGTGTTTTTGAGCCTCTTTACCCTTGCATGATGCAGATTGACTACAGAGCCAGCAGCTGATGTCCAGTCAGACACATTCAGGGATTCAGGTCCGTTGGAGGAGTAACCATCACAAAAGATGGGCAGTAGGAGGCAATCCTCAAACAAATATGCAGTAAGAAGAATCTTGAAGAAACCTCAAGTCTTAGGTCTTTTCCTTTTTGATGGACTTTCACTGCTAAAGCAATAATTCCCCTCACACTTTTCTTGTGTGTGTGTGTGTGTGTGTGTGTATTTAACTCTTTCAATACACTGATAGAACTGCATAAGGAAAGCAAATTTTCTGATGTAAATGGCTCAGATGTCAAGCTAAGCATCCCAGGTGAATGGCTGATTTTTACCCCTCTAGCCCCAGCAAATTCTACTAGAATTAATAAATACAGAAAACACAATATGTCTGAACTCAATGAGGCCTTGAATATTTTTACTTTATGGCTTACCTTTTCTTTACTCACTCTAGCTCTGTAGCAACACACAATATCACAAATAAGAGCAAACCTGTAAAAATGGAAGAACCATGTATCAGCCATCCCCTGTATCAAAATCTCTTTGAAATAAGCTTGAGGGAAAACACTTGTAATGCAGGCCACAATCACATTTCTTAAGTAAAACACAGACTAACAGAATAAGTGGCTTCATAACAAATAAGAATTCATTCTGCCAAAATTACTTTTTCCACACTTACCAAAGAGAATGGGAAAAAAAAAAAACATTCCTGTGGGTTAAAACACATTGATCATTTTAGCAAGTTTAATAAGCTCTGTGTTTCATATGCTTTTTGTGTTACTTTCTCCTTTATATTTATATACAAAACGTACACAGAAAAAAATAAACCTTTTCCAGCTTTTTGAGAAACAATAGTCAGGCCATACATTTTAAATATGAAATTTTTAAATTATATTCACTTCTATTGTCTACAGGGCTGAATATACTTTGCATAGTATTTCAAATCATGGCAACAACTCATTAGAAGCAATCCAGTTACTAAAATGCGTAATATATATTGAAGCAGACTAACAAGGAAATAATTTATTGCAGTAGCTTTAAGCTCTAATTACATCAAAACTTTGTCATTTGTTACTTATGAATACTCAAATGGGAATCAGTTACTTTTGCTGCACACAACAAAGCTGCTGTGAAAGAAAACAGTCCATGTGATCTACAAATGTCTATCATCTACAAAAAAGCATTTAACATGGCAGAATAACAGTTCATATGTTCTAAATGAGCTCACATCATTCATTTATTTCTCTGGGATAAATCAGTTATCCTTCAGAAAGTCAGGTTTTAGTAAGATTCCCACATTCATCAAATTGCATGCATGAAGCATGCAAAATACATGGTCTGCTATTTATAAAATACACAGCAACTAAAAAGTGTTTCTATGCCAGCAATAAAAAGAATTAATCACCGTGTTCTACCATTTTGCCTCGGGCACCACCACTTCATCACCTATTGTAGACACTCCTAATGTCTTAGACAAACAACATCTAAAAGTAAGACACCCAAATATTTCAGTTAAGGTCTTAATTCCAAGATTTCCCATTAAACACTAAGAGAAACCAAAGGCTGACCAGAGAATAAGGACTTTACACAACTGAATTTCAGAATAAGCACTTTATAAAAAAAATTTCCTGTGAGATTTCATACCAATTTTACAGCATCTCTCAGGGGGGCAAAGTGGAAATAATAGCTACATACTGTGTCCAGGTAAGAGCACAGCTCTAAGCTGTTAAGTCTATTGCCAAATGCCTTCAAATCTGAGGTATGAGAAAAGCAGAGGAATCATTTAATGAGAAATTTAGAACTTGCTGCTTCACAGACCTGTTTTTATTTTGCTAGTTATTTTAAACAGAATTTTTTTCCACGCTCTTTTTATAAACCTAAGACATATTCTCAAGCAGCTCTGTCATTGCATTTATTTGAAAACCAGTGTTTTAAGACAATACTGGGAAGGCAGTAAGGGTAATAAAGTTTTAATGTAACTATAGTGGTAAATTTTGAGGTAGGAATTTTTTATATGAAAAATACACAGCCAAGTCCTTATTTTTAATGAACCCTGGAGTTAAAACAGCTTTCTCTCTCACCATTTCAGCATCGAGTACTGATAGCCGATGGAAGAACCTCTCACTGTCTGTTTGATTTAACAATTATCACAGGAACTAATCGCCTTTGAATCTAAAGGTGGGAGGTTGCATAGTATGAATAGGAATGTTCTTCTCTAAGTTATTTCAAACACTGACTTGACTGTGGAAAGTTTAACACGTCTGCCATGTGCTAGCAAAATTCTAGGACACTTCTGTATCTGTCATGCTGCAACTTACTAAATTTCATCTCAGTTTTCTGTGGAACTTCTCCAACTTTGGCTGAAAGTTATTCTGAAGAACACTCGTTTGGCTTTTAAAATGTACTCAGTGGTACTTACATTTGCATCTGTTAACATTCTCAGTGTGCTGAGTGCCATTCCTAAAATATCACAAATGAATAAATTCATGGGAGAATCTTGGGGGTTTTAGAGACCTAAATTTTAGATCATCTTCTATATTGCGAAATGCAGACTTCTCAAATTAGCCACCCTAGCATGGGGACAGTTAAAAGCTCAACTAGGGGCTGAAAATTCCTTGAAGAGGGATTTTGATAGACAGTGTGGTAGATAACTGAAAGAGAGAGTAATTTAAGATACATTTTTTGTTAGTATCCTAATGTTCTCAAAGATTCTCAACGCCAAGCTCTACTTCCAAATGCCAGGAAACTATCAAGTTTTTTCAAACAAAAGAGGAGATGATAGGCAATAGTTCAGCACTGGGATTATCCCACACAATTGTGGGACCCGAATGCTGCAATGTCAGCTGAACAGCAACCTGGCTTGGGGAATTTCTTACTCACTCCTTTCAGATCTATTCCACTTCAACCAGAACACAGACTCAGGACTCACCAGAAAGGCAGAGAAGCAGCAATGGATTCTGCAGAGTATCTTCCTCCCTTGAAATGCTGATGTCTCACAGGTCTAGACCTTCACCTTCTCCACTTGCCCACTGCCATCCAGTTAGCCCTCCTTCATTACTGTAACTGTAAACAATCCAACTAGCCCACCTTCACCATCACAAATGGAAAAATATATTTTCTTCATCTGCCCCTTTTCCCTTCCTGCCTCTACCCTCCAGATATTCCCCATCAATTTGGAAAGTGATTCAGTGATTAGAACATTAATTGGCACAGAGGGAGGAAGCCAACCCTTACACCTCCAAGTGATTATCTTGAACTGAAAACAATAGACTGGTGAATTTTCATTTTCTTGTTCTGGGCCAATGAACTGTTAATTATTTCATGCCTGAGCACATCTGTTGGTTGGAGACTTCCAGGTAAAGTAGGTGAAAATTTTGTGAACCTTGGCAGGGCTAAAGCCTTAATCACCTGCCAAGTATCTCAATGCTGTGAAGACTGCTGGCTACAGCAGCGCACCAGCATCTTTCCCAGGGGAAAGCTGATGCAGAGGTTTTAGACACCTGCAGGGTAAGGAACAGATTTTGTTCATGACGGTGGGTGTCTGCAAAATTAACTAGCTCCACTGTCTGGCTCCCAACATCTCAATCAAGTACTTACAAATGAGACAGAAGGACACCGTTATTGCAATTTGTGCACATGAAAGGTTCAGCTTCATTTAAATACAGAAACATAACTGAGGAATATTATTGTTCTACTTTTTCCCTGAAAATCCACATGATTGCATTCTTCATCTGCATAATCTGCCTGCCTTTCCCCAGTGACTGATGCAGGAGCTGTCTGTACCAGAGGAGCACTCCTCAGAGCTGAGTAATGCTGTTTGGCAGTGATTGAGACATCTGGAATAAGAAAATAGACTGTCAGCAATACAATACCCCTGATATGTTCCATCTTCAGAACTTTTCCCCCCAAAGTCTTGCAGTGAATGATGCAATTAAAATTTTGGAATAGCAGGCATGGTGATTGAGTGCTCAGCTTCTCATTTTCTCTGGCAGTTACTCAACTCCTTTGTCCAATTATGGCAGGAACCAAATTAATAGCAAGTGAAATAAATTTTCCCCAGAGCATTTCCATTTTGTCAGTATATGCTTCATGTTCTGAGGACACATTAGCATCATTGTGTCTTTCACAGGCATTATTTCAAATTGTTATTTTCTTCTGAACCAAGGAGTATCTAATTACACCCAAAGAAACACAAAAGAAAGTAGCCTTGAACAGAGTGTTCCTATCTCTTGAATATAAAAATTCAGAAAGAGTGACTGAACAGTGTTTACATCACTGCAAAAATTTTGGATATTAAATTTACACTTCTAATATTTTGTTATATGACTCATACACACTGCTATTTCTCATGTTTTGAAAATAGTTTGACTTCTTTTTGACAAAATATGTCCAATACCATAGCCACTGAAGAATATCATTACCATTTTCTCAAGTTGGTAGTTTATTCTAGTAGCATCATCCATATTTTTTTTCTAGAATTTGTAGGAATTATGTTGGTGTACAGGCACAGGAGAAGATGGCATTGAAACTTTGCTGTAAGTTCTGTTGAAAAGGGTTTGATATGAATAAGACAATAAACAAGCATCACAAGACAAGAGTCTTAGGTTCTTTGCTGAACAGAAAGCTGGTATTTCCATGTATGTGAGAGGCAGAAATGTTAAGGGTTAATGACTTGAACAGCGAGCCATTTGCAAAAGCAGGGGTGGTTTGCTGGCCAGGTTTTCACCCTCAACCAAAGGAGAGGAGGAGGATTTTTGGAGGTGTGGTGGTGACACCTCTGATCTGCACAAGAGCAGCAGAGGGGGTGCCCACCCATCCCATCACCAGAGAGTGACCACAAGAAACCAACTTTGGTTAGCAACAAGCTGGGTTTTGAGCCAGATAAGGGAGAAGGCTCATAAGAAACAGAAATTGTAGAGGAGAAACAATGCTTTTTATCATGCCAATGTCCTGTCTTACACAACTGGCTCAGGCATAAAACTCCCTTCTGGATGAGATATTGGGACATTCACACATATTGATCCCTCCTGATGGGGCATAACTGGCTCAACTACACAGAAACAGCTGTCCTGTCTTAGAAGGTGTTATGAACTTCAAAGACCCCTGAAGTGCCTCCAGACCCATTTCTGGGCCTTCCTCCAGAGAGTGATATGTGATCCATCATGCTGCATCAGAGAGTGTCAAACTTCCCCCACAGGGGAGATACTTGGTCATTCCCACCTGAATATTTATTAACACTGACCTTTGTGTTCCAGGAGCTTCTGCCACCCCGATGGATCAAGACCATGACCATCACTTTGATCAATGGACATCAAAATTGCAACAGTCAAGACTCCTTACTGGATCCATGGGTGGTGATATTTTTCCTCTCCACCATCTACTCTTATCCTTTCTGTCTCCTTCTTTCTTTTCCTTATATATTTTCTAAAATTATATCTTCATATTTTATATTGTTACATTTCTATAGATAATAATTAAAATGGCTACATACGCCCTTTCGTTTTCAACCAAATTTTTCTAAAATAAACNACAAACAAGAACCTCTCCCTCACGAGTGGGTCATAACATGTATCTGCATGACTAAGCTCAGTGAACCTGGAGTAAAAGCAGCACATATAGATTAGTCAGAGTATTGGTTTACACAGGGAGAAGTGGTTCCCCAGGTCATCAAATTCAGTCCACCATGGTTAATTGTAATTCTAATATAATCTGTTATAAACCTTCAAAGGTCCAAACTAAAGTGATTTCGGATTTTTGTCCACAGTATCCATTTAAAAGGTGTTCAATAATTTCTATGGAATGATAATTAGAAACTCTTTTATAAAATTTCTATAATAAATGTGACAGTAAATTAAATTCTGTTAGGTTTTGTACTAATATGTCTTCTTCTTAAAAATCCCTTCTCCTCTTGTTTTTTTCTCCTAAATCTGTTATAAAGAACAGCTTTATAATTTCTGGCATGTTATGCTAAGGAAGTTAACTTAGATAGTTAACTAATGTTGATAGTAATTGATTTGATAATAACTAATGACACTTAGTTATTCCCCAGCATTCTCTAGCAATCATTCCCAGTATTTGTTTCAGTTTAGTGTCTATATCACTGTCTGTAAAGAGTAAACGGTATTATGGATGTAATCTCCAAGACCTCATACACTGAATACTAGACATATTTTACCTAATATTTTACAGCATCTCTTTTTGTGTCCATAGAACATTAAAAAATCACTTCTGTCCATTTAGCTAGTAAAAAAAGGCTCTTTTCCTCTATCTTAGATGACTCAGGAGCCCTCGATTTATATTACAAAACTGCTCTCACAATACTTTGTTTCACAGTTCTGGTTTCAATTTCTCCAGTCTTTACCATCATCAATGGTCTAGTCCTGTTTGTAATTTAGATGTGTTTCTGAACACCAAGTTTAATTAAACTTACTTCTTGTATGAATTTCATTTTTTTAAATATTGCATCTGATCAGCACCAAAAATGAATTTCAGAGAACCCTGTGAGCCTAATTGCTCTTCAGTGTCACAACTAGTTGTCCTTGTGTTTCAGCTAATTTGTAATGTTTTGCTGTCCTTAATATTTTTTTCCTATTATTGTGTGAAAGCTTAGGTTCATATCAGAATTTCTGTAAAGGATAAATCATTTTTACTAAGGATAATCTATCAGCTTAAACTTGTAAATCCATAATGCATTTTATCTCCATTTTGTTTAATTTGTATCCATATCCTGAAAGATTCTTTAATGCAAATTGTAGCTTCGATTTGCTGATTTTAGACTAATGGAGTCTATAGTGCCTTGATGGCTTCCTTACCTTGCTTTTAACACAAATGCTCCATTTGTTACACTTCAGTCATCTGGTATCAATTTAAATAAATGACTAGAGTTATTTAAAACATTTGCAGCCTAATCTGTGGTTTCATGTGCTAAAGCTTTTGGTCTTCTAAGATGGAGATATCTGCTCGTCACTTCCCTGTTTAAGCTCTGCAGCACTGATCCACTTCAAAGTTATTATTTCCATCTCTTGTTTCCACCAGCCATTCTGCTTTTGCACCATGTCTGTCATCATCTTTAATTTGCAAAGGACCTGGGGGTCCTGGTGGATCAGCAAGCTGTCCATGAGCCAGCAGTGCCCTGACGTCAAAGGGTCAACAGTATCGTGGGGTGCATTAGGAAGAGCATTGCCAGCAGGTCAAGGGTCTACTCTGCCCAGTCCTGGTGAGGCACATCTGGAGTGCTCTGTCCAGTTCTGGGCTCCTCAGCACCAGAGAGACATGGAGCTCCTGGAGCAGGCCAAGGAGAGGGCTACAAAGATGATTACAAGACTAGAGTATCTCACTTACGATGAAAGGCTGAGGAATTTGAGCTTGATCTGCTTCAAGAGGACTGAGAAGGGACCTCTTCAATGTCTATCAGTACCTGAAGGGAGGGTGTCAGTAGGATGGAACTGGGCTTTTCTCAGTGGTGTCAAGCAATAGGACAAAAGAGAAAAAAAAAAAAAAAAAAGGAGCATAAAATAATGCACAGGAAGAAACATAGAAACATGAGGCATGAGGAAGAACTTTTCTGTGCAGGTGACCAAAGTGACCAAACACTGGAATAGATTTCCCAGGGAGGCTGTGGAGTCTCCCTTGCTGGTGATATTCAAGTGTCTGGATGCAATCCTGTGCAACGTGTTCTAGGATGGCCCTGCTTGAGCCAGGAGGTTGGACCAAATGACCACTATGGTCCCTTTCACCCTTGCCTTGTATGTGTTTCTGTGATTTCTCCACTTCTGGGAACAGCATTAGTTTCTTTTCAATCTTGCCTCCATCTTCATTTTTGAGATGTGTCATTTGTTTTCTTGTTCTCTTTTTATCTTGAATTTCCTGGAAAATTCTAAATAAGTTTTCTGTTAGTATTAGTTTTTTGCTTTTAATAATTCTTGAGGCAGCCCAGTACTTCCTGATCCTGATACTTTCTTTGCTAATCAACTCTATTCCCCTTTGTTCTCTGGCTCACTATCATTTGAATTATTTTAATGTTTAGCAATTATTCATTTGCCTTAGTTCTTCCTATTGGAATATTAAAGCAAACAGCATTATTGAAGTTTCTGAGCTGAAAATGAAACTTTAAGTAATGTAATCTCATATTGAAAGAATTCTAAAAAAAGGTTATGCAGGAAGCAATAAGTTTTCAATGGAAATTCTACCACAGTATATTTCTTAAGCCATAACCAAAAGCAGAAGAGAGAGACATGATCCCCAAAGCTTTTGTATAAATCTGGATTTGCATTCACTGCTGGCATCCCCAGCACAGGAAGGATATTGACCTGTTAGAGCAAGTCCAGAGGAGGCACAAAATTGATCAGAATACTGGAGCACCTTTCCTCTGAAGACAGGTGGAGAGAGTTGGGACTCCTCAGCTTGGAGAAGAAAAGGTTCCAGGGAGACCATACAACACGTTCTGGTACATCCAGGCGGCCTAAAAGACAGCTGGTGAGGAGGTTTTCACAAGGGCATGTGCTGACAGGGCAAGGGGGAATGGCTCTAAACTAAAAGAGAGGAGATTTAGAATAGATATTAGGAAGAAATTCTTTACTTTGAGCGTGGTGAGGCACTGGAAGAGGTTTAGCAGAGAAACTGCAAATGCTCCATCTCTGTAAGTGTTCAAGGCCAGGCTGGGTGGAACTCTGAGCAATCTGATCTAGTGGAAGGTGTCCCTGCCCATGGCAGGGGACTGGAAGTAGATGATCTTTAAGGTCCCTTCCAACCCAAAACATTCTATGACCTATGACTCTGTGATTCTATGCAAATTATGCAAGGATTTTTTCAAATATCAAGAAAAAAATTAGCCTTCTTTTTCATTATTAAAGATTTTAAAAATAAGACCCATTATTTCCAAATCAGTAAAGATGTTTGCAATAAAAAATGACCGCTTGGGAGTCCTATGCCTTATTCTACTAAACAGGCTTAAATTTGGATTAATAGCAGAAATTAGTGTGCTAATGATGTCAATTACAGTGTCGTAGTGTTTCACAACTGTGAAAGGTTATTTGCTATTTATTGCATGCAATATAAAAAGATCATATCTTAATGCTTAAATAAATGTTTAGTCTTACATAAACACACTAACTCCAGTATAACTATGTTGAAATAAGCATCTAAATACTACTTTCCAGACTGTCTAATGCAAAAACCATACTGCTTTTTTCAACTAATGAATGAATATATAGAAATGGAAGAGATATATGACTATATAATCTAAATTTTTTAAGGAAACATTTGGATCAACATTTTCTATTATTACTGTCATGCTGCCAGCATAAGACTTGAACTTTACAGCATGCTTGTTCCTTTTTTTTTTTTTTTTATCATTTCACTTATTTTCAAAAGGTTGAGCCTTTAAATGTATGAAAGACATTCAAAATATATTTTACAAATCCACAATTGACATTCTGAATCGCTTTTCCATTGACAGTGATTATGATCTCAGAAAAAAGGTCCTTTTTTCTGTGTTTTTAAAGCAAACTACGAACTGGTCATTTTATGCTCTTACTGCTGGATTATGGCACACGAAGTGCCAAAGAATGTTTTGCATATGTCAAGAAGCTCTTCCCTGGATTCTCTGAAATAGCAAGAAGTTAGTGCCATCTATAGACAGAATTTAATATTGAAAAATAATAGGAAAAAAATATAAGCTCAGCAAACTAACCATATAAAAAAAAGTAAAGGTCATTCTATAACATAAAAATTAATAGAAAAATGCCTCATATTTGCTCACTTTTTCAGTTTTTCTAAGAAACATTTTAACACAAATGATGACTTGAACCTATAACGAAGTGATTTAATATTCCTTTAAGTAATGCTGTGAACTCACTTTAGTACACCCTTGTTTAAAGTAACCCAGCAATGGTTACACCATTACTGAGTCATTTTGCTTTTTATTGTTTCACTTCTCAGTTCAGCTGCCTTCCATAGTTATTATAATGACTATTACCACTTACAAATCTAATCTTGCAAAGCTAAAGCACCTAAGTCACTTTAATTACATGAACAAGCCAATTAACTTCAGAAGTTATTAATATGCTTTGTCTTCCAGGAATATGTTTATAGATCATAAAATTGTCTGTTGTATGCATCTTGTTTCCTTTAACTGCAAAGCTTCTCTCCTGGTTTTCCATGAGACTTAAAATTAAAAATATTTAATGTAAAAATAGCACTGTCCAACAAATAAAAAGGTATTCTGGTAACCAACATCCACATAAGTACCTGATGAGAATTAGAATATTGCCAGGAGAGTGTTACTTTGCAATCTGTATTAGACACCCTAGTCTGTAATTTAGGTGGTGCAAATGTACGTGTAAATCTGTCTTCTCTTCTTTTCCATCTCCATTAAAAAAAATAACTGTTTGCAAGTTCAATCCATTTTTCCAAGGAACACTTTTCTAATTAAATTAGGTTTCAAATCCAAAGCAATGTCAAAGTGCCAGAAATAAAACTGTGATACAATTTGTTGAAGTTATACAGAAGAAAAAACATTGTTGTTAGTGACTATAAAGGATCGATATTTTCATTATTGTCAAAGGACCAGCCCTCCTTCAAGCCCTTTTGGGCAACCTTGTTTCATTAAATCTCTATTTCTGTCCTGAGAGTGGAGTGTGGGTCTGGAAACACCTGGCAGAAGATTCTGGGCTCATGTCGCAGATGTGAAGAGCAGCAACAGGGCAAGCAGGAGCGCAGGGTGCAAAATGTTCTGTGGTGTTTGCAAAGCAATAACTGCAAGCTCCCTACCTGTAGAAAATACATCACATGAAAAGAACACACCACATGGAATATTTAAATGGCTTGCTTGGAGCTGAAAGGTCAGTATATTTGGTGAGTAAACTCCACTTTGTAGGTGGAAAGTTCAAATATCTCGAAGCAGTTAAAAATAGGTACCTTCTTTCTAAGAAATTATAATATACTTGGCATTACTATGCAAAAATTGTAGAGTACATCTGAATTAACTTTGGCTCCTTCAAAGGGCATGCCTCTATATTACTTCATTCAATTCCATAGCTGGTATCAGCAGCATTTCAAGACTGTATTTAACACACACATCCATACACATGCATAAAATACATAAATATATATAAAATGTCAGGAATACAATTGCTTTAAAATGTCCACATTTTTGTTGCTACGACAAAAATTATGATGATAGTTAAATATTAACAATTGCAGCAGACATTTAAATTCTTCAGTAGAAGGAAAATAATTTCACAAAGAGTTTTCTTTCTGTCCAGTTCAGCACAATTGTAACCCATGGTAAAGACTTTCTAAAGGAATTAAGTTGCTCGAATTTGTTTGAATGTCAAGCTTATATATTATCTCTCACTTTCCATTTCTTCCAAGTGCGTAGACAAATTTCCTTCTTTACTAACCTGCTCAAAAGGCAGATTTGTCCATAGAAGTGCTAAGCTTTGAATTTTCTTCATCTCATGCTAGTCAAAGAAAATGTCATCGTGTCTCCTTGGATGTTAGCACAGGCACGTGTGGCAGAGCCATTGTGACAAAACTCAGAAAGCTGGAGATCAGCAAAGAGGGATGAGTGAACAAGTGACTACAGGCAAAGCTAAAGGTAGAGCCAGAAAGAAACACAATGTCCCCAGAATCTGATGATTTTACTTATTATTTTGTCTAAAGACTTTATGATGTTCACCTGCATCTGCAGCTTCTTTTTGCTAAACTCGTGAGCAAAGCTTTATTTTCTGTCTGCTTCAGAAAGCAAAGATGGTGTGCTTGAAATGGAGAGGCCTAGGTGGAATTTGGGGCAGCCTGATAAGAAAATTAAAACAATGGACTTGATACATTTATTGATTCCAGACAAAAAAATGTCTGGCATATCCCTCACTTAACAGCTCTGTTTTAAGAAAAATTTGGAAAAAACGGCTGAAGTCCTGGGGCTCTTATGACCTTTCTTCTACATGGATAGTATAGGAAGACAGTTCTGTACATTTCATTTGCCTCTCGTATATTCAAGCCCGGGTGATTCACAGATAAATATTTGTCAAAGAGTTTTAATATATTTTCAACAGGTCTGGAAAACTGAAACCAAAGTAAGTAACTTCCATCCCTTTCTTTTTCGTGCACGGCGTTGATTCCCAGTGAGAGTACTGCTCACAAGTGTGTACTTTAATTTCCTTTCAAATGAAAAGAGATAAATAGATAACTTCAGTATGATTTTGTTAAAGAAATCATTCTTACTTCAAGTATTTATTTAGAAAGGAACAAATTATCAAATTACACACACAGTGGATCTGAAAGAAAAGAAAAGAAAAAATGTGGGGTTTATTAGTTTTTAAATGGCTCAATCAAGTAAAATTATAGTTTGACTTCTGGCTGCTTTATGAAGTGTAAAACCAAGGAACTGAAGACCATGATCCAACACTTGTTGAGGCTAATGGGACTTTGGGCATGGGATCAGGCCACAGAGTGTCACATCTTTTTATGTCTAGTTCTGAAGTGAGACAGTAAGATAAAAATCTCATATTTAGGAGGCCTTTACTAAGATTACCTGGAATGCTATGAATAGTAGAAGAGCCAAGATGAACACAAAATGGGACACATATCAAATGAATCCAATTTTTGATGAAGGTTGTGAAAAAGTACTCAGACAAAAAAAGCAGTAAAATATTTTCAATTTAATTTATATTTTTATATTTTTTTAAACAGTGGTTATAACAAACAGACCAAAAAAAACCTTGTTGTCAACTGAGCATTCAAAGATAAACATCACGGTAATCCAGAAATAATTTAGTAATATAGACCTATAATAAATATGATCATGGGACAAAGATTTTCTTTCAGCACCACTTGAATTACATTAATTAGGTTTGAATATTTCCCCATAAATTGCACACATACCAGTAGAGCAAAAGCTTATACCCCCTCCTAAATTATATGCTTGATAGCATATATGTTGCCCTATAAAAGAAATTTCAGGTCCATGTGGATATATGTATGTGTATAAGTAACAGTGCTAAATGAGGGGATAAAATAATTTGATGAAGATATTAAAAAAGAAAAGCTAGGAAAAACATCCAGGGAATAAATTGAATATAACCAAATTTGAGGGGTTTTCAACTTTTTTATTTTTTTTTAGGGGAAAAAATGAACTAATTTTGAAAGTCTCAGATATTTCCCTGCTGTGGTCTAGAGTTCTTGCAATATAAATTTATTGACTCTTGTGCTGTTTTGAATTTGTATGAGGCCATTTATACCATTTATGAAATCTCATATATTACTGTGAAACACATAATGTGGTTATGTAAAATGTGTTTTAGTTGCCAAGGAAAATAAAGAAGAAAAAAAAAAACCAAACAGAAAACCTTGGTGTCTTTGAGAGATTTTAGTATGCACTGAGCTTTAAAGGATGAATACAAAGCCAAATCCAACCTGAATGTTTTGGGTTTGCCCTGAGGCCTAGAAAGAACTTTTTTCTTTATGTACTCTGCTTCCACTTGGAGCTAGATGCTTATAGAATATTGAGAAGTTATTAAAAAAAAAAATTCATCAACCACAGCCTTGTCCAACTTCAAAAATGTAGATTATTTCTACTGTCTATCTATAAAAATATATATCTACTGTCTATCTATTATTCTTACCAGACCATAAAGGAACTGATAGAAAGAAGAGTATAATGTGGAATAATGTGCTACTGGATCATATACCATAGAAATATATTTAGACAGTCTTCGACAGCAAATGCTGTAGATTTTTACACACTTTGAAAGTATCCTACCTTCAAGGTCCGCATATTCATGTAAAGGGAAATTTGAGAGAATTTGAAAAGATAAAGTAATGGAAGAAGATTAAGAATTATTCTGTGTCCTTTGCGTGAAAAAGCTTTGCTGGAGTAGCAGGAGGGAAAGCAAATCTGTTTGGAAATATTATATTATCTAGAGGTAAATTGGATGTTAACTGGGTCAAGCTCCACACAGCTGTAACTCTTCTGTAAGAACATCCAGGACACTGTGTCAGCACAGCAATGACTCTAAAAGTCTGACTTTCACCCAGACCAGAGAGCAGCAGCTTCACTGTGGGGCATGAGAAATGCAATGCTGCAAGAAACTGCCTGATCAGTCCATTTGAAGCACAAACAATGGAATAACTAACCAAATTGCAGTCCAAATAATTAAAATACTGTTCAATGTTTTAGGGCTCTGTGAAGGAAACCACCTACAAAAATGCCACTATTTACTGATGTTGCTCATAAAAGTACAGAGTAGTAACTCTTTTCTCATTTTAAATATTAAGAAAATGGTCCATGTGATGGCTAATAGTGGGAGAGGACATTTTTTTTCTTCTTGTGTCAAGAAATAAGATAAAGCATGAATACTTATCACACAAAATATTATGCTCAGGGGCTTATTGAAGTGAGTGGAAATAACTATTTTTCTGCTTTTATTATATAGGAAGATTGCATAATTTGTAACAGAATTGTTTTGATTCACCATTTCCAGCATCAAGCCTCTCAAAGATTGCCTCCATTTTTCTCTTAAAATCATAGAATATCACAGAATATTTCATGTCGTAAGAGACCCATAAGGGTCATGGAGTCCATCTCCCTGCTCCTCAGGGCACAACTTAAAACTAAACCATATGACCAAGAGCATTCTCCAGATGCTCCTTGGTTGTGAAAGGCTTGGTTCTTCTTCATAATACACCACAAGATGGTTTATGTTTTAAAGATCAGCCATGTTCTGGACAGTACCTATCACTACTCTTCATCAGGGCACAGTCTAAAGGACTGCCAGGGCCAAACCCAGGGCCAATGGAATGTCCTCATCCAAGTTTACTAGGCAAATATTCCACTGGGTTTGGCTGCTGAGCTCAGCTCTACTGCTGGAAATTGAGAGTAATCCTCCCACAGATAATCTCTTGTAAAGTAATGTTACCAAACCAGAGGGTTCATAAGTACTTTGGAGAAGTCACTTCATGAGGAAAAAGATCTCAGGAGACTCAAGCATTTGTAATGTCCTTTGTTATCAAAAGACACTTATTTTTTCTGCAAGGGAGAAGACTGCTTTAGAAAATGGAGCTCAATAAACAATTTAGGGCTAAATCAAAAGATGGATAATCTGTTTGCAACTCATGCAGTTACTATTTTGAAGTTATCATCAAGTTCAAGATTGTGAATTAAACAGAAAAAGGGGGGTGTTCTTTGAATGACTAAACCTAGTTTAGATGACCCAGTGTCTGTAGCAGATGACTTATCAATTTCTAATGTAGTGAAGATAGACTGAAAACAAAACCCACAGCTTTATACACAAACACTGTAGTGCAACATAGAGGGGAGATGGGTCAATCTGATTAATGTCAGTTAACAAAATACAAACTTCACTGTACATAAAAGGTTACAACTTTCTGTATACTACTTTGCAGAAGTAACCATACTGTACTCTGAAGCAGTTTGATTCTACACTAAGAATAAAAATAAACATGCTAAAGCTTTCTAAGCATTGATAACCAAAACAATTTTTTTATTCGTATGCTAACAATGTTGATTATTTAAAACACTGAGCTCTCTGGGTCATTTCAAAAATCAACCAAAGACAGTGCAGCTTTCTATTTCTGAAGGTTATATTATTTAGGGTATCTGTGTAATCATTTAGGATCTGCATTGACACTCAAATACAGACAGTTAGGCTGTATCCACTACTGAGTGCATCATTCTCATATACAATTGAATTTACCATGTTTTCCAATGAACCTAAAGTATATATCTACCTGAATGAAGGCAGGGACACACCCTTTTGCATTTCAGATGCAAGATGAATTCTTGATGCAGCAGCACCAATACAAATTCCCCATCCTTGCTTCTCAGTGGTCTCTTAGCTGTTTTGTCCTTCCCTGTTCTGGTCCAGGCACTCAGCTATTTTGTTTATGGCTGCAACAATCCCTGGCTGTCTTGCTTTGCCCTAGTAAAAGTTCCTTGTCTGGTTTATATATATTTTCAGTACTCCTGAGAAACTTGATGAAGGACAGATAGGAAAAGAGGCCAAGACCACCACTCAGTGTAAACTGGATAGCTCTGTGAATTTGACTGAATTAAGACGAAACTCAGTATTCAAAAATCATTATACACATCATATAAAAAATCAGTAATTCACAAAATATGTTTTTCATGCTGGGACACTCTTCTTTGAAATTCTGTTGTGGCTGCACAAACTCTCCATTTTTTGGATGTGTGTTTAAAAAGCAGTCATTTCTGTTTGCTGTGCATACTCATTTCAGTATGTATTTGAAGCCAAGGAGATCATCTGAATCCACAAATACAATGCCTGGATTCATTCATGTCCACTCAAAAACACTATTGGTGTGACCAAAGGTGGAACCTATAATTTAGTTGTCAGGTTTTGTTAATGGGTCTATAAAGTAAAAATTATAGGCTGACAGCATCCTCTGTTGGGAAACTCACCATTAAGATATTCTGAGGTCTCTTAAATAAAAACTGAGTGAGAAAAGTCCTGTTAATATGGTGGTGCCTTGGGGTAGATAGATTTCTTCCCAAATACTACATTTGAAGGGCAAATGCATTTGTTAATATCCTGTCTCCAGAGGAGATGTTTAAATATTTAGAGGGAGAAAAATGGTAGTTAAACCCAGACACCACTTAAATAGGGATCTTATTTATTCTCCATCATGAAAAATCTTGACACGAAACTGGAAGTTTTCCTAGAAGATGTGCTAGACTTTGGCTCTCATTATGGGAAGGAAACGCTTGGCAAATCACAGAGGCAGTGTTATGGAAAAGGTCACCAAAATCCTTCCTCTCCTTAAAAGTCTACCAAAATGTGCTTTACACCAAAGCAAGTATTTACTAAGAAATACTGTTGGGTTGCAGCAGCACTGTCCAAAGATGAGCCCCTGCCAGCCCAGCACCAGGACCTGCTCCCCTGCTGCACACATCATTGCTGGGGGGAGCAAAAGTTATCTGCTGTAGTGCAGGAGTTCATGGGCTTCCTTCTACTCTGATAAAAGAGGGAAAAGGCTGCTCTTATAGAAACACTAGGTATGTTTACACAAACATTTATGTTACAGCTATCTATAACTCCACTTAAAAATTCTCTTCAATGTGGTACTAGGAACATTTTATTGTGTCTGAATGCGTAAAATTATCAAAAGTGATTTTTTTTCCCCAAATTTGAATGAAAAGGAGAGGGAAATTAACCTTATGAGGTTCAGTGCTGTGAAGTGATAAAGACTTGCATTTAATAATTAACCCCTAGTCTTTGGCAATAGACCCTTCTCTGTGGTCTCACAGGTAAGATACTGGGCCTGAAGGGGATGGGAGAGTTCTGAACACGGAAAGAACATACAATAGAGTAAATTCTTGTAGTCTTTAAAGGCTGTAGGAGAAATCTAATCTTTTTTAAACTGAAGCTGAGGGTAAGAATATTCTTCAATCCATTTTTATCTCTACTACTTCTTCTCTCAACAACCTTGGGCTTCCTCTAAGTTTCAAAATCAAATAAAAATTCCACATGGGATGAGTGGTACTATGACCTCCCTTCAGATGCAAATAACCTCCTCAAAGCTACAGCAGTGAGAGGGCCAGGACAGTAGCAAATACCTTGTATTATACCATTCTTTTTTAACTCATCTTCAAATATTTTGCTTTTTCATTTTCCTCTTTTTTTTTCTATTCTTCAATTCCCAGTTCTTTTTGTTCCTCCAGCCATCTGCTATTTCTCTGTGGTTCTCATGTACGTGGGACACTGCATCACTATTCTTAGTAAAACTGGATAAGCAAAGAGTTACAAGGAAAGCACGCTACTGAAGCATGCTCACCTGGGGCCATTGAGGGATGGAGAAGCTTCATATATTACTTAGTGGTATTTAAGTACCTAAATACTCACCACAACAGAAGTCTACATGGTTTGTTCATGCACAGATTTTTCCAGGCAGTTCACTGTAACTAGTATCCAAACCACCCACAACTATGCAGCAAAACTCCACATCATTGTATAAACAAGTGTTCCATGAAAAGCAATTTCTCTCTGAATCCTCAGGGCTTTGTGGGTTTTTCTTTCTTTATTTATTTAAATGGCTTAACAAATGTACTCAGATGCCACAGTGAAAGGCAAGATATATGAAGCAAAGTAGAATGTACACTGGAGAAAATAGAACAATTTAAGATCAGATGCAAATAATTAGCTACAAATCCTCTTCTTTCCATTTTATCTAGACTGGAATAGATGTGATCAAATAGTAGCAGTTACATGGAAGAAAATTTTTTTCTGGACTACAGGGAGATGGATAGCAAACTTCTTTTTCTATTTGCCTTTTGGGGATTTACACCATATACTTCTATAAACTTTCACCCGGAGCATCTCTGTGTTGGTCTGTTTTTCCTGATGTCTGAGGAGGACCTTTCAAGAGCAAAACAGGAGAGAAAACGTGTTTAATATGATCTCACAATCTTAGCAAAAGGTAGGAATGCTATACTGTACTGCTTTTTATGTGTTCAATTTTAAAATTTTCAAGATTTCAGTTTAATAATGTCTGTCTTTGAGGCAAGAAGGAGCAAAATCCCCTGAATTTTCTTAATTTTTCTTAAAACACATTCTTAGAAAACTAATGCTGTTTATTCAAATTGTATAGTGAAACTGAGTATAACCACAGAAAAACAAAGAATGCCCAATTTCTCATAGTGATTAGAAAAAAAAGTAGATACAAATAAGCAAATTGTATACTATTTGAGACCATCCTTTAAGAAAAATAGCGATCATCACTTATTGATTCTTAATATCTTACTTCATTTTGTGTCCCCTAAGCGCCAACTTTGCAGTGGATAGGAGGATTTCATAGCACTCTTCATTCTGTGTAGGACTGCTATGTTTTCTTTGTAGCTGGGTGAGCTACACCCCATTTCACCCAAAGCCCTGAAGTGCCCTCTGTGGGCACCAGCTCAAATCACTGCACCACACATGGTCTTGGAACCCATCAGCTGCAATACAGAGCCCTACATAAATTCCAATTTACTCATGTAAACACAGAAGGAAAATATTATGAAGGGAGCTTTATCAAGCTGCATCTTGTACTGCTATTTTTCCTTGACACTATCCACACATCTAAATGCAACAGTCCATATCTAGATATATATAAAATGCATAAATGTGACCATATTCCGCCCAAAATTCATCCCTCTGCCAACATAGGTATCTACACCTTTGTTCAAGTGTTACCACGTTCACCCATTTCTGGTTATCTCTAGGAGTCCAGCACAGGCAAGGAGAGAACTCCCCATGGTCATGACTAAAACCAGGGCTTGCCTGGTCAATTTGGTCTAAGCCAAAAAGGTTTTATATGAGCATCAATGGTCTTTCACAAAAACGGCAGCACGAAGATGTATCACACCTATCCTGGCCTGGAGGCTGGCGAAATATCTGAGCAAAGAGGCAAGTGAGATTTTTTTTTCTGCCTGGGGTTGTTCAGGATAGGCAAGAGTAGGCACCAGGAGAAAACAGACAGAAGAGAGATTGAAGAGTATGTCTGTTGAAGTCCTGAAGAAAATGGGGACTAGGCATGCAAATTCAGAGCGGCAAGAATTGCATTGATGGATAAAGAACCAGGGAGCACATGAATGAAAATGATGGAGCAGAAATGAGTTGGGTTTTATAGCAAGCCATCATGTGCACTCTCTAGAAGCTGACTTCTAGGACATCTGTGTCCTCAAGGACTTAGGGAGAGTAATGGGTCCTCTCTTAAAGTATTTAAAACAACCCATCTGGTACAACTCAGCCATCAGGCTCAAAAGAAATCTTTTTAATTGTGTGCTAGAGGCAACAAATGTTGTAGAAGATGAGAAAGATATCCCCTTCCACCCGCAGTGACTCCATTGGCTCCACCAGCAGGTTCATCTAGAGCACAGAGGTGACCCCAGTTGTGACTGGCACCTGTAACTCCTTTCTTACTGTGAGGCTGCCCTTTGTGTCCAATGTAGGCAGGGGAATTCCACCACAGTATCTCAGGAGAAATATGAGAGAGCTGGGGTGGTGAAGGAAGGAGAATAATCTTAACAGAAAGCCTACAATAATCCCATCACCCAGAGGTTTAGGATACTCTTAGGATCCTAAATCTTCCAGCGTGGGTTGTGAACACCATTCGTGAGGAGAGAGATAACCCAGAGATAGGCTTCATCAGTCTGAAAGAAAATCTCTGCAGGAGCCTGTGGCAATTCTTATTCCTGGTGCTTCAGCCTAAAGCTTTGCTTTCCCATATTCCTGTTTCCTTCAATAGACAGTCAGTTTGGAAGAATTATTTACTGAGCAGATACTAAAAAATTAAGTCAAGAATTATGCACCTTTTCCTAATCTTGGCATTTGACATAATCCATGGCTTTTGTTAAATCACCAAGTCCCTCAGCTTTATCCATCGATGAAATGGGGATAACACTAGTTTAATGACTGTAAAGCACTTTGAAAAACAGTGAACAAAATATGCAAAATAAGCCTATTTTTTTTCTTTTTTAGTCTTTACAGTCAAGAGAATAATTCACAATGAGTAACTTATGCAGTGACATGAACTCTTTTGCCTTTGAATGTTATTCACTCACAATGTATAATTATTTTTTTTGAGTTATTTGTTATTCTACACTGGTTAAATAATTCCCATAAATATTTATTGGTTTATGGGTTTTTCATGAGAAGTTTATTCAGAATATTTATTACATGAAATGTAATGAATTGGGTATTTTTGGTATATCCAGTCTCTGCTTCCTGACTAGATTCATGTAATTTGTTGATTCAGGTTTTTTATGTAAATTATTTTTCTTGTACATCAATTATATTTTCTGTACATATTACTGCTTATAATGTAAGTTTGAGAACATCCCTAGCCATCAACTCATTCACCCAAAAACAAATGTAGTTTTAAATCATAAATGCAGATGAAGAAAACCTCCATTTGCATCTGCTCTTATGCTATCGTATTCATCCGGTACAGAAAATTAATACAAAGTTAAAATATATCCTGGTCTTTTTTTTCTTTTTTTAATTTAAATTAAATTACCATTAACTTCTTTCACATAAAAGTAATTTAATGTGATTAAAGAGAATACTCTGTGGATTTACATTTTCCAAATGGATTAGCAATAGATCTCTTGGAATTCATCAGGTATAAGAATGAAGCTGTAAAACAGTGATTTAAGTAAATGCAGGGAATACCAAGAGGATTAAAATGAGATCTCTAAGGTCAATAACATTGCAGTGTAGATTTTATTGTAACATTAAATCTTTTGAAATATTTACAGAGAAGAAATATACTTTAGCTCTGAAACAAATTATAGAATACAGAAGTTTGGGTAAGCTATGATTTACATTTTCACTTACCTGAGGGAATCACTAATTGTTAGAAATTGTTCATTATTTAAGAGGTCTTCAAGTAAAATGAGAAACAGGGAAAAATTCTGGGTGACAAGCAAAGCCAATTTTAAATATAGCTTTGTACTTCTGTTTTTGTTTTCTAAAAAAGCTCCTGTAATCATATTTCAATGATAAAATAAGTACATTAAAATATTTTTATGTTGAAGTTTCATCTTAGTGTAAAACTATAGAATAGCCAGCAAAGTAATTAACTGTAAGAACATTTATATTTTTAATGCTCACTCACAGTGTTTTGTAAGATTTTTTTGTTTTCTTTAACAGGACTTTAAAGCACATCAAGGAATAGCAATATCTCATGGGTCATAATCTCCAGAGTATCATCTTTCTGCATAGCTGCTTTTCTCACATCAGCACAGTTCTTTGAGGACAAATTTTATTTTTAGTCTGGTGAAAATCTCAGTTAGCATCTTTCAGGGTAATGGACACATGGATAAGGTCTTTGGAGTCTTACTCTAAAGTTTTTGTGAAGCAGGCACACAGGTACACATTTGTATGTCTGTCCACCTAAGTGTCTTTCTGCCCTCTCCCTCCAAACAGTCCTTCATCCCTGTAATTGCTATATTTGTACAAATACAGAAAGTCACACAACAACAACAACAACAACAACAACAACAACAACAAAGTTTCATGCATGGGAAACTACCAAGTATCAGGGGTGAAAATCTGCTAGCTGTTAAATTATTTGTCTGAATATATAAATTACTGAAAAAAATATAATTGTCCCTGATGGATTTTAGGCTCAGCTATATTTGGATGAGACCTAACAGTAATTGTACTGTCAAAGATAATTTATGCTAATTTAATTTAGTACAAAGAAAGCTCCAAACATAACTTCCCATTTCAAGTGTTCACAACTTTTATCAAATATATTATCTCAGAGTAAAATTAGTTTTCTCATCTCTCCAATTAAACAAATCTGCATTCTTAGGCATATTTTTAAAATTAAAAAGAAAGACAAAAGACTGTTAACAAAAAGTATGGCTATGGATAAAGACCCAAATCTAACCTGTCCCAGTAAATCTAAAATATACCAGACTTGAGAGGCATATCCTCTTGAATATTTTCTGCTGCTTTATATTCCCTGACACAAGGGTACTCTTTAGCAAGATTATGTTTCCTGAGGCATAATAAGTGCTGGCAAGCTCAAAAGAAACAATGACTACAGAAAACACATATATTGATTGTTTCAGACAACAACATGAACATGCATTGTCTAATCTTTCTGCACTCTCATCTTACCACTCAAAGCAACATGGGCTAAAAAAAAAATCACTAGAAAATACAGAAACAAAATCTGCCACAGATATCTCAATAGCTATACATTTACTGACTATTTAACCCATAAGAAAACAAAGATCAGGAATTTCAGGAAGTCCCTAAATATAGTATTGACTTGACTATAGGACTACTGAAATAACATGTAAAGGCCACTGACTTTAAAAACTACTGATGTGCTGTCTGTAGTGACTATGGCTATGGGTCATCTTTAGACAGAGATAAATCACAAAATCATGTACTGGCACTATGCAATGTTTTGTTTCTATTTGAGGTACAGCTCATGGGTACCAGATAGAAGACACTACATCATGAAAGTATATCCTGGCACTGTGATTAACTTATGAGAAAATTGCATCACGAAAAGCAAAAAGGATTTTCTCTGAGTTCAGTCTCCTGTGTTTAAAGACAAAGCTGGTAAATCTGACTGTATCTGGCAGTTCCCAGAGCAGTTGCTACATGTTAGTTGTAACTAGAGCATGCGACAGTGATGGATAAATAGCCTGCTGTGGATGATTTTGGTGGTGGGGGGCAAATCTGAACTGTTAAGAGGGTTTACAAGGCTCAGAAGGTTTGGGATTTTAGAAGCATAAAATCTTCCCAGCTGCACTCAGCGGAATTCCACAGCTCCTCCTGCTGCTCACAGCAATACATTATTTAACACATGCAGGGGAGAAGCTTTTTGAGAAAAACAGGGTTTTACATACCAGATGCGCAGTTCCCTCACATGTATTTTTCCTCAGATTGCCATAGACAGCTTCTCACTAGCAAGGAATGACAGCACTGTCAAATTGAAAAGACTTTGCAGAGAGCCTATTTGATTTCTCCACTGCTTTCTAGTTCTCAGTACATTCAAGCTTTTTATTTTTGTCTTCAGGTTGCCTATATGTGGGTACTCATTCTATTCTCAATTACTGTGTTCTTCTGTATTTTCTGTGCCCCCTTTGTCTCCTCTTTTTTAGGGCACCCATTTTAACTACATCCCCTTTGGGACTTATTGTGGGTTGAATAGAGCTTCTGATTTACAGTCCTGGCTTTTTTTGCCTTTGCAAACCCTCTCAAAGCTGATTTTCTTACTAGTCAACTGCTTTCCTCCATCATCATATTTAATGCGCATTTATTTATTTATTTATTTAATTCAGCCAGCTCTCAACTGGATATTGGCAGGTTATGACAGAGAACTTAAGCATTCAAAATCAAAACTTGATAACAAAAGTCACAAGTTTGGCTGTGCGCATTTAAAGCTGTAATAAATAGACTTTTGCAGATAGCTCCTCTAAAGAGCAACAAGAGACTGGTAAGCAACATTTACCCTGCCAAGCTCTGCAGGGCATTGTGTTGCAGCAGAAGTCCTCAGGAATAGTGATCCACAGCTTGGATAATCCACCTCAGGCTGCAGGGGATTAGACTGTGGCCTGTTCAGTCCATGGAACTTGTTGATAGAAGCTGATTTTTTAAAGTACTGGACACAAATGAAGTCAAAACACTAATGAGCAACCATGAAGAAACAAAGATTGGACCCTTGGACATGTGGTGGGAGATTAGTGGACACATCTGATTTGCTATTCAAAATGGAAAAACAAAAAGGAAACCATTTATCAGCAATGTATATGTCATTACTTAAAAAACAAACCAAAACAATATTTTAAAGCAAGGGATTGAATCAACATATATCTATATTCTACTGCATTGCATTACTGTTGTATTTTAGCTGATAGTACAAGGCAAATATAAAATTAAATCTGAATTGCATTTCAGTGCAGCTATGTTTATGCCATTTCTGTGAGATCATGTGGCAGTGGGTCATACCAACACTGCAGGACCTCACTGGTGGAAAACCTCCTAATCTAAGCACCGCCTGGAAAACACAATGGTCTCTCCCCAAAACTGTGTAATCCCTTATGGTTGTAACCTACCCCTAAATTCTACCCTTCCCTGCTCTCTGTTGGTTAAGGGGGTTTCTCCCCACCTCCTGTTATCTGGCCCCAGATCGTCCCTATAACTGGGGGCTCTTGGGGCCATCTTGCGCTCTTTCTGCCTTGGACCCCTTCAGAATAAAATGTCTGGAACTTCCAGGAGAGAGGGCCTCTGGATTCTTTGTCTCTGGGATTGCCAGAGCTATCCAGCTCACTGGGTGAGTGAGAACTGTGCCTGACACATCTGCACGGGTGTGAGGAAAGCCTTTCTGTACAGCACCAGAGCAGTGCTGGCTGGAGTGATCTCTCAGAAGCCATAGAGACACTTTCGGTGAATGCAGAGGCTTGTTCCACCCCCGCTCACCCACGGCATTAAGATCAGTTTTGGGCAATGCTAGAACAGTTTAAATCCTGGAGTCTACTTTTTGGCTGGACCTGCCACTGGGAGTGTCTCTGCCACCACTGAGAATTGTGAGTTGGATAGGGAGAGAACAGAGGAACAGAGAAGAAAAAAAGTGTGACCTCATCCACAGCCACTGGCTCAGAAGGGGCTACACCTGCTTGAAGAGGATGGTGAGGAAAGCAGTGGCATAGGGCCCAAAAGCGGGAGTACAGACTGGTACCTTGCTAGGCAGCAGATGTAAATCAGTGCCCTCTTTTCCTACCGTCACAGGGTGAAGAGGTGGTTGGACTCACTGGTGGGCAAGAAGAAAAACAAAAAAAAGGGAATTATTCCAACAAAAATTACAACCCCTCACTTTCAAAAGCCCAGGGCCATCATCCAACTCCACCTCTGCTAATTTTTCCCAGATCATGTTCTCATCAACCTTTCCCATCCCCCTTTACCATCTTTTACTGAGACCTTGCTCTGCTGCAACACTGAGCTTTCCTTTCATGGGACTTTTTACTCATCTTGGCCATAACCAAGAATGAACTTGGTTTCGTGTTTGCTTACAACACAGAAAAGGCTTGATCCAACTTTTATGTAGCCACAGAAATGAACCACCAACCTCTGCTGGTTCCCAAATATTACTACAGTGTGTACTGTAAGAAATCCTAGGGAGATCAGACATAGATGGCTCACGCAGTGCAAACCACTTAATTGTTGAGCAACCCGAGGAGCTGGCTAAGCACTATCCCTGGTCAGCACCTCCTCATTGCTAAGCTGAAAAACTACTTGTGGTAAGGCACCATTCCTTTTGTTTAATTTTTGGCTTTTATCTTAAGCCCAAGTTTTCATCACCCTTTTTTCATTCACAGCCCTCTGGATTTCTAATTCTGTGGCTGTAAAACTATATGAAACCGAATATTGCAGACAGGCTACAAAAAAAAAAAGGGTATCCTTGATAATCAGCATTCACTAGAGTTATTATGGAAGCTATATGCACTGTTTGCTTCTTTGTAAGAATATAATTTTTATTATTTAAGAAAACTCCAGAGAGAAAGACACAGGGAGAAACCAGCCAGATTGGCAATCTTGTAGTTTCTTATTGCTGGTAAACTAGGCATATTGTGAAATCAAACAAGTTAAATCAGAGCAAGAGCTGTCGTTAAGGATCAGTGATTAGTGCTGGATCTTTTATCTAAATAAATGGCCAATAAAAATTATTGGACTCAGAGGTAGCTCTTTGGCTCAAGCCTTCATGACCATCACTGTAAAAGTCATACTGAGCATTACTACATGCTAAGATTATTTTAAAGGGACAAAAGCACAGTAAACTATGTAAGAAGCAAGCAGGGCTTCCCTCAAGCTCTATAATTTTAAATTTTTCAGACAGGATCAAAGTGGTTGGCATCTCTTTTCATGAGGTGACAAAGGCTATTCCTGACAACAAATTGCATGTGTACCTGGGTTCCTAGAGAGAGGAATACATGCTGCTAAGTATCTCTTGTGTCAAACCAAGCATGTATGTCCTGGTTAAAAGCAATCAGGAATGAGGACAGAACCTCAGAAACTCACAATTGATATTTCATCAAGTGCAATATGCCATGGTGGCTTCAGTGGAAGTTGCATTGCTGTTAATGATAGCAAAGTTATGTTGCAGGTAGATACTTTTGACCTGAACACATCATATGGAATTGAAACAATTCCTGCAAAAACACAGAATGTGGAGTATGTCAGAGCTTAGTGGGTAGAGTCTGTGGAAATTTCATCAATGTCAATTTCCAGGAAGAAAACAGATACTCTGAAACATTCACTCAAACAGGCCTTTTCAGCTCACTTAAACTGCAAGATTTTTTTTTACTTCCACAAGTCAGAACATCCTTTCATTGCAAGAAATTTCTGCTACTTCGTATGATCTACAAAACAGCTGGTGTGACCTGAGAGATGTCGCAAAACAGCTTTGCACCGTATTCCAGGGATGGGCTTTATTCTTCTTCCATGAATATGAGACAGACAGCTTATTCCAGCATGAAATCGGTTGGCTCAGACCACAGCTGAGAGCTGGACCACACAGACATGGAAACTCTGCCTAATTTTTTTGTTCTGTACATCACCCTGTAAAATAAGGCCAAAGCCACACCATATTCCCCAGCTCCCCATCATTCTTTATTTCCCTCATTTTTATTTACAGGCAGAGATCAATGGCTTTCTATACATTCTTCCATGGCAATGTTCTCCATGTACTGTAGTCTTGCAATCCACCACATGGTCAAAAAATACTAGGGATCTATTTGCCAGCTTTAAAAAGTATTTTGAGTACTTTGAAGAGTATTTAAAATAAAATAAAAAGGCTTTGTAAGCCAAAAAGAAATTATCGCCTGAAGAATATTCATAAGTTGCAAGGTGTTTTGCCATTTTACATCTTGTTTTTAAAGTAAGTCTCATTATTCACAGTTATATTTACTAGTCTACTGGACTTTTTGGTCTGGAATATGCACAGTTCATCCTTTGAAAGATGGTGTGTCACACAACTTACTTTATTCCTTACATATAAAGAAAATATTCCAAGGACGTTATTTCACGAAAAAGTATATGGAAGTTCTTTTAAGTCATCCTTGAAAACAATAACTAAATGAGTAATAGACATTTATCTATTACAATGTATTATTTTTTTGTCTTGTGCCTAAGGGACATTTGTGTCATGAAGGTTCCTAGGTAATTATAAAATAGAGGACCAATTTTATAATGTATAGTTTTAGTATTCTTTGATTTCATTATTTTAATCTAATTTGTTAATAATTAACATAATCTAATTATTAATCTGAAGTTCAAAATGCTACAAGAGAAAAGCAACAACCTACCTCAACAAACAGTGTCTACATAATTGCAAGTGCTAATCTAAATCCAAGATGAAACAGAAATGTTTTTTAAATATTTGCATCAAATGCCTTTTTAGCAAGGAGAATGATCATCTGATGTTATCCTCACCTATTTTGACACATTTAATTTTCCTGTCCTTTTGATTATCATAGTCTTTCCTCATCTGCAGATAGCCTGTTTGATGTGGATAATTACTCTGTGTTAACAAGCTTTTCCTGATACAAAAATCTACAATGACAAAGAAAATAATTCTAAGGTATCCTGATCTAGGGGATTTGGAATGACAATATAATAAGTTATGAACTGCTATCATGATGAAATTTTGGTCAACTTGGCAGGAGTTTGTATGGAAAGAGAGAGAAAAAAGAAAAGTTATTGTTAATTTGCCCCTTCTCAGAATACTCTTCTGGGATTCACTTTTTAAAACTCTGAACTATCCATTTTAACAGTTACACAAATAACATCGGGCAGCCTAAAATCCATCTTCCAATTACCAGAACAGTAGAAATTTTGAGCAGAATCAAACAACTGCAGGAAAACTGACAAAAGGCAGAGACCCCCAGGAGTCACCAGCGGCCTGGGAGAAACAAGCCAAAGTGCGCCAAGCCACTGTCTAGATAAAGAGAGTAAGCCCACCCCCAGTGGAGGCAACACCTCCTTCATTGCTTTCTTTAAACAAACAAGATGGGAAAAACATGCTTTTCCATATCTCTGAAGCAGTTTTTGTACAGGACCAGAAAATGAAGCAGATCTGGAGCTGTCACTTTAGAAGAGCTGTTTTCCAATGTTGAAGAGAAATCAGAAATTGCAAGATTAAACTCAATTGTTCCACCTATTTCTACTCAAGCAAGATTTCATTAGAGATCTCTAGACTCTTCTGCAGACACTAACCCTGAAAAATCCTGGTAATTTTAGCAGGTCTACTTCCTAGAACACCATTTACATCTTGCGAGGCGTACCAGATCAATATATGCATTCCACTGTCATTCAAAGAAAATCAGCACATCCCAGTACATGAAGTGGAGAGTCTACAGAAGCAGAAGCAACTATATGTACTTTATTCTTTGAGGATCAAGGTCAAAATTCAGTCTGAAGAAGAAAAAAATGTTAGACTCTTACATAAGTGAAAGACTTCAAAACTGTGATCTGGCACACCTTGCGTGGAATATAGAAAGGTTTCACCCAGAACAGTACGATTTTGTTTTGCTTCTGTGAAAGAAAAAAATGAAAATTGAGACCTTTGTTGCATCAATAGACTTTTTGGAAGCATTTTTAACAATGGCAAGTGAGAAGTATCAAAGCAAGAGCAAAAGTATCTGTATGTTTTATTTTTGAAAATGAGCAACACATTTAGCAGGCAAAACTGGATTTATAAAATTTGAAGGGAGAGAGTGAAATATTTCATTATCATAAATGGCAGACTTTCTAAAAATAATAACAACAAAAAAAAAGTCTCTGGAGCAGTAAAGTGACATGGGTAACAGAAGCTTGTAAGGGACAACAAAGTACAACTGGAACCACCTAAGAAGCAAGTACCCAAAAGGCACCTGAAGGGAAATAGAACAGCCTCCAGCTTCCTTCTCTGAGAAATCCAACTTGGCAATATATCATCCATGATGACCTTACTCCTGACTGCCATTAAAGCTGAAAGTGATCCTTCTGCTCTTTTCCCACACTCTCCAACTAATTTTTTCTTGTCCTTTCCAACATGCCACAGAGAAACATTTTTCTGGGCCAATCTTTAGTGCCAGTTCAAATTAGGGTTTTTTCTTTCTTTAGGAATTAACCCAGAGATCTGTGCTGCCAGTCTTGCCCTGACTGGATGTGGACAAGGGGTTAAGACAATCCATCTTGATGGAGCTATACAAGATTTAACGTACAATGCCCATTTGGGTGTTTTGTTTAATTTGTTTTGCACCAGGACAGGGTATTTTGATTGGCAGTCTGCATTTTGATTGTCTTGTTTCCCTTGAAAGGATCTTATTTTCACAACCTTCTTTCATCTGTTCCAAATCCCCTGCATTTAGATCAGCTTGGCTTGCTTTTTTAAGGGTAGTTTGCTTGGGCTGCTTTACTCGGAACACACATTTGGTTATAGTCTACTGAGAAATAATGTCAGCAATTTACTGCTTTTGAGTTATCATTTTTTAAAGAGAATCCAAGCCTTGAAATGTTTTAACTTGAAAATACTGTAGATATCTGTGGAATGGACAGTACTGTCTTTTCAAATGATCATTGGCTGTGGGTGCTGTTTTGTGCTGGATACTCATGTCAGTAACATTTCCATCTAGGAAAGGTCATTCTTGCCTGTGTGTATTTTACAGGAATAGGGGAATATGAACCACAAGAAAGTTCGTGCAGTGTGTGTCAGCAAGTAAGAATGGGAATATTTTTATGGAAGTGGAACCTAATATTGTTTTCTTATGATGTGAAGAATGTAAAAGCTTTCAAGGCAGGATTTGTCTTGGCATGACCTTGGTCTTAAAACATCTATATACTACGCACACATCAGTAAGGCATTCAGTCTTCACTTTCCAAAATTCCCCTTAACATTATTTTATATTTACTCAACTTTTTATCTTTCTAGACTACCAAAAAACTTTCTACTTTCAGTTATTTATTGCAAATTCTCACCACTATTTCTTTTCCTTGGCACTACATTTCATCCAAAATCCTCAAATAAGAGTTGCTGGTTCCTGGCAATTTATGTAATTTGACTTTCTTGAATTATTCCGTGCCTTACTCACCCTTAAAAAAATAGGGGAAAAAAAAAAAAATAGAAAAAAACAGAAAGAGGGAAAAAAGAAAAAAGAAAAAGAGAAAAAAAAAGAAAAAATAAAAAAGGAAAAAAAAAGGTTCTGTCAGCATGATATTCTAATTACTTTCATGAGTAACCTTGAAACACACGGGTACATGCAGCTGTGCTCTTGCACAAGTGTAGCTGCAAAGGTGATGGGGTCCTGGACTTTATGCCCTGAAATGCACAGTGTTAATTTAGTTTTGGAAGTACAGGAGAGGAGGGGAAAAAAAAGAAAAAAAAAAAAGACAACAGATTTAATGTTTCTTAACACCTACTGGTACATCCATACCTGGCAAAACAAATATTTCACACTCTTTCTACAATAACAACTGTGGCAAAACTCTCTTTGACTTCTCCGTTACCTTGAACTTTTGACTTTAATTTTTTTGTGAAAGCTACAAACATAACAAAAAAAAACCACAAAACAAAAACAAAAACAAAAACAAAAACAAAAAACAAAAACAAAAACAACTCCCCCCCAAAAAACCCCAAAACAAAAATAACACCCAAAAAATAAAAAGCACCAAGCAAACAGAGCCACTTTGTCTTTAATATTTTTGAGCAATTTCTTATTCTTGTGTATAGTGGAACTGTGGTCTTTCATTTAGATCTATCAAACACAGCCCTTTCCCTAAGCCTTTTGTTATATAAATTATACTTGGTATAAGGGATTGTGGACAGTAGGTTTCGACCTTAAGTGATTGTTTTCAACAACAATAATTTTGCACCATAAATAGATAGAGGAACTGATTTATTTTGGGTTAATTTAGGTGAAGACTTCTCTGTCCCTTGGACTGCCACCTGGAGGTAAATGTTCCTTTGACTTGCAGCACTGGGGAAGCAAACACTTTGGATAAGAGGCTGAACTTGGAGAGGGTGAATACCAACTGCAGGTGAACACTAAGAACACGAGTCCAGAATTCCTGCTTTGCCTTTACCATTTAATAGTGACCCACAAGTTTTTTCTGGCATGCTGACGTGATGCAACAGGAGCGACGGATGGACCAGAACAGGCCCCTTAGGGAGCAGTCTTTGCTTTCCCCAACACATCTGTGAGATGAGATAAATTACATATCTCCCCCTACGTGTATATTCATCTGTGGAGTTCCCATATAGATTCTCATTGAACCTTTTGGTCTTTAATACCTAAGGGGACTAAGTGGAAAGGGTATGAAAGAAAATGATTTTAGGTGCCAAAAGTGTCTTCTGCACTCAATTGCATATTGTATTCTCAGTTTATGCAGTTGTTAACTCCTCAAATGTCAGCATCTACATACACTTCTGGATGACAAACCACCAGTGGCTGGAAATGTGTGCTTGTCAGGATGAAAAAACATTTCACGTTTTACTTGCTAAGAAATATTCATTTCCAAGTGAGGACAAGTCACTCTTATATTTGTCACTGCCAGGTTTGATTACAGTTATTCACACTAGCTGATGTGGAGCATAAAAAGCTGCAGGTTCTAGCCAATATGCAATACATCTGCTTTCCTTTGCCATGGTTTAAACAGCCACACTCAGGAACCATGAACAGGTTTATTTAGGTTTTCATCCTAAGTTTCAAGTCCATTAATGGACTAAGTCTCAATAACACTAGAAACTGAACACCAAGTTATGAACCAACCCAATTAGTTTCAGCTAGAATAATGCAGAAAATGAAATTCATTCTCATAGTAAGTCCCCAGAAGGAAAAAAGATTTGCTGAGAATCTAGATATATTTGGGAAGTGTTTCAAAGTGTTCTTTGGAAAGCTTTATTGTCATTACTGATGTATACCAGATGAACAGACATGATACAAACTTTAACAAATATATTTCAGACCTTTATCCCCCACTCCCAAGCATGATCTTAGTTCTACTTCCCTGTTAAAGAAGCATTCTTCCATTCTGATTTTTACCTAGAAATTCCTTAGATAAAGTGGGAATAAACAGCATAATAAAAATGCAAGGTATGTAGGTTTTGATCTCTCTGATATTAAATTTGCAACCACCATCACAGAGAAAAACCACACTACTGAGGGCAGTAACTGGGAATCTTCATATGTGGTTTCAGGAAAAAAGTTCAGTATGGAATATTTTCTCATTAAGATGTTAGTTATATCTTCCACCTAATCACTACACTACTACTACCCTTCCTTAACAATAATTTTGAGGTTTTGTCTGGATAGCTTTTTGTTCAATGCTTAACATGAAAATACATTCAAGACTTGTCGATATTTTCTGCTACCCAGCTAAGGTGGTCAACAGGGAAGAAAATCCTGATGTCAGATGCTAATTACCTTCTAGCTTTTGCTTAATGCAATGCAAGGTCCTTATACCCATAAGGTTTTGATATTTCATGGATTTTGCTGTTAACAAAAGGCTATGGGCAATATGCCCTGAACATCTTTTCATGACAACTACATTATTGGTACTTTATTACTGTGGTGGTTTTACTTGGCCCAGTTTTTGCTAATGGGTAGGGAGGGGCACAAAGATGGCTCCTGTGTGTCCTGTGCGAAGGTTCTGGACCTTTTTCACCCTGTCCAGCAGAGCCACTCTCTGTTGGCTCTGAAAATGATGGACATGCTGCTGGCCAAACCTGGGCCAAGTAGAAATGTTAGTTATGCCTCTGTGAAAACATATTTAAGAAGAAATCAAAACAATGGGTGCACACACTTCTTTGTAGCCAGAGGAGGAGGAGGAGGTAAAAATATGTGAGGGAAAACAACATGGAGACACCAAGGTCAGTGGAGAAGGTGGGGGAGGAGGTGCTCCAGGCACCGGAGCTGAAAACACTCTGCTGGCCGTGGTGAAGACCATGGGGGGAGCAGGTGGTCCCCCTGCAGCCCATGGAGTCCAGGGGGGTGCAGAGATCCACCCACAGCCCGTGGGGAGGTGCCCATGCCAGAAGAACAGGGGGATGCCTGGAGGAAGCTGTGAGCCAGTGAGAGTCCCAGCAGAGACTGAGAGTTGCAAAAGCTGTGGACGAGAGAGAAAGGCCTTGCCCCCGGGATGGAAAAAACCTGGCCTCGGCTTGGGAGCCTGCACCCCATGGACAAGCACTCGTGTTTGCAGCAGATTTCGGCCGGGCTGCTGCTCGTGAGATTGGACCCACGCCAAAGAAGTTCTCAGAGGACTGTCTCTCGTGGGAGGGACCCCATGGCTGAGTAGAGGACTCTTCTCCCTGGTGGACTGACCCTGACCAAAGGGAAACCCCCATACCCTGCCCCACCCCGGAGTTGTTGGTTGTGTGAAAGAGGGAGGGGGGTGAGCTGAGAAATGGTGTCTTAAGAGGGAGAGGGGTGAGTAGAGAAACAGTGTTTGTAGCAGAAGAATTGTGGTGATGGACTGACTAAAGAAAAACCCCATACCCTGCCCCCCACCCGGAGCTGTTGGTTGTTTGAAGGATGGGAGGGGGTGAGCTGAGGAAAGATGTCTTAAGAGGGAAGGGGGGTGAGTGAAGAAATGGTGTCTTAAAGGTTTATTTTTACCTCTCATTTATCCTCCGACTCTTGTTAGGTTAATAAATCACTTTGCAACTTAAGTCTTTCACCTGTTTGCTCATGTTTTTCGTGCGTCCCCTCCCCATCACTGCCTCATCTCAACTCATGAGTCCAGTGTGTTTGTGTTAGTTTGATTCCTCTCCTCTGCGTAAATGCAGCAGGAGAGAGCATAGAAAGCAGACGTCGTAAGTCCCTGGCATTTGGCCAGGGTCAAACCACGACAATTACCAACATTTCTTTAGGTTTATAATATGCAACAGGTGAAGAACAAAAAAAATTTTTTTTCTTAAATTCTGGGAAAATAGTGGTAATATCAAATGCTAAAATGTTTATTGTGTAAGATTCCTGGCTAAATACAAAATCTCTGCTGATACAGCAGTGGAAACACTGACACTTTCAACAAAACCAACCAATCTGCATGGCAAACATGCATATAGGGCTATATGTTTTCTACATTGTACTGCTCAAATGCACAGCCTAGAGATCATGCTTCACAGGCACAGATAAAGGGAAATAAATAACAGATGCATTTGGCTTTCCTCCTCATGGACACCATTCAGAATATAACAATGACAAAATATATTGTGGAAAACATCTTTTTTTTGCAAAAATGGCTTAATAAAGATGTGAGGAAGAAATAAGTAGGATATATTTCCTTGCTTGATATCTCCAAGTCAATACATTTTGAGGTCGCACAGTTCCTTGTGGTACCACTCTAACACTCTCCATCTGTATTACCTTGTCCTTCAGAGTCTGTGTGGCAGATGGTGCACTCCCACCTTGGGAATCTGCAGCTCAAAGCAGAGACATAACAAGATCAAAAGTCTGCATGCAACACACTGTAACATGGCTATGAGCAGCACTGAGAGAAAAGGCTGTGAAAACAACCATCCCTCACAACTTTATAGTAATTAAAACCACATAACACTACTTAGTTACATTATGTGAAGGGACAAATCTTCACGGTGTATTCACTTTGGAGTGTTAATTAAAGCTATGGTAAATTTTCAAAAATAACCCTTTTTATTTTTCCCCAGCCTTACTTCTAATAAAAATAATCATGGAAATGATTGGTTCATAGTGCAAACTTTCTCATCATTAAAAAATTTTATACACATAATACAGAGCAGAAATATTTTTATAAGCTCTGTTTATTGAATTTCTATAAATGCTTTTAACCAAAAGAAGAAAGTTTCAGATGTGTCTCACATCATAACAAAATCACTTGCTAAATCTTTGTCAAAAGCCCACTAATTTTAATATGAAAATTGTGTAGATTAATTGACATAGCCAAAGAGTGACTATATTTTCAATTTGGGTCTAACTGTGCAGTAGTTCTCAGTATCTGTTCCCAATCATACCAGGTAATCAGTAAAGACTTTGATCCCATTACATACATTTTTACACATAACACATTAAATATATTTTCTGAGGGAAGAAACGCAATCCGCATCTAGTGTACAGCTTCTTAAAACGGAAAAATGGAAAAACAATCTATAGTGTGAATTTAATCTCTTGAGCACCATCTAATGACCAAATTGTAAAATCACAATGACCAAGTACATTGGCAGCTGTGTTAAAAAAAGATGAAGTTTTTGACTCAAGCTGGTCAAGAATTTCCGTCAGAGGTTTTAATGGAAAGATGGTTTTTGCTGAAGTGTAACACTCCATGAATAGCATCCATTTTGAAAAAATTACTGAGGAAGTTCTTTATAAAAATAACACCTATAAATTCTAACTTTTTCTTCTCAGGAGTTTTTTTCCAATATAACCAATGAAGTACTTAGATTATTAAAAAGCTTTATTGTTTTTAGCTCTGCCCTGAAAGAGGAAAAAAGAGACTATTTCCTGACCAGTTGCAAGTGTCTTCATTCAATATTTTCAATCAGGTATATTACTGCCAGCATAGGATTTTGCATTTATAAACAGTCCAAGCACATAAATAAATAAATAAATAAATAAATAAATAAATAAACAAGCAAACAAGCAAATGGAATTACAAGACTTTCCAAAAATCAAATTATTTAAGCATAAGGCAAAAAAATCAGCATGTCCAAAAAGCAGCTATGATGAACAGTAGGAAGTTAGTATTACATCTATTTATGTAGGACATGAATAAATCCTTTATGTACTTAGAAAGGTCAGTCCTAAACAAAAGATTAAATTGGAGATCAGAAGGACAAGGAAAAAAAGTGATAGAAATGGGTAAATAAGGAAAATATGAAAGGGCAGAAAAGGATGTACATCAAAGAAAAAAAAAAAAAGACGGATAGAGCAGTAAAGTCATTCCATTGGAGGACAGCTAAGGAGGCACTGCCACTGAAGGTTGGATAAAGGGCATATCACATATATTTCAGAATTTTTAGGCTGCAATGGAAAGCTTAAGATGTTCAAAGCACAAAAAGGCCAAACTGAGGCACAGAGGGCGTAATCAACATGAGCTAAATATAGGAAGATAATCTTCCTAATGGCCTTAGAGATATTCCAAAGGGTGGTTTAGTTCAGGGCAGGAATGAACATTTCTCAATGCAATCTTTTGGTGGTGCCCACTTAACTGCACTTCGATTCATACTGTGGAGCATCTCAGAGCACAAAAACTGCATTTCCTTTGGATGAACTAACTGAACAGATACTGCAGTGCTTTGAAGTTAAAGGCACAGAAGCCTCTGGGTCTGATTCTCCAAGAGCTATACCAGCTTGGACTCCACCTCAGCAAAGGGGTGCCAGGAAATTCAGGCTTTTCAGTAGACTATCACAGGCTCAGAAAACTCTGCAGAAACAGCCTTTCACACCACTGCCATGAGGAACCAGTGCTGCAGGCACAGCTGCACCTGGTGATTTGCTGTCGCAAAAAAAGATGAGAGCTAACACCTGAAAAAGTCCCCATCTTGAAAACATCTGGATGTTTTCTAGTCACTATTGGTGTCAGCTCTCTAAAAAAAGGACACCTGTCACATTTTAACAAAAGAAAACCCCGACACTCCAAAGGCAAATAGTTGCAGAGCAGCTCTGGATTGCAGCTCTCGTCTGAGCCCAGCACATCCTGGCAGGAGGCAGCATTCCCCTCCAGCAGCCGGCTGCGATGCTGAGCCACCTTTCCCAGCCAGGAGCTCAGCTTGATGAATGCCACTTTCACTCCAAATATTGGCGACCATCAGCCCAGTTCTCATGCCAATGCAAAAGTTGTTATGCAGCGAGTGGGATGAAACTAGGTAAAATAAAGGCTTGATTTACAATCAGCTTTCGACCCAGCTTCACCCAGTGCCTGTGTGTGGCACGCAGGGCCGGCCTCAGCAGGTGTGAGCGGCCAGGAGCACTTGCGTGGGTAGGTTTGGGCAGCGGGAGAGGCTGTCCTGAAAAGCAGGTGCTAATTGATGGGTGTTAGTGCAGACACTCGGGGCAGAAAGGCTCAGTGTTCTGCTCTCCTGGCGTCCAGCAAGTGGGAACGGGCGGCAGCCGCCATCAAGCACTTCATAAAAACACCACTCCGTCCATCATGAGGGCCCTGAGACCACAGCCAGCCCGGGCTGAGGGGCACTGGCTGAGCTGCGGTGGGAAGTTTGCACAGCACCTGCCCTGTGTTATATCTGGCAGGCGTCCCCATGGGCAGGCCCCATCCTTCATAAACAAACAACAAAGAAAGCTCATGTAGACTTTTGTATTTTTTAATATGTATAGGTTGTGTCCAAGGAGAAGAGAGTGTTCAGGCTGACTCTGATTTCCCACTTCTGCCTGTCTCAGTCTCCCGTGTCTCCTGTGAGCACACGGGGCTCTGCCACTCGCCCACAAACTTGTCCCAGTGGGAGCGGCGGTGAATGCCTGCAGCCATGGTGCAGAGGCTTCCAGCCAGGAGCACACAGGGAGCCAGGCTGCCCCTTTTCCTGGGGTCAGGAAAGATGGGAAGACTGCACTGCCGGGTGTGCTCAGCCAGGGCACCTCAAGTCTTCCCTGGGCCACTCCAAATCTGATCACAGGGTGCCAGAAAGGGACAATAAAAGAGGAGAGACACACATGAAGATGATCTCTTTCAAGACAAGGTTTTGTATCAGATCTGTTTCTTTTCCTTTTCCTTCTTTCAAACGTTTTCCAAGTATCTGTCAAAAGGTATGGGGAGGGTTTGAGATGTCCTGCACAGAGAAGAAGGTTTCCATCCGCTTCTGGAAGTGTTGACATCCTGCAATTCAGAAGGGAGATGTCCCAATGCGAAAACTTTTCCTCCTTAACTTCAAAGCTTTCCTGGCAGTGAGAGCCCTGATTCTAAACAGGAATAGTTTGCTACTATCCAGGATAAAGGGAGTTTGCGACCACACAGAGGCAAATCTCCAAAGATTCTACTGCCTCCAGATCCTGGATGACTCCTAACGCTCCTGGGTAGACTTTGCAGCTCCAGTGCACAGGAGCTGGAATGCCACAGCAGTTCCCATTGTGTCCAGGCTCCCAACACCACTGTTCAAGCAGACAGGCTCCCTGCACTTACACTGCTGGCACAGAGACAACTCTGGTGTCTCAGCGCTGCACTAACCTCGTTATTCATCAGGGAGAAATGAGAACCTGTGAGGATCTCAGTATCCACTGTAGTTGATACTTGAAATAGTTTTTGAGCAGCTCAGAAGACGAAGTTTCTCAGAAAAACTTCCCCTGACAGTTGGGCTCCATTTGCATTATATTTAAGTCTGTTTAGCCCTGAAAGCATTCTCCTAAGGCATTAAAATAGAGGGAGACTAAGTGAACAAGAAACATATATTTATCAGATGGTGTGCTTCAGGAATAGGGCTTTGGGTCAAATCTGTTGCTTAACTTAGTATTTCTGTCCAGACCACTACTAGAGAAAGTACCTTACCAAACATACCAGCTCTACCATCCTTTCAGCATCTAATCAAAGGAAAAATCAAGCCTGTTTGTCCCTCAGGCAACTCCTTGAAGAAGAAAACAAATGCTAAGAAGAAATAAATCTATCTTTTAGATGTGTTATTAGCTTATTTAAAGTCATTACATGAAGCATATAATGGAGTAAAGGTATTTTTTGATGCAGCTTTCAAAGATTTACTGAGCCATTACTTTGACAATTACAAAAAAGCTGTGAGAGAGTACAAATAAATCTTGCAGCATGATGCCTATTTTCCATGGTGGATGGCAGTCATGTTCCTGTACATACAGGGGTTATGCCTGGGCTTTTCTCTCCATGTTTCAGTAATGTTACATACAGTGTCAAGGTAGCAGTATGAGAATGTCTTAGCAAGATGATCACAGGACCCATGAAGTTCGGCAGCTTGTGTCATTAAGTATTATAGTGATGTCTTGAAATGCTTCCAAAAAATTTTATAGTATTTGACACGACTTTTTTTTCACCCTGTATTGCAACGTGAACTACACAGCAATTAAATGAGATGGTCCCTGATGACTGCAGCTAAAAGTTTCATGTCAAAACCTGACCTGCATTTTTTGAATCTGACAGAAAAAAAAAAAAAATTAAAATATTTTAAAAGTATTCATACAACAAGGAAGGCACCAAAGGTAGTGTTCAGCTGTTAAACAGCTGACTTGCACAAAAGGCCAGTGTGAAAACCAAGACTAATCTCCCCATGTAACATACACTGTATTTTCAAAAGTCAAGTGCTCAGGTCTCTGCACTGCCATGTGCATTAGAAGGAGTATTTGTAATGTGTTGCAAAGCTAACAAGCTTAGTTAAGCAGAGGTGTGTGGTCTTTCAAAGTGTATTCCCAGGGTATAACTGCCCTCCTCAAGAAACTCATTTATCACTGTGATGGTTTCACCTCATTTGAAGCCAAGTTATTGTCACCCTTAAAATAATGTACCTTGACAGGAAAAAATGAAATTCATGTGAAAAGTTATACAGTCATCACACTCTGGAGTCAAAATACAGACTACCATATCAAAACATATAGCAGATGAAAACATTTTATATGAATTTATATAGGTGGTATTTGCTTATACCACAGACTTTATTTTATTTTATTTTATTTTATTTTATTTTATTTTATTTTATTTTATTTTATTTTATTTTATTTTATGTGTAAGTATTTAGGTCATGTGCATGTGGAATAACATGTGTCCTGTGATTCACCATCATTAAAGGGAGGTGTACATCCTTCAGAGCTGCCTCAGTACAGCAGCCCGGGCTTTTAAGATGTTAAGGAAACCTTAGAAATTTGCAGATATATTTAATAGGGAATAACTATTTAAATGATTGGTCACCCCCTAGTGCGCAGTTATATTTTGGGTGTTATGAGTGTGCTTAATGTTGTCCTCTCCTAATCCAAAACTGATGTTTGCACTCTGGAGTCTCTTAAATCTTTCTCTTCAATCTTCCATCCTCAAAAGTCATGGAGCAAGCAGGGTGGACTAGACTAATGAAGCTCCATGTGGAGATGTTTACAAGTTAATCCACAGTCTCTCTAAACTCAGTTTTCAGATACACATTTTCAAAACAGTACAACATACATGGTGTGTTCTGAAGGATCTGTGTAGGAGCTTTTTTTTTGTTTTTTTGCTTTTGACTTTTTACTGTCATCCTTTGGCCCCAGGATTTGGAGAATTTATTCTGAAGATTTTGGATCATTGTGATTTTCCTAGCTGGTTGAATTATTGCATTGTTTATTTACTAAACAACTAAAATCAGTTCCAGGGAAAAAATGTCACATTTTTATACAACTCTTTTCACCTTTACTATTTTTCAAAGCATTGTTGAAGTTCATCTGATTTCACTGGGAACATGCCATAAGGCATAAGCCCTCTGTGGAACTGTACCTGTCAGAGTCAGCAAGTACTTCCTAAACTCTGCATGACTTCTGTGTTTCCCCTCACTGCAGTCTGTGTTTCCAGCTTAACGACAAACCTTCATATCTGTATTTCAGCGTACATTTAAACAGCCAGAATATCATAACCTTGTAGATCCTAGTGAAGTCAGAAGAAAAATCTGACCATGTTTAGGGGACTGGAAATGAGCTTGGATAGGATAGGAAAGTGGCAGGTGACACCAATAATAAAAGGTGAGATACACATAAAGAGGAAAAGGCTCAGGTGGATATTAAAAAGCACAAATAAACTTTTGCATAGTAATGTTTCTTCTGCCTTCCTTACCAAAATATTTCTCTTTTGTATGTCTTTATCTTATCCCATCTGTTTTACTGAACTGTCAAATACAGGGTGAAAAAACTAGGTAATTTTTAAAGTTTGGATACTAACACAAGCATAAGAAATAATTATGCAAGGGATGCAATGGAGGATGTTGTGTTTATGGTCTTTCTCAAAAACTAGACCATTCATCTTTCCCTAAGATTCAGTAAGAAAGAAAGTTATTTGAAAATTGCAAAGTTTATTAGCAAAAAGTCTGCTGCAAATTCTGTATATGCAATATGCAATTTTGACAGAAAGAGTTTGTTTTGCTGGAATTTCATTCCAAGAAAGAGAACAGCACTTTTAACAATTTTAAAACATGCCTTGAGATTATATCCACAATTTAATATTTCAAATTTTATTCTGACATAACTTTTCATTTATTTTTTCTTAATTTACCTCATACTCATACAACATGATCAAAATCTTGCCCACACAAACCATAAGAAAATTAAATGTTTCCATTCTGTCAAATGAAGAACCATCAATCCAAAACAAGGAGATATTTGGGGAAACCTGGTTTCAAGAATACATTAAATGTTCCAGGTTTTGTGCCAGTTTAATACACAGCTAAATGTCAAACCTCTGTGCAAAACAAAATTCTGTTTCTATGTACTGAAGATCACAAAAACATAAGGCTTGGTTAGTAGAGAAACTGTTTTTCTAAACACTGAGTTTAATACTGACAGAGGAGCCTGTTTTCAAAACTGGGCACTATTTGTATTTAAAGGTCCATCCTAAGCTGGATATATGCATTTTTCTTCCTCCTTTATTCCAATTGTTCCTCCAGCTTCTAAGACATGCACTAAACTTCTGATGTCATTAGGGGAAAAGTCCACCAGAAAAAATTTAAGATAGTTCATTTATCACGTGATCAATTCTAATTTATTGCTTTCCATGTAACAAGTAAAATGATAAAGACATCTACATACTGTGCTAGATAAATGTCTGTTACAATTTTCCACCTGCCTCCCACAAACAACTTTCTCTCACAGAGAAAATATTGATGTCCCCCTGTGAACAGTTCTGATATTTACTGAAGTGGATTCAAATTGGTCCCAAACTGTTAATCCATGCAAAATTTAATTACTAAAGAACTGGAAGCAGCTGTAATGAGCAACCTTAGGCGTGTCTTGAAACCTCCTAATGCTGTTGCCTTTCCTCAAACCCTGTATTTCCCCAGTTCCACACAAATTAAACCCCATTTTTTCAGATTCCTTTCTCTAGCCCTGTATAGATCTCACCTGGAGCCATTTTCCTTTGCTAATCCCATTACTTAAGAGCAAGAGATAATTTAAAGCACTAAATATGCCAAAGGTGATTTAGTACATTTGATTGCACGGCAAAAGTAGTTCCAGTGGGCATAGAAATATGCCGCTCTGGAGGGCTGATGAAAATTCAAAATAAGCTGAAAACAGCATTGATAAAATGAAGATTATTTGTATATTTACTGACACTGAATTTTAATGTTAAGCCTACGCAGTATGTCCTAAAATGAAGAACAGATGAACTAGTGGGCATACAGGAAAGCTATGAGACAGGAAAGGCTGCTTCTACCCTTGAGAAGAAGATGAATCAAACCTTGCATGAAAGGCAGGCACGGATAGAGGAGATTACCAGGCTGTTAAATAAACAGCAAATAACAAGAGGAGTGTTGACAAAAACAGTAGAAAGTATGTTCCTCAGTCACAGACTGCCAAACACCGATCAGGGAAAGGATTTGGTGATGACTGTTGACAGACACTTAAAACCAGCAACCTGATGTCTGGTAGCAGTTTGGAAAGCAAGCAAACATGGGGAAGTGTAAACAGAGGAACAGAGCACAGATTTCAAGAGATAACTGCATCCTGGTACAAAGAGCTGCTGTGCCCTCAACAGAGCACTGCCTGCTGTTCTGGGCAACCCTAACAGGAACCGAGGGGAGGTGCAAATGAAGCAATCAAAAACAGGAGCTTAGGAGCAGGCCCCTGCAGCTGAGAACCTCATTCTGATAGGGGACAACCAACAGTAAAGAAAAGTTCCCTGGCAAAAAGCAAATAAGGGAAAATACCAACTCAAATCGTTTTAAATTGAGGGAAATTTAAGGAAACAAAAGGCAATTCAGCAGAGGCAACATGGTGGTGTCTGGTCATAATTTACAGAACATATACTGAAAATCCTTTAACTGCTTTGCAGCAGAGCTGCAGCTATTCCTATGGCTGGGAGCACAGAATAATTTCCTGAGAGCATTTTGGCATTACTGTGTGACTCACGGACATGGAATCGTACAGCATGCCTAGGGGGCCACAGTGTGTACCTTTGCTCAGGGTGTCACCTGCTCTCATGGAGCAGATCTGCCCTCACTGAGTAAATTTGGATACACTGTGGTGTCTGAAGTCATGTCTTCTCAGTCATGCACCCCCAGCTGCAGAATGGAGATTTTAAAATTCATGTATATCATATTGAAATTGAAAAGCCATATTTCAGGAGGGAACTCTGCTTCAGGTCTGTTACATTCTGGCTGTGCTTATATTAATGTTGTGGTTTAGATCAGGAACATTTTCTTTTAAGAGACTCGTCTGATGTCCTGGCCCCACTTACCACACCTGAGTCACATTGTGGAGCAACCTCAGGGCACACCAGCCAAATTCCTTTCAGATGAAATTAAACCTTGAGACCTCTATCAAACCTCTAACTGCTCACAGGCTTTTGTTCCCGGGGTCAGAGCCTTTACTGAAGCTGAAGTAAACCCCTGAAATGAGAACAGAATGGGTGTCAGGTCCTAAGCACTGACTCTTTAGCCCACCAGATTTGCTCCTGCTGGGCTAAAGTTGCTATAGTAGATGTAGCCTGTCTCTGTTTTGTAACAATAGCTGCTCACCTGCAATTCCTGAGCACATTCTGGTGTTTTGCCAACAGTGTTTTCTCCTGGAATGGCCCAAACTAGTTGGGTTGGTAGGTTGACCTGTGAAAGACATATCCATGTCACTGCAAGGGGGCATTATGGAAAAATTATTATCTCCATTATCTTTTGTCTGTTGAAGAAAGAATAAAAAGTCACAAATGTGGATTGACAAGAAAATATCTAAGTACTAGCCACACAGGGCAAAGGAAACTGATAAGCCACTGAGCTTTTTTTTCTCCCAAAAATATTATTACTGTGTAAATAAGAACCATACAGATGGTTTGGCTATTTGCCAGTTCCACTTGGGTGTGAAAAGCAGCCTTCATGGTTGAAAAGCTATTTTTCTGAACCGCAAATGCCCATGGCCATGCGAGAAACATCTATTTAAGATCTGGCCCAAGTAGAACCAGACACAAAAGATGAAATAGCTGGTGGGGCTCTGTGCCACCCTGAAGCTACCTTGTTTTTTAATAGTCCCTCCTAGGCATGCTAGGAAACCATCTGAGACAAGCTCAACTCCTTAGCTGGCAGCTACTGTCTGGCTACAAAATATGATTACTCAAAGATGTATTTTATTATGATGCACTTTTAGAACTTCCTGTGCTTAAAAGAGTTTATTTTCAGCAGACTTTTTAGAGAGGTCCTATCCATTAATCAAAAAGACAAAATGCCCTGGAGTGGACTGTGTTCCTCCAAAGGAGCTGTAAGAGCAGGTTATTCAAGAAGTCATTTGCGGTTATAAATACTCTGAAGTGCAGAGCAGGAGTATCGGCAGTGCAGAGCACATTAGGAGCTGATGGTGCAGCTGTGTGGATACATTTCCCTTGACTTGTGTGGCAGGGGGCTTAGAAAGTATAAAGGGTAGGAAGTGAGGTGGAACTGGAATTCAGAGTGATCGGGGTCTCTCTGCACTGAAAGCACGTTGAAGAAACAGCTGAGTACATAAAACCTCATAAAGAAAACCAAAACAATGATATTCCCTATTGTGACTGTTTAGTCTTTCTGTAGAGACTCATGAGGTCTGGGCTATCATCTATTTTTAATATCACTTGACCTGAAAATTTATGCTGCCATCTGGAGAATGTGAGGATTTCTGTGTTACAGACTTAATACTATCAGGGAAAGAAAGAAAGTAAGGCGGTGGCAAAGGAGGTACATTACAAAAATGTTTAAACATTATTCAGCAAATGCCACTCATTACCTCTTTTTTCTAAAGAGAATGAAACAAAAATATATATCTTAAATTGCAAAACTTAAGAATACAGGTTGAGATGTGAATTCATTTATATTATCTAAGACAATATTTGCTTTACATTTCTTTCTATTTCAAGACATTTGCTACCTTAAAAAACTAAGGTAAACCTTCCAGAGTTCTGCTGTTAATTTGTATTTTTCATAATGTTTTGGAAACACTAAATGCAAGAGGGAAAACAAAAGGCTATTTAAAAACTTTGCAATATTAGTCATGTTAGTAAATGTATAATGCTTTGTTCTGGAGTCATATTTGATTAGGGAGATTGGTTTTTAAATAATGGGATTTAAGTATCAAAATAAATAAACTTTGCTTTTTATTTTTTTCATATTTAAGAATTAAATGCTCACACTTCAAAACTTCTCTGAAAACCTGACAGCTAGGACCCCTGCAGAAATTGCAATTGCTGCAATAACAAAACAAGCTATATCATTAGATTTGCAATAAAGTCACAAAAATTAGCAGCTGTGTACGATAGTGAAGCAGAGCCCCACAGTGGAGCGGGCTCAGTGTGGGAGGGGAGGATGCCGGACTTGTCCATGGTAAGGGCCACTCCTGGTCCCTGGGTCACCTGCAGTGGTCACTGCCCATGAGGCAGCATCCCTGTCTGCAGGGATGTGATCCTCACCCCCTGTGAGCCTTGTCTGTGCTTCTGATTGGGAGCTTTCTTAAGGTGAAGTATCCCCTGAAGCATTTTGAGGTTTTTCCTTGGGGTTGGCTCACTGGAGCACCCCAGGAAAGAGTTGCCTACAAAAACACCATTCTAAAAAGGCTAAAATAACATCAATCTTTAATTAATGCATTGGGACACAACAATAATATTTTTTTTATTTGTCTGTTTTATATTAATGGAAGCCTGAGCTCAGTTTCCAAGCAAGGAAAAGCATATGATTTTTAAAATGTGCATATTTTCATGTTGGCTTTCACAATGTGTGAAGTTGAAGAAAGAGATGTAGACAAGCTCATCTCCAGAATTAAGTCTAAACAGAAATTAACTCAGACTTCCTTGACAGAAATTAGTAGAGAAGCATTAAGATCATGGGCAGGAGTCAGAGAAGCACATTTGATTTTCTACAGTGAAATTGTTTAAATCCTCCTCTACACACATATATCACTGAAAATTGACTTGATTCTTAGAGTTCATGGCAGCACCCTGAAAAGATGGAAGAGATGTATTTCAGTACTTCCAGAAGTCAGAAAATATATTTAAAGGTCTGGCATTTGGAAGTAATAATTGGAAGACCGAGTAACTTGAATTCTTCAACACCAAACCTTAAAACAGTGATGAAATTATTCTGTTAAAACAGGGTTACTGTATAGCTTTTAAAAACTGTCTCAAGATGCCAGTAAAATGATCACTGATATTTGAAAAATCTCAACTGAAGTTCAGCTCATCACCTACAATTCAATTTCCTCCCTGACTGTCTGCAAACAGGCAGGTTTAAAAGTCCCATTTTCTCCATATATAGGTTTTAACTGGCCACAAACCAATCAGAAGATATATTGTTATCAATGGAGCTTGATGGGGCAAAGGGAGGCATTTTGAAACCCAAAGTGATCTTTTCCTTGGTTCTCTTTCTCAGATTCCTCCCAACTGTGGCTGCTTCCTGCCTGTCTACTCCTGTTAACCTTCAGCTTCTCTTTCTTCCCAGCAGCTGGTAGGACTTAGGCATATTTTCTCCCTTTTGCCATGCCCCTTTCACCCTGCCTTTGCTGCAGCTCTAACTCTTACACCTAGATTAAAGGGTGAGTGAGTAGTGGCAGAGTGCAGTAATTGAACAAGAGGCCATGCATTATGCAACTCTCTGCTGACACAGTCTAATCATGCGAGTTAAACAGCTGATCCTCCTTTATCTAAATAAATGTGCTGGCTGGGAGAACGAGATCTGACTTGTTTGCAGACATTCAATGCTCTGGAATACTGGCAAATACAGTATTAAAACTACCCTGATGCCTGAATAGAAATAAAGTTTTTAATATTTTCTTTAATCTGAAGAAGGAAATCTGTTTTTCTCAGACTGCTCATCCAGCTGCAAACACTGTAAACACCATGTCCAGCACCTTCCTGCTAGTCCTAAGGTCGTGGTTCATGCAGTGTAATTCTTAATATCATTATGTTGATGCACATCTGACTCATAAGCTGTAGATGTTCTGGAAATCTGCAGCTAGATAGCCCAAAAAAATTAAAAGAAAAATATAGTAAAAGTTCTTATTGCTCTTTTCGAAATATGAAGAGTTTTTTACAAGAGAATGTAACACTCCTGTTTATAATTTTCTTTATAGTCTATGTTTCCTATTGCAAAGAAATGACACAGGACAGTACTATTTTGGTATTTCACCAGGTAGAAGAATGAAGACTGTTTAGAGCAGAGCTGCAATACAGACAACTGTATAGCAAATTTGCATGTCTATTTATTTGTTTTCTTTAACTATGCTCTTACAAAATATTGCAGAAGAATAGTCAATACCGGACATGTAAGCTAGGTCCTCCTACTGCCTACATGAATGTATCTGCCAGCATACATCAGAGGCATTATTTCTTATTTCCACTCATAAAAAGTGAGATAGAAAGAATAACTGCATTATCTATAGACTGCACACATCACAGTGCACTTGGAATACCAAGACGTGTTCCCAAGAGACCTTATTGGGAGTTATTAATATGGCTAATATGTTTCTGTATCAGCTGTTTCTTTAACTGAGCATTGCCATTGCGTTTTGCACTGGCTTCTCACTGCATACATAGATGTTCATTGTTCTGACTCTGGGCTTTGTTCCCTTCTTTCACACATTGAGAAAGTTTTCCACAAACTGAGTGTTTATGTGTTGAGTGCAGTACTCCATGGACTTTAGGGTCTAATGGAGTGTGAGACGGGGCCTGTGGTTTTTCATCTTGTTTTCAGCTGTACAAACATCATGTACTTTTCCCTTCCTTTTAGAGGCCAGTCTATGGCCTGCTAAAACACCAGCAGACAGCCACGTAGTTGCTGAGACTTTACAAGTCAAACTGGGAGGACCTGATGCCATTCACCTTAACACCAAACATATTGACAATGTTTATTTTTTCTGCTCCAGCCTCAGCTCTCAAATAAACATATCGGTGGCTGATTTTCAGTGCTTCTCTGAAGAAAAGCCTAAAAGAGTATCTCTGTCATTGTCAATAACAAGTATGAACTGCTTTCAGAATAAAAGTGGAGGAGGGGGGAGAGGGGGCAGAGGCACACAGTGAAGGTATAAACAAAATATTAGTTTCTCTCTTACAAGCTTTTTTTAAAACTGGTATTTATTTCAAGACAGTTTTTGATACATGCAGGGTCCTTGCTTTGCTTTTACACTTTACACTTTTTTAAACCCCAAAGGGACTTGAACTAGGTTGGTTGGTACTTTGTATATTTTTTAGCATGTGCACCTTGCCTCTGGGGAAAGCCATTCATTAAATTGCTATTCTGGGTTGATGACATACAGATTTACTTTTCTCTTCACCAAGAAAATTCTGTAGCTGTCTAGAAAAAAAATTCTCTCTTTAATACAACAACTCCTAGATGTGCTTGAACCTTTAAATTAGCAGGGGAAAATGACTACCAGAAGTCAGTATAGATGCAGCAATGCAGCAATGTATAATTCTAGCTAGAAAAAGGAAAATCCAATCACAAGTCTGTACTTTTGGCACAAAGATGTCCAAAATGCATCATTGTTTTACAACACAAGCAGCAGGCAATTTAAATCCTTTTTAAATAGAAATTTTTGCATAGGTGTTTGGAGATAGATTAGTGAAAGCCAAGGAATTTCACGTTCTTAATTGCTAGAAAACTAACATCCTTTTTAAGAACGCTAATTTTAGTGCTTGCCCACACCATTTTATATCTCCAGGTTCTTTCAGCAGTATCTTTCCATCCTTTTAAACCTATCCATATAGTTATCATGAATGGTTAAACAAATATGAATAACATATAAAAATCTTTTGACTGATTATGATATAGTTGTATAATTACATGTGTAGATTGCAAATGACAAAATGCAAAAAAAAAGTCTGAAATTTGCTGTTTACACATAGTTTCTATTCATGATTCTTTTTTGTTCATGGTTCTCTTTTATACGTTTTTTGGGACTATGATGTGGAAACTGTTCAGAGTGATGACTGACTGTCACCACCATCTCTTCTGTCTTGATAAATATTTTCCCAAGTCTCCCTTGACATATGTTATAGTTCTTTTAGCCCTTTTGAAGCAAATTCATTCTCAAATGAATTAATTTATTTTAAAACGTAAATCTCAGTGTTATTTCTATGTGGTTGTATCAGCTAAAAAAATATATATTGAAGAAGCAGAATCACACCATACTAGACATCTGCACCAAGATTAGTTTTTTTTATGCCCACAAAACCACAAAGGGTTTGGGAAATGATGCTACCAGCCACAGAAACAGATTTCATAGCACTGTACCAACCTATTAAGTCAGAATTAGAGTAACTCAGAGACTCTGGTTCTACAATTCAGAAATTTTTAAAATAACCACAGCAAGTTAAAAAACTAACTCTGTAAAAGAAGTTCCTTCCTTGGGTCATGTGTGGTGCATTTGTCATACTGCAGATGCAGTACCAAAAAACTATTTTAACCTTTGCTTGTGGTATTTTGTCTCAGGTTCTTTACCTCACTAGTCATGAGAAACATATTTTTGGGACTGAATTTGTGGCAAGTACTTTTCAAACACTTCAGGAAGCCTGGCCTTCCTCTTCAGGGAACACAAACTGAGAACAGGCAACCAGATGATAGGAAAAACCTAAATGAAAATATAAAAGTCATCACACAAGAGGTCACCTTCTTCTCCTTCAGGCATTTATTTTAAAAACTGTGCGTAAAAGCATAAACATGTTCATCTCTCTTCCTTTTCCCGTAATCTCTCTTTCTATTTTAGTGCCTTCCCTTTCCTTTTTTCCATTTTTAAAAATGGGAAAGCTAATAATAATAATTGTATTCAGACAAAAATCCTTCAAACTCGCTGAGTATTGGCATGTTGGTAATTAAGGTCTCAGCTCTCCTGTTGTGACTTTTATTAAAGTCAATTTATATCTGTCAGATCTTGGCAGCCCATGAAAATTCCCAGTGGGAATACTAGGAGCAAATTCTCCCATCATCATTAGTTGTGTGTCATTAATTTGATAATGTATCACAAGCATTTGATAGCCCTAGAGACCAGCACTTCCAACCCAGAGCTTCTGTAATTGGCAGGAGCTATTTAAGAGCAAGCACATTCATCCCTACCCCAGGTGCACACACACAGCCCTCCTGAGCCACAGCCTTGCTCAAGGATGTACACTCACACCAGGTGCATGTTTTTACTGTGTCTCAACTCAGGTATGTTTTGAGGATTACCACAAAATTTGTCTGGAATTTCTACTTGAATATTTTGGGAAATTTCAGGTAATTCCAAAACTGGAGATATACAGAAAAATGAGTACCTGTGATACTAATGCACTTCTAAACAGTCTTAGAAAGTTAATATTTCTAATATTTTATAAGCTTAGGCAATATTTTCCAAAAGTTTAGCTTCTTCATTCTTCATGGAGGGTCGGAGATGGAGCCTCTGCAGCATCCTATAGTTGACAGCAGTACTATGAAAAGCCATTAAATAGCTATAAAGCTAAACTGTTTTAATCTTTGATTGAATTGTTCATCCCTAAAGTTCAAAGCTGGGTGACTAAATATAATGCTTGTATGCAGCAAAAACAGTTACTGATTAACAGCACCCACAAAGGCTTCTTAGTTTCAGAAAGCGCATGCTCTGCCCTATTCCCAGTTAAGCCCCAAGCAGTGGGAAACTGATTCCACAAACTGGAACAGCTCTCAGCATGACAAGTTATAGGAGACAGATTAAGATGTTCCTCCACTACTGACCTTCAGTATAATACAAGATTATCTTATAATTAAAGTATCTAATCTCAAACTGAAGATGTCATAGGAAATGACTGCTTACTGAAGCTCAGGAGGCAGAGAGTTTCAGTTTTCATTTGTCTTTTAAATTCTTATGTATGGTGTCCTTGGGGTATATTTTACTGCATCCTCATTTGCCTAGCTAGGAGTGAGGAGAGAAGAGAAAGTGTTTCCCAGTTTCTTGCTCTAGCGCATATGAGGCCTCATAGTAACTCTGAGCTCAAGTTTACACTCAGCTCAAGAGCATTAAAAAGCTGAGCCTGGCCCAGGCTGTAAAGGGCCACTATGACAGTTATAGGCAGAAATCAGACTTTATTATACTTCTTATTCCAAGAAAGTAACTAAAAATTTCCATTAATAAATTTAAGGTGTGCCTGATGTAAAAACTTCCTGAAGCACGTCTGTCCCTGCATTAAAGTCTCCGTGTCCTAACAAAATCCATGGCAAGTACCTGACAAAGTGTTTGGATAATTTGCTTTTTCAGAAGGCAACTGTAGTATTAGCAGAGCTATTGACTTTAAAGTTAATTAGGGATTTTGAGTGTCCTTTTGATTTTTGAAAAGCTCCACTCACCACCAACTTCCCACTGTTTTCCCCAAGGCCACTCAGAAAACAACTTTACTGGTTTTACTCCCACTAGTTCTATGGTTTCTTATTGTGGACGTAATTAATTTTCAACTCCTCTGATGCCAATGTGAATTAATCTGTAGCTGAAAGATTTTTGAACGTGAATGCAAAGGAAGAGACCAATTCTACCCAAGGCAATATAACTCCTCATAAGTAATTCTCCTTTGCCTTCAAATCCTGCTGTGAGGCACCAAACTGCAATGACAGACATCCATTATTTTCCAAAAATGACTCATGCTCTTGGTCTGGGGTGAATGGAGGCTGAGCAGGGAGAACTGTAGGCTGGGAGACTCTCTGGGCATCATCACCCCATCCAGGGGCTTCTGCAACAGAAGTCACACCTCTGCCATGTGAGCAATGAAATCTCACCTCCTCCACAACCCAAGGATCTGTGTAGCCACAGGACTGAGGCACAGGTGGCTTTCCCAGGGTCAGATGGCGAATTCTACTAGGATAAGACACGGAGGCCATCTGGCACCTTTCACCCTTCCTGTGTCTCGCTCCCCTGCCTGATTCTGCCCTTTCACAGTGGCTCCCTGCCACAGCTGGGCTCCACCACATAGCACTTGTGCCAGCAGCCCTCTGTCCCACAGATATTCTGTGTCTCATTAGAAACATGTCCTTATTTCTTCTTACTCATATTTTCTTCCTAGATCACAGAAGCTTAAACCAGCACATTTTATAGAAATTCAGTCGTTATTACTAGTGGCATTGAGGAGCAGCATGAGTAGAAACTCATGTTTTTTAACTGTAACAGTTAACTGATTTCAGAGATTTTAAATCATTCCTTAGGATGAAGGCAAATGAAAAGTTTTTCAATGTGAGAGCTAGCATTGAGGCACTCAAAAAGAAACAATTTATTTCTAATTGGTGTAACACCATAATTGTGAACAACTTCATTGCCGGCAGAAAAAAACAGTTTATTGTTTTCATGTGGTGATTTTCCTGCTCCTGCAGTTAATAGCTACATTTGTTTAATAAAGGAAAAGACTACTTATTTTTTTAAAGGGGAAATGGTTAATAAGTTTTTCTGGAGCTGTAAAAAGAGCTATCTTCCACAGGTACCTGCTATTCTTTTGCTGAAGAGTTTAAAATCCATTTATTACTAAGGATTGATAGTAGGACTCCTAATGGATATGTTGGCAGTTTCTTAACTACATTTCTGGCCAAGCATCTTTTTTTTATATCTTGGCTTTAAATATAATGAATCATAATTCTTACACATTGAAATGCTGATTCACATCTAGTGGGTTTGTTTTGGCCAGCTTATGGGCTTTTATAAGTGCTGCAAAATCACATTGGGTATATAACTTTCACTGTGACAATAGGAGGCTTTAATTCTGGAGAGTGCAGATCCGGCGTTATTCCACCATACCCAGTGGAGCAGCCGGAGGTGAGGGCAGCAGATATTATTTAAATTTTGAGAGGGCACTAAATTAACTTCTGATTTGGTAGACCCCCTAAGCTGAGTGTTGTTTTTGAAAGAAGTAGTCTGGGACATTATGAACAATGTGTTATACAGCAGAGCAGTTACATTATATGGCTGTTATACTTTGCATTTCATGTGAGACCACTGGATATAGCAAGAAGTGAACTGCATCATGTAGTTCAATGAGAAATGATCTTATAAGATACTTATCTCATGTTCAGACCTGTCTGAAAAATATTTTCTCCTATAAAGAGACCCAGAGATTTAGTTGCAGCTATAAATAATTCCTTTCTCTATAATATCCCTTCATCTCTGTTTTTCACAGATCTAAAAGTATATTTTTAAAATGCAAATTACATAGTTTTTGCCTTTTATTCTCATGTCTAATGCAGGGTCAAACATATCACTGGCAGTAAAATAAACATTCATAATAATAACCAGACAGTGGGGAAAATATCAATTCTTCAGTGGGACAAACAGGCATCCTTTCATCTCTTCTTACACAGGGGATGTTCTATTGCTATTCTTTAAGTCACGGTATCAAAGGAAGTCTGAAAGTCTTAGGAAACTTCTTCATATTTCTAGATTATAATCCTCTTTGCTCCTTTGTGATTTGCTCAGAGCCCCCAAGAGAACTTCATAGGAAAATATGACTGTTTTTTTAAGCTTTTTATTAGGATATTTTGCCTATCTCTTTGCTCATTTACATAACCCCGTCTCATTTCTTGTCATTTGGATATAGGAGTTTCCCTGTGCATCATTTCAACACGTAGAATTTCAAAGTAGGTTTCAAGAACATAATTCACATCACTGATTATTATAAAAACCTGACATTTTAACTGTTACTTTCTATTGTCAGATATTTGCCAGTGTTTTTCAAGAGGTGTCATCATCTTTCATTCTTGCTATCTGCCAGAAATTAAATTTCGATATTAAACTTTAATCTAAGTTGTCTTCTCTTTACCAGACAAAATTCATTCAAATCCTGTGTGCAGTGAAAGACTTTTTTAAAAAAAATTCAATTTTCCTGCTTTTATTTTTAATTTTAAGGAGAAACAAAAAAGCATAACTGTCTCATTTTCAGCAACTTTCAAACTGTACAAACCCCAAACAGAAGATTTCCACTCTAAGGAAAATAATCATGTGTTGCAAGCTGATGTGCCAATATGCCTCGTAGTGCAAATGGCATAAATCTGTGTTATAGCTGAAGGTCATGGTATAATTGTAGCTCTGTGTTTTCTTCTTTAAAAAAAAAATCTCAAGCACCACAAACCTAGGAAATTAAAGGGGAAAAAACACCAAAACAAACAAACAAACAAAAAACATCAGAAAACAGAAAAATTACCCACTGAGCTGAAAACTATGTTAGAAGGTACAAAAATTTTAGCTGGAAAAATCAAGTACTACTTGAAAGCCAAGAAATGGCAGCTCACAATTAGCACGTGTTATATAAACACATGATCACAGACTGCTTCTCCAGGAGATCCCTCCACATTCTCTAGGAGGGACTGACACACAGCGGAGCAGAGTCAAAGCTTCTTGAATAATTATATTGAAGAGATTGATTTTAACAAACAAAATAGCATCCATACCTGGATGTTTTTTTGTTCTTTTGTTAGGTTATACAAGATAAAAAACAAGCCCAAATGTTTTTCAAGAACACGTGGTTGATAATTTGTACTGCAGCACAAAATTTGAGATGAACACTTCACAAGAGTGGGAATTAACCCCTTCAGGATCTGTGTCTGACCACCCAGTGACAGCAGAGGAATGGGATTGGTGTTGCAGATGAGCATCCAGGAAGCAGGATCAAAAGAGATGTATAAAAATAAGGCTGCATGTGTGTTGCAGATGTTACTGGAGTTTTGGGTTCCTGATCCCCTTGTTTGTTTGCTTTTAAAATATCTATGGCTTTTGTAGGGCATGAGCAAGGTGATCATAGTGGAGATACACGTAACAGTTGCACCAGTTTCACCAAAACCAAGGAAATCCTGAGACTGCATTTCAGATTAACAAAGAAAACTCACAAAGTATGAGGATGAGACAATTTTGAGGGACAGAGATTTCTTGTTCCCTGTATAACTTCTTTAAGAAAACAGTAGGCAGCCTTATCCTTTAGGTGTTGTATATCAGCAGTAGAAACCTGCAGGCAGGGAGTTGTGTAGAAAAATTTTAACTGTAGTTGCCATAAATTTGGACATTTTGAAGGAGGCTTAACTTATGTATGTTGAAAGGAAATTAAACCAGAACATTAAAAATTGGTTTTCTCATCTAGAAAAAATGTGCTTTTGGGTATAAGGGCATGGGTGCAGCCAGTTTGAAACACACTTTGCAGTATGCTGCTTCTAAAACTGTCTAGGAACAGGGAAATAAAGAAAGAGTGTAATAAATGTGATTATAAATAAAAAATATTGTTTCCCACCTGTGTCCCTCAAATTCTGCATGTTTCTGGGTAATACATATCAGATCATTATGTTTAATAGCCTAAAGTAAAACTTTGCTGACCAAGCCAAAGTGAAAAGACACATTAGAAGACTTTCTTCATTTCTCATTTTAAAGTCTGAAATCCTGGTATATTATATTATTTACCTTGAAATATTATTTAACTTGAAATACTATTCCATTATTTTGATCCAGCATCTGTAAAAAATTGCCCTTGCTGGCAAACATAAATCTGTTAGCATCATTCATTTATTTTTCTTAGCAATGTCATCTAGAACGCATATATTTGGTGGTGTGTGGTGGAATTGTATCTCCTCAAATGCCCTTTATGACCTCATAACATTTGTGCAAGTCACACTAGTACATACATGACTATTTCAGCATTTGCTGGCTCCTGAGTATGTGCAACAAACCAGTTCTAGCTTCAAACTATAGTCATTATAAATACAAATAAAATGATTTTTTTCTCCAATATGAAAATCACTAGGCAGAAATGAAGTTTTTCTACTGTTCTTTCATGCCAAAGAATAAGGGAATCAATATGCAAATCTAATAACTTGTCAGATTTTATGCCCAAAATAGGCAATAGATGTATCAAAGGAAAGAACAAATGCCCCCAGAAAGTAATTAAGTTATGATAACAAACTATATTTCTGCCACAGCAATGATTTAATTAATTATTAATTATTATTTTACTAATAAACCTTTCCACCTTCTTCAAAGCACTCCCAAGCAAAAACAGGATCCACATTAATTTTACTTGCAGACCTGTTGTGGGAGTCATGCTTAGTACTGCTGGCATTGCTATCCCTGGTTTAGCAGCAGTGTTCCACTGCAGGGCTGTGGTTTGTGCTTTGCACTGAGATCACAAAGGGCACATCTGGGACAGGATTGTCACCTTCCACGGCCAGACTCACCCTGCCCGGCACATGGCCATGGCTGATTGTGCTGTGGTCAGTAAAAGACAAAAGAAGTCATTGGAAATTCCCTGTTAAATAGACTCTGGTGAGAGGAAAAATGAACAGGAGATATGCAAATACTTCCTTTTTGAACTTAATGCTGTGGCTGAGCCTATTGATTCTTCAGCTCATTTCTGCTCTCCTTCTGCTCCAAATAAGCATTTTCTGTGAAGTTGCAATAAGTTTGACTGACAGTTTGTTCATCCAGCAGCATTTTGTGAATCTCTTCTACATGACAAGTTTGCTTGGTGAGCTCAGTTAACTTGAGTACAGAGTTTTCAGGAGGAAATATCAGCCTAGGACTGTGCTGCAGGCAAACACTTAACCATGTGTTTAAATCCCATTCAGCAAAACACTAAGCCTATTTCTTTTGATGGAATGTAAGTATATTTTTATCAGTTCATGGGACTTTTTTTCTGAATAGGTACATATTCATTAAATTATGATAATTTAAATTTTGGAATTGCATGCTTAGATCCCCAAAATAAAAGGAGAGGGTGGGGGAAAGACAAGTTTTGTCTACTATTTAGTTTGAATCAAGTAGTTTATCATCAGTCACTCCAGAAAAATCTCCCTCAGATCATTTCACAAGGAATCTACTAAATTGAGTCATGACTGAATTTTCATAGTAAAATGAAAAGAGAAATCTTAACAAAGATAAGAAAGAAACTGTATCAAGACAGTACATTTCTTTGAATTAAAGCAAAATTTCTCAAGACAAGCTAAGGGGATTTATTCAACTTGTCCAGATGACAGACAAAAGTGCAGCACTGCAGCAATTCCTATGTATTTCTTTCTTTTTTATTTACAAGATAAATCACATAAATTATGCTTTGCCAGATATCAAACATCATGTCATACAGACAGCTCTTAGCTGAGGAAAACTGGCATCCGCTTGTCCAACTCCACCAGTAAGAGAAAGTATAAATAAAGCATAAATGATTAATTTAACCTTCCCTCCCTGCCTCCCGTTAACAGCTCAAGGACCCACAGCACACTGTGCTCCTGTGATGTACCAGTGCGGTAGAGCCTTCAAGACTGTGGCTAACCCCTTTCCAAGTACAAACACCTGTAAAAACAAAATTAGCCCTGCCAATATGTCTAAGAAGAAATGCTTTCCAGTAGGTTATAGATATAATATTCACCCCATTCAGGGGAATCCAAACAAAACACAAATGTCTTATTGGGGCAAGAGGATATTAAGAATAATAGACAGATTATATGATAGTTTATTGAAGGCAAAGGAAGAGACATTAGTCATAGTTTTGTTATAAAATGAGACTTAATCAAAGAGGAATGGGTTAGAGGTCATGTGTTCTATTTGTGCTATTATTATTTTTAAATCATTGAGACTTCCATGAGTGGCAAAAGAAATGATCCTGAACGGTAAAAAACAAGCCAGACCTCACTGGAGCACTTCAAGATGAGCCAAGAGAATCCACTGCACGAGCCCTGCTGGCTGTACGCTAATCTTCTTTTTATGTCTTTTTAACAAGGGATGATTGGGATCTAAGAACACCTTTGCCAGAGAAGTTTGTCTCAACAAACCACTAAGCTGGCTGGGATATTCTTAGGGATGTGCAGCAACCTGAGCAGGATATAACTGATCACAGAAACAACACTGTTCTTTTATGCTGCTTCTTTTCATTTCATTACAATTTTTTTTAAGTCAAACAAGATAACTCTGATATGTGTGTTCAATTTTTCTTCTAATTTGTTACGCATATTAACTTCCAGATATCTGGATTTATGATGAATGGCTGGGGAAAGAAGCTCAAGCCATTCTATAACACCAAACACTGTGATTTACTGTAATAACTGTGCATTTACATGGACAATACATTTTACAAAATGCAACCACAACTGCACATATATATTTTGTATGCAGAAATAGACTTTTGTATGTTTATAGGTGAAAAGTTGCTTCCTACAATAACAGTATTAGAATTGTATTTTAAATCTAAGCCCATACAGAAATTCACAGCAGATAATTGTTTAGAGCATTCAGATGGACTTAGGATAAAATGCTCTTGAAAATGGCATTAACACCTAAAAGAAAAAAACTCTTTTTTTTCCTCCTTTTGCAGTAATGAAGCGCTAATGACTTAAATGTAAGAATTGTACAAAGATCTCAAAATACATGGTAGACATCGGTTTTCATATTAAAACTAAATTTAAAGAGGAGATACCTCATTGTATACAATAAAAAATATCCTGACATTTACCTTAACTCCTTGTCCATGTACTTTTTCCACCCTTACATTTTAAAAATACCTGCATAATTTGCAATGTTTTTTATTTTACTTAGACAACATCCACAGCTAAATATCTTAGAAGAATATTTATTCCACTATGCATTCTATATTTTCCCTTTTCTGGTTCTTATATGTTATTCCAAACTATTTCCAGTGTAGCTGTAGCACACTTTTGTGCCAGTCATTTTAATTTATCCAGGTTCTTTTGCTGCCCCCACTTTTTCTGCTTGCTAATTACTGTGTCATGAAAAGGAAGGATTATTTCATTGATTCACTTTGGAGTCATAGCCTTTTCTACCTTACTTTTCTTTCTATTCAAGATCAAAGTTGTTCAAACTGCCTGATCTTACCTGTCACAGGCCGAAGTCATCAGGCAGCTGAGTGCCACAAGGCAAAAATCACCTACAAAGGAGCTCCCAGACCACTTCACAGGCAGGAGCTGCCTGGGTTCCTCCAGTCGGTCCAGTCTTCTGTGGAGCACCACTGGTCTCAGTCCAGGTCATCTCAGCCCCCTGGACCAACCCAGCAGCACCCAGAACTTCATTTCCTTCTAGGCTCCGCTAAGCCAGGGCCCTTCTGTGTGACAGCACAGTTATACTGTGATGGATTTCCTGTTTTGTTCACTGTAGCAAAAGTTTTGAGTTCCAGTTAAGGAGGCAAGAAGCAAGTTCAAAATCCTGTCATGTTTGAGAGGATTTGACCTTTGTTCCTTAATGATCCCTATTTATAGTCATAGAATCATTTAGATTGAGAAAAACCTTTAAAATCATCAGATCCACCAATTAAACTGACACTGCCAATGCCACCATTAAAACCATGTCCTTAAGCACCATATCTAGTCAAAATGATCTAGTTATAAGAACTATACTTATGAAATATCTTTGCTTCAAGAACTGGAAGTTGAATAGTGTCTCATAAAGTAGTAAAATGGAGTACCAGACACATATTTTCTTAAACTTTTCACAATAATCCTTCAACAGCGGAGGCATATACATACATTTTATACACCTATATAGACCATAGGTTTTTATAAGAAAAAGATATGGAAATAGTGTAGAATCAGAAAAGAGAAAAAAGAAAAGGAGAAGGAATTTTGAGGCAGGCAGGGACAGAAGATGTTTGTAAGTACTAACACGGTTCATAAGGACTTTGTCTTTTGGAAGGACTAATATTAAAAGCAAAACCAAATAAAATACTCAGCAACAGTATTTCGCCTTGGCATCTTTGTCTCTTTAAACTATTATGTGTGTACAGTAATTTATTTGCTGTTTTATGAATATATGCATTACTTATAGACCATATGTGGGTGGCAGTCTGGGTACCAATATTTCAGGGCTTTTATTGGCAGTGTATGGGCAATACTGGTGAAGGCCTGTTCACCTCGTATGTGAGGTCTATATGAGCTCACAGTTGTGACAACATAAAGCTGGGAAAACCTTTGGGAAACCTTTGTATTCTTATGGGCAGCAACTTCCATTCTCTTATTTCTCTAATTGCTTCCCTACTCAAATGAATCTAAAGAATTAGTGTTCAAAGGGTTGTGTAGCTACAAATGTTTTTTCTCAACCCTTCAGTTAATTGTTTTGTCCTTCGTTTGGGGTATCAACCTTTAGGAGTCCGTTATCTAGTTTGAGTGTAAGGCTCTTTAAAGTACCTCTGCAGCTCTGATAAGCACTAGCAAAAGCACTCATGATCCAGATCAAGCATGAGTTTTGTACTTGCTCTGCTGTGCTGTCCCTTTCCTGTTTCATCAGCTGCAGTCAGATTATCCCTGCACTGTATACATTTTTTATGCTCTTCATCATGACTTCAATATTTTTAAAAATCTATTCCCCTGGTTGATACTTTAACTTGTCCTTCATACAGGGGATGTTAGCGAGGCAAGAAAGCCTCTGACAGGTATTTATTTCCCCAAGCCACAGATTATCAGGAGGGAACAGGAACTATTCAGCCTTTTACCAGGGGGAAGAGCATTGGGAAGCAGCTAGAAGTTTCCTTTGGTTTGTCACCAGCTCCAGCGTTTGAAGATGTAACACACCTCTGAGTGTATTCACCTCTGTCCTGTGGGGACCAGCTGAAGTGTTTCCTGTCAGGGTCTAGTATCAATAGCACTCTGAGGGGTCTCAGTGACCCCTATAGCCTGTGCTCAAGTGGACAAGCAGCCAGATGGTCACACATTTCTGCATTCTTTCACTGTGTTTTTCCAGCATTAGGTATACACGGTGTCATCTTTGTCTTGCAGCTCTAAAGGGAACAAAGCCCTTGAAGAGCAACTTACTTACATGGCAGGAATCAACATGGTGAATCTGAAAAAATTAAATGGATTATCAAGGGGAAGAAAAATCTGAAAAGGTTTCAGGGGGTTTTCTGAATTTTAAACTCTTGTAAACAATGAGCACATAAACTGCTTAAAGCCATTATCTCACAGGGATAGAAACACTCACATTTAAATTATTTGCACTCAAAATAGTCATCTTAGAGTTAGCAATTTGTATAATCCTAATAATTTGCAAACAAAATAAGTGCTATATTCTGGAGATCTTCAACATACCCAATATTTGTGAAACAAATTTGAATTTTGAGGACAAATTGTGAACTCCATTTAATGACTCATATATCTTCAAAAGATTGAAATGCCAAAAGGAAAGGGAGAGGAGAGGAGAGGAGAGGAGAGGACAGACACTGTATATGGGCCAAACATTTGCTTTATGGACTGCAGGATACCATGATTAACCTTTCAAAAAATACAGTAGATTCCCCCGTGCTTACAGAGAGTGGACTCTCTGGTGCTGGTCAGTTGATGAGCAGTTAATCTCATAACCTCAGCCCCACAGTAGTGAGTTCAAAAATATGGAAAGGCACAGGCGGCTCTAGGTGCTACAAGTTCTGACTGTGTGGAAGATGAGAGATTTATGGTGTCTTATATCTGAGTAAGAGGAATAGATGGAAAAAAAGCAGTTTAGTATCCTGAGACTAGCCAATGATCTTTGAAACAAGTATACTGCAGTATTTAACAGAAGGTAGTTTTTAATTTCAGTGTCTAAGAGAAAGTATATAAAAATGTCAGCATGAGTCACTAAGTCAGAGTTATCTGCTCTCTTCCATGACCAACTGTATATAGAAAATCCACCCAAAACCCAGAGATGGGTATATCCACTGGTGAACTTCACAAACACCCCATCTAGCTGAGCTCAAGAATTGGCTAAACCAATTCCCCTACAAGATTTCAAACCAGATTTTGAGACTTGGATTTATCTATCTGAGAACTGCAGATATTTAAGAAATAATTCACCATGTTTCATTTTCAAATTTTCAAGTAATGCTGCTTATGTTTCTTCCCAGGGAAGATTCAGTTTGATTAGGTATTGTTTTATTTCTCCTGATAACCAGACATTATTTCCAGTGGCAAGGTCTACAACAAGGAGACAGGTTGTAGTCTAACTTGTTCACTCATGTCTAACTCTTAATTCATAAATAGTCAAAAGCTTAAAAAAATATTTATAAAACTACCTCTGATAAAATGTATTTGCAATTTCTCCTTTCCTTGTGTCATGTTACACACCTCAGCCTTTGCTCACAGCTGCTGAATGTATTTTATTAGCTGGAGGTGTGTCTGCACATGGGTTTTGGAGGGTCTGAAAAGCTTCACTAAAACCCTGGCATAGCACATTTGCCAAATATTGTAGATTCATTACAACGTTGAAGATATCCAAGCTTGAGACATTTCTGTCCTTTTTGTATCATCATCTATGAGCTCCTTTCATCTCCTTCCTCCTTCTTTGTGTTCCTCTACTCCTTTAATCTCTCCCCTGCTCTTCCTTTCCCCATCAGAACAGGAATGTGTGAACATTTATCTGTGTCTTCACTAACATGAACGTTCCTCCACTCTCTCTCCAACCCTTTCCTACCTCTTCATGAACAAAAAAAACCCTCAGAAACTAGCATATCTCATTTTCACTCAAAATCTTCTCAACATAAAATTCAGAGCTGAATAAAACTCAGCCTTCTGAGCGCTGTATAGGGCCCAAGGTTCAGAAGTGCAAAAGTTTTCAAAATGAAATGTAGAACTGGAGAGAAATAAGTTAAAAGGACACAAGAAACCTTCCTGCTTTGGCACAGCCCCTCCTTGACCTGGCTGTCTGGTATTTGTAAATGTTTTCAATCAATTCCACTTTTTATCCTGACCGCCCACATTACCTACCTCCCATTTTACTCTGAGCAGCAGTACATCTGTGCACCACAGCATGCTGAGGCCTGAATATCTCTAATTAGGAACTTAACACCTCTAAAACGTTCCATATGGGCTCATCACAATTAGAACTTGCTGCTATTTCCACCATGGCTGCCTTGGGCTGAGATGGCTTCATTGCCTGACCTGTGACTTCCAGGTGCCTGTCTTGATTTTCAGCTTTCTCTGGCTCCTGAGTGCTTCTTATAACAGGAATATGTCCTTGCTGCCCCTTCTAGTCTGTTCAGAAATGTTTCAAAGTAATATATTTTGTCCTCAATGGCTTGAATGGCAATTTTAAAAAAATATTATTTTTATTATGTATGTATATTTATATAGATATATAGATATAGATATACATAGATAGATATATATAATGAAAAACAGAGGCAGGGCAGCTGCAGCAGTTATGGAGAAGGTGCTTCTGCTCTGTGCAATTCTGCACATGTCCCTCTTGCCATGGCAAGCTCCTCCCGCAGCTGCCCCGCAGTTTTTGGGAGGTGTCCCAAAGCTCCTGGGCTCTCCCACCCTGGGGGGCTGCAAAGCCACCAGGCTGGGCTGCCTGCAGGTCTTTGGGAAAGCTGGCTGCACACCTTAATTCTGGGATGGAAGCTTGGGAAAACGACTGCGTTTGGGTGACCACTAGAGGGAAATGTTGTTCTGTTAACGAGACCATTTTGGAGGAATTTTACTGCGTTTTTATCTTTATTATTATTATTATTTTAGAGGAAATATGTGAAGCATATGCTCTACCTTTTAATCATTCATTCACTGCTTTTTACAAGAGAAAAACTTGGATTTAAGTATTAATTTTCTTAAAACAGATTTATATATTTAACAAAGTCCAATTAGAGTAAAATGAATTAAGCTTACTGTCCTAAGTACATGAATCTTTCCTTTCCCTCTAGTTAATGTCTGAACACCTTTTTCTATCTGATTTGTTTTTCTTGCTGATGGTTTACAAGAAGAATATAGTTTCATTTTCCACTCTCTTCTGAATACAAAGGTTGAAACCTATGAAATACTTTTCTTTCCTGTTTTCCCAGGTAAAAGTGCTCTGGTGCCAGACTGAGAAAATCTTCCATTAATTAAGTCACAGGGTGGGTTTTTTTATTAAGCACTACAGCCCTTGTCTCTAAGTCATTAAGTAATTCATGGAATCATACTGCAATGATAAATCATACTGTGATGTTCCAGTGTATACAGCCATTAAGCACTTTGGAGTGCATGACTTCCTGGTATGATGTGTCTACATTTTTATTTAAACACATGCCAATATTCTCCTGTTGCTTGCGTACTGCAAGCACCTCCTGTTTGAGTGCCCAGCATAGTGAGATGAATTGGCTAAGCTCTAACAAACAGCATGGTCAGCTATAAAATGTCCAGAGAAAAGCAATAAAATGAGGCATCCTCAAAAAAGTTGAAGATGTTAACCAAAGAGTTTCTTCACATGAAATATGAAATGCAATCAGGAGACTGTATTGCAGTGTCTATATAGATATGTTTTTAAGAGCAAGTGATGAGTCAAGCATGTAAGTATGTGGTAATACTTTGGACTTTTTGGAAAGTATGATTTTAAAATTGTTCAAGGTGTTGCATAATGAGAAGTAGTTTTTAAAAACAAACTAGTATTCTTAACATGTTCACATGTATTGAATTGCTTTAATCATGACAAAAAGAAGTAAACATAACACAAGGGTGGACAGTTCCAAAGGACTTATGGTTTCTTTTTGAGGGGTTACTACTTATTATACATTCCTTTTTTTTTCTGTGTTTTTTTTTTTGTTTGATCTTAAGAATATGTGTTTATTATTTTTTGGGGTTTTTCCACTCTGTAAGGGATTCATATATTTTCTGATCTCACTCAGACAGCAGCCCAAAATCATCCTTCCACAAACTATTTCTGAGCTTGCCTAATGTTACAATAAAGCCATTCCAGTTGTAATGCCAAGCTACTGCCAGGTATAATGAGAAGTTTTGGATGTAACATCCACAACTTATGAAAGCCCAGATTTTGTTTGTTGCAGTATTTTGTGCCAGATTCATCCAAGATGCAATTGAATAAAATTTATGAAACATGATGTTTACCAAGTAAATATTATAACAGACAGTAGTAAGTGTTGGTCTCTCAGTAACAACTAAGCTAGATGATGGAAGCTGTTAATTATTGGTTGTAATGAAAGAAGTTGGAGGAATTTTTTTTTTCCATGTGATGAATAGTTCATCTTTGTTATTGGCTGAATACACATTCAAAGCAACCAGCACATGAAATTTCCGTTGCTTCTCACCTTGAAAATATTAATCCTGATATCTATGATAAATACTTCAGTTTTAAGAATATGCAGGATTAGCCAGTGTTCTAGGAGAGACTGAGGGAAAAGGTAAATGTTAGCACAGGAATTCACCCCATCGATCAAAATTGCTTCCTGGATGGTGCCTCCTCTACTACCCTGTGTGAGCCCCTGCTTTGCTTCCGTCGTGTTGCCAGGTCCAGGGGACAGTCAGACCACACTGGTCCTTATAAAAAGACACAATAAATCTCTTCTGCAGCATATTTGAGAAGTGTCAATACCTTGATTTTCATAGGCTTATTATTCACATTGCAGGTAGTTTCTGGAGAAAATCATACTGAAATAAGTGGCTCCATCACAGTGGGGGAGTTTGGTCTTTCATTTCCTGAGTTTGGATCTTAAATGCTTTTAGGCACTTACGTACCCTGGAGACACTTTTTACACTGTTCTGATGGGCACAGTACAAACACTAAAATCGACAAACAGATTAAAAAGCAGTACTCCTAGTGTGTATTACTTAAACTGGTGTAAGGATAACAACTTCAATTTGTTCCACAACAAAATTATATTTTTGCTAACCCTTTCTTCTAATCAGTGTCATTTATTGCTTGTATTGGTCTGTTGTATTAAGATCTCTGTTAAGGAGAAAGTGTAACTTTAAGTGCAAATTTGGTAATTATTTCTGATCTAAAGCTCAGCTACAACGAGTGTACTTTTTGAAGCAAAAAATCTGAATGTAGGAATTGATACACAACAATTTCTGTGAATAAAGTCATCTAACAGTCTTTATACAGCTGGAAACTCTGGACAACAGGATGAATTTTGCTTATTCTTGGGAAAGAAAAAAGTCAACAAAGTATTACTTTTTGTGTCTGACAAACCACCAAATAGTATTAATGGGGGAGGGGGGGAAGGAAAAGTGGCTCTTGCAGTTCATACAGGTAGTATGACACAATAGGCATTATCAAAATCTGATGTGTTCAGAAATGTTCAAACATGTTCAGATATTCAAGCAGGCTGTTCCTTCCTACCCATAGTTCAGGTTAACATTTCAAAATGTTTGTGTTAACGCTCTTAATTCAAAAGGACCTTTCTATGACAGGTTGACCCAGACAGTCCATCAAACCACTTATGCTTTGGTCTCCATTAAGTCCATACCCGTATAAGCAGAAGAGATCACATTTTAATTATTGTTGCAAATTAAGTTAAACAACAGAATGGATTCTGTCCACAAGAAAATATTAAAAATTGTGTGGGGGAGGTTTTTTCTAATTTGGTATTTTTGAGCTAACAAAAATGCATTATACACAGCATTAAATTATGTTTTCTCTTTCCTAATGAAGATTTTAAATTTAAGTTTAATCCATCCAATTATTTTCCTGCAAGACAGCCATCATTGTCTTAATGCCTGCTGTTAGACAACTGGAAATAAACTGAAAAGTAATATTATCAGAAGGAATATTTGGCTACGTTTTCAGTGAACTGTTCATATTAGAAAAACCCCACATTTTTCATTTTAACTATAAAATGAGCTAGTCTTAGCTCTTTTCCCTGGACATTGCAAAGCAACCATCTAGAACATGCTCCGAGACTGACAACTTTCTTCCATATATGGATAACATTTTAATTTTCCCTAGACTGTATTTGAAGTCTTGTTATAAAATGTGTAGGGATCAAAATCCCTCCTTCTGAGCCAAAACATTAAAAGCCAAGTGTTTTAAAACTTAAGGTGACCGAATGCCAGGCAGATTACGCACCTAAAGTTCCATGCAGATGTACTCCACAGGCAACATTTAAACTCTGTTTGGGTATGTCTGAGAGGTCGGAAGGAAATCTTTTGCCTGGAAGGAGAAACATGCAGAGTGCACCTACCTTCTGTATATCCATTCATAAGCTCTGTGCCTGCATATAAAGAAATAGGGATACATAAATCAATTATAGAGTCTAGTGGGGAAAAAAACCTGCCTTAATTTCTCAAACCAAGGAGAAAAGCTAACATCTCATGTTATTTCCATCTTCTCAATGAAAACCACTGTAGCGTAGATTGCCCAGGTACTAAAGTATAGCTTATACATAGGAGCAGCCAAAAAATTCAGCAATTGCACTAATGACTACAAAAGAGGCCTTCCTTTAATAACAAAACAAAATAGTATTGATTCACTTCAAGTTAGAGAGCTCACATTCAAGTAAAGCCAGTTTGTGTGGCAGATGGTATAATCATGGTGTATTCATGATGGTGAAAGACATACCCAATTCAAAATGAGCTCTAATGCTCATGATGGCTGGACTTCATTCAAAATAGACATTTCTCAAACACGTATTTTTTAAACATTGTCCATACAAGTATAATGTACAATAGTTTCCAGAAGATTTGTCTCCAAGGTGCCCTAAACAGATTTGTCTCTAAACAGATGCCCTTAATTAATTAAAGGCACACCCATTAAGGGACTTAAGGCTGGCAAAATGTGATCCTAATGCCTCAAGAATGGACTTCCCACACCTCAACAAACAGGACGAGTTGTTGGGATGGAGAAACTCATCTAAAATCTCAGGAAAAAAAGGGGAATTGCAATCAGCAAACATCATGGTCCTTGGAGAGAAGATTGTTCCAATTCATCTAGGAAGCGTTGAAAGTGACATCAGCATTCTCCACTTGAAAATGTCCAGCTTCAAGTTTCTTCATTTCACTAGGATGGAAAGATGGAGTTTCCTCCTAATTTCAGTCCCTACATGAAATTTATTTCAGGAAATTGTGTTTCAGGAGTGAAGAACAGGATCAGAGAGGTGACCGTTTTGTCCCAGCTCCTGAGTGAGGACTCCTAAAGACATTATCTAATAATGATATAAATAAAGCTTACGTATCACATTGGAAATCTAACATTTCTTTTTCCTTGCACCGAAAATATTGCAGTGATAACTGAAATACCATTAATGTAACAAAAAGATGTCTCTCCCACAACATGGCAGGTGGTCAAGAAACACAGCTCTTGGGAAGACTGGCTAAAGAGTAAAAAAAAAAATCTGTAGTTTCAGGAAACCCTCATTTTTATGGAGGATCACCTGTCAGCTGAAGGACAATTCAACTGACAAACACAACCTGACAACAGAAGAAATTTCCTCTGAGTCATGCTGAACTTGAGACAATGCTGTCATACTACAGAGAACCTTAAGAACACAATTTTAACAGAAATGTCAGGTTACTTCTTCCTATTCACATGGACCAAGAGCCCCTGAAGGAGACAGGTCCAACCTTTCTGCTCTCAAAGAAATAATACCAGATTGATAAGAGCAGATTCCTAAACAGTCTTTACCTTCCTCAGTATTTATGAATCAGAATGGTACATTTGCATTTCTCCACTTCTGTTACACCTTAATATCTACAGAACAATAAATATTCACTCAAGGACTACCATAATGCATCTAATCTCTTTCCATTTTGATAATTCGTAGAGAGAGAGAGAAGTATTAAGATCTTATTTGAGTAAGTCAGTCCTCCACCATTTCTTTTCCTGGCTCCCAACAAACCATAGCTCTGGATCTTACTGGGTCCTAATTTCTAGATGGTTCAATGCATACACCAGTAACAAATAACCCCCTCTTCCATAATACTCTAACCCCTTTTTGAGCCCTTATGTTCTTGATATATGTTCACTATAATGTCGTCTGGCTGATTATCCTCCTGTGTGAAAAGGACACTTTTCCTTGGTTTAGGATTTTGGATTTATAAATGGTACTTCTGCAATTCTGCTGAACTCTGTCCTATCTCTCCATTGCTGTGTCTTACACATAAGAGATATGGAAGTCATTCCATATGGATGCTGTCTTGAACTGACCACACTTTACCATCATCAAAACCATTGCATTATGACATATGCACTTTTTTAGTGGTGACTGAGCCAAAGCAAACTTGCTGATTTTCAGATTTCTGCATGATCTTCTAGGACCAGCAATTTAAAAAGACATCTCTGAACACATTCAATAAGTAGAATCAAGAGAAAACAAGTGTGGACACCATAATCTCAGTTTTGCAAAGTATACACTATATCTTAATTTTAAACATAGAGTTAGATTTACGGCAAAATTTTTAAAAGTCCAAAAGCATTTTAGGAGCAAAATTCCCAGTGAGGTTCAGTGAATGTATGATCTAAAATCACCTAGACACCTTTGAATAACTCACACACAGGTCCTCAAACTTGTGCTGTAAAAGCTTTAGGACCTTTTCAGCTACAGGAAATTCTTCAACTCTTCTCCTAAAAATAGATTTGGCCTTGTGCAGGAGGAACTTTGCTCCAGTAGAGTCTTCTAAAACATATCTAAACTTAACATATGTTTGCAAGAATGTTCCAAGAATCAAGAGCTCTTCTTTATATGTGTTCCATTATTTGCATATTACTGTTAACTATCAATGAACATTATATTAATCTCTTTCTCTGTGTGTATATATATATGTACATGAAATATATCATTCATATGAATATTCCATGAAATCTGTAGTTTTTCCATTTCATCAAAATATTCTTCTTGGGATTTATGGCCATTGGGAATACAAGCATATCCCTAACATTGTCCATCTGTCCCTGTAAAACAGCACAGGCAGAGTGCCAAATATGTTTTTTGGAGCAATGAGTTGTTCTCTTCAAAATATTTCTAGAGACCTATTGTAACTACAAACCCTCAAAATGAAATCTGCCCTTGAAGTTCCAGGGAGTGACACAGCTGCTAACACATTTTACACTGCCTGAGCACCCTCACCTGAGTGAGGGGGAGGACCAGGAATTTGCTGGTCTGCCAGAGTGAGGACAGGCATGTAGGAATTCATGGTGCTCATAGAGAATTTGCCTTGTTTGATTGAACCCTGCACTTCTTGATCAATATAAAGAGCATCGCTGAAGCTTCTGTTAGTTATAACTATTGAAAAAATGCAGTTAAAATTAAGAAATCCAGTGATTAACAAGCCTTGTTAATTTTGAACTGAACCAAGGTTGAGATGACCCAGAGGAGCAAAGTTATCATGTTGCTTTCTTTCAAAAGGTGGCTCTGGGCTTTTATAAGATGACATTCAAATTCCACTGCCATCCTAGCAGAAGCACCCTAATTTTTACAACTTACTGTGTGGCAGCATGAACAGCGGTGAGCACTTGCTGCTTGATGTTCCCAGGACAGTTTGCACTAAGGTGGCTGTGCAGCACAAGCAGGAATGGGTAATGCACTGTGTCTTAGAGCAGGCACAGACTGAAGACCCTGCATTGTCATTTGATCTCAAGGAATGCAGACTATTCCAGGAGAGGAGCTCATGAATGCTCCATAAAATGGTGCCACAACTGGCCAAAATGCTGGACAGGTCTGAAGCAGTCTCTCGTGACACTATTTTCACACTATCTCACAAACAGCCATACCCTGTCAGCAATAAGATCTGCTGTATGTTTCAAATCATAACACTTAACCATTGTAAAAGTGTAAGCTAGCTGCAGACATCTCACTGTCAGCTCAGACAAACAAAATAGCACTTCAGTCATCTGCTGAGCTGTGCTGATTAGTTGTAAACTTTTTTTTAACCTTTCGAATAATTCTTCTACAAACTACTGTGAGCAACTTCCTCTCAAATCATGTTTTCAACACATCATTCTAAGGGCATTCACCCACACCAATAAAATTTTCTTCTCTCTACTAACTAAAGATATTAAGGATTAAGAAGAGAGAGAAAAATGGGAGAACTAGACAAATGCATATGGAACAAAAAGCTCCTACCCACACAGCTTTCCAGCAAGAAATAAAGATGTTTACTTTGGGTGAAACCCCACTGGGGACCATCACATCCCACTTTTTACTATCTCTACTCTTCAGGAAGGTGCCTCAGTGTCATGAGACACACAACACCACAACCAGCAGTGCTTACTGCTAAATGAGTTGGGACTGGAATTAAAAGCAGAGGAGACCAAATTGTCATAAGGTATGATTAATGTGCTCTAGCTTCAATCATTGGTGGAAATGCAATGTAAAAGCTGCAGAGAAAAATGCTGATGTCTTCTGCACTATTTTGAAACTAGATTTTCCTGGTAGCTGACACTAGGTAAAATGTCCCCCAAAGAACCAGGGCCTGGGAAACAAAACCTGAACATGGTCATGCCAGTAAATGGCAACTGCCATCCATCTGCCTAGAATACATGTCAGAAATATGCAGTAGATTACTTTTCTTCAATGTTTTCAAACATAAAAGGGGCTCTGCAAAGGTAAAAATCTCCAGAGAAAAGATTGATCCCAGAAGTATGAATCCTTATGTTCACTGAAAAACCTGAAATTGTTCCAAATTTTTCTGTACCTCTAATCGACACAATTCATGTACTTCTAGCATGTACTTTCTATTTAAGGCCGCAGTTCTGCAGGTTAGTGAAACAAGTCTGCAATTCAAGCATGTTGGTGGCTCTACAGAAGTCAATGGGCCACACAGTTACACCAAATTAGATGCACCTTGTTAAGCAGGCTGCTGAATGGGCTGAAGACATGAATAATAACTGATCTTTCAGAGGCATTTCAGTGCAACAATCAGCTTGAGCAGCAGCTATGGCCCCTGGCTCTACAGCAATACAAACAGAAGCAGTGAGCAAGAAATGAGTCCCAAACATCTGGGTCAGCACTGAACAGTGTAATTTCAGATACTTTAACAGGGACTTTCATTTTCATTATTACTATTGTATTTTGTGATATTAAATTATTTCAGTTTCCTAAACATATTAGGTATATGTGATATTGTTGCTCCTGGGCCCCTTCTAGCAACATTTGAATGCAGCAGCCATACAAATACATCAGAGGGGTTCTCTTCTCCAAGCTTTCCAGTTCCTGAAAGTTTTGTCAAAATAAGCTTCTGAATAGAAGAGAGAGAGCATATTGATCCCGCTCACACAGTGCAATGTTATCCTCACTATTTGCTAGACACCAGTGAATCCGCACGGGATCCCAGCCTTCAGCATGAACTCTGCAGGAAACCAGGCTTCATTGCCCCTGCCACTCACACCACTATTTATACTTCAGCTCTTTCATTCACACGTCGCAATAAACAGTTTTGCCATGACTCCTTCTTTCACATGGCTGTACTTGACCCTGTTCAAGCACACGCACACATAAACACACAAGGTTTGTGTGTAGAGTACAGATCCCGTTTTCAATAAATAAATCGCTATATAGATGTATAGATGAAAACAACAAAAAAATCAGTGATACAGGACAAGAACTGAAGATCTGCATTGTGGACTGGATGTCTCAGCACACGCCTTATGTTGAACTATGTTGAAAACTTACTTCTTGCAAGCTCTTCCCACACAAGTTACTGAGACTTAAATCCCTCAGTCTGATATGGCTTACTGTACTGGTGTTTATTTGTGCAGTGAGAAGTCTACAGAGGTAGTACAAAGAGTTGTCAGCTTCACGGAATGCTTTAAGTTGTAGCCCTCTTAAAAAGCACATTCCTACCTGGACTGCCGCCCCAGAGCCAGCATCCCTGGAGGCCCCTTCTATTGTTGCAGTGTTAGTGTCATCACTCCATTAGGAGCCCACCGGAGGCTGTGTGCCTAATTCAGAGAGTGCACCTGTACAAGCATAGGAAGAATGATAATTCCTGGCTCTGCTTTGGTGTGAAGTGCTTTTTTGTAAAACAAAACAAACTATTCATGCCACAATGAAAAATAACTTCTGCCGTACCTGTCAAAGGATCAGTGGGTCTTTTCTAGTGAGTGAATGAGCATTGGCTGGTCTTTCTTAAGCCCGTGGAGAAAAGAAAACTGTTCATGGAAGTAAATATATGTTAAACAGGGCTATACTTTGCTGTCCTTATGCCAGATAACAGTATTTAAAGAAAGATATAAGCCATGGTGCTTCTATGGAATATTTACAGAGAACAAGCTGAGGACACCGTGAAATTATGTGTGCACAGAGAACTAAAGGCACTTTTGCACCTTTCCCTCTCCCTGAAGCCAAGCTCCCCACAGCTATACAAGAATCATGGCTTTTGCACTAGCCCTTCGTAGCTTAGGGGACACACACATGCCCCAGTGCTGCTGTGTTTTAGATAAAAAGTGATGTGTTTGAAATTGTCTGAATTACATTTCAGTCCCTGGTGTCCTACAGGGAAGGGCAGCTCCACATTCCCTTGTAAATGCTGAACAAGAACGTGATGCTACTGAGAGCAGAGTCCAGGCCACTCAGTCCATTGAAGCTATCTGTCATAGGGCTGGTAACATTTCTCATCCTAGTGCTCAGCCAAACGTAGAAGGTGATTCAGCTTGTTTCCAGTTAGGGGGAAAAAAAAAAAAAGAGGCAATTAAATCAGGCATCTCTTTAATGCAGCTTTGTTTACTATGATGTGAAACCCTTTCTTCTCCAGGCTTTTCTCCTTGTTCTGTGTACTTGTGCTGGATAGGCATGGTACTGTCCTTACGCCCTCTGTAACTTCTCCCACAGGTTCACAAAAAAAATAAACTAGTAAAATACCATTCACCTGCATATGTGTTATATGGGCCTTTGTTATGAAAAATGGGGTGTTGGGAATGGATATTGCTAATTCAGCAGTGTTAGGCGGTCTCCATTTCAATAAAAAAAAAAAAATAGTCTTTTTAAAGTTATCTATGAAGTTATCCATAGTTTCAAATAGAATTCTCAACCAGATAGCACCTTAGAGACTCAAGTTAACATTGAGCAGACACTAAAATCTGGATTTCCTTTTAGATAACACAATTTATGGGGACATCCAGAGTGTTATCTCTTATCTCATATCTCATTTGTGACATGGTTACAATATGGATAACAAAAGCCCTCTTCTAGCAATTAGGATAACTTCTCTGACAGTATTTTAGTTGCAGTGCTATATAATCTCCTTATTTCCTTACAGTAGGAAACCGAAGTAAAATGTTGGAATTCTAACTTATGATCTAAGATCTTGCAGTACCTTCTCAAAAGGTGCAAATATTTGCCTAGATTATTGTATTTACAATTCCAAAAATATTTCTTCTGTTGAAGGTCTGTGTACAAGACACTACTCCAAACCATTTTTAAGGGAGTTTTGACATAAATGAAACTTTATGCTGGCATGGCAAGTGAAGTACTTGATTAATAAAGAGTTTCACTGTTTTCAAACACATATTCCATGCAGGCTCATTTGAAGAAAACCGCAAGTGGAGAATGCTTTACTGCTTCCAGTCACAAGGGGGTTGTGTATTTCAATCCTGCTTACACAGTCAGCTTACTTTGGAGCTCTGGTAGGAAAGAAAAAATACCAGGAGAAATAATGCTACATTCAGTGACCCTGCCCTTAGAATCAATTGGCCTGATGGGAGAACTTTTTTCTCTTTTTTGCTACTGTTTTCTTAGTTTTTAACCTTTTAATACTTAATAATTCTTGAAAGACCATCTTTAGAGAAATGTCCACTGTTCACAACTTGAAGTACTGACTGAAATGGCCTTCTGTCACTGTGAATGGGAAGATGAGACATATCAACAGTTGACATATAAGTAATGTACTTACTTATAGTCTTTTAGAGATGTTTTGGGGTCATTTATTATTTTCTGATTTAAATATTGGGGTTTAAGTATACAGGTGAGATATTTACAATACAAAGGGACCTTCAACCACAGTGACAAGTGAAAGGGGACAATCAGATCTAGTGAAGTCTGCAGAAAATTCAGAAAGTCTTGAAAACCTAGAAAATAAAAAGAAATTACAATAAGTTCTAATAGGGTGTGGAGTAGCCACCCGCTAGGCTTGGACTTCTGGTTGTAGCCTTATCTCTAGGGTATTTTAAAATCTGATTGAACAAAGCAGTAGAACACAGTCTGTGGTTAAAAAGAAATGCAAAGTAAAGATCATTACTTATTTTTTTTCCATCCCATAAACCTTTACTGTCAGGCAAGGAAGGAATAGAACTGCTTCAGTCATCAGTGCTGCTTCCTGGCCGGCTCACACGTAGACAAGATGGATTAGCTGGTGATGATCACTGACTGTTGGTGAGGCTGCCTTACCTGTAGAGTATATTTAAAATGACAATTTGAAACAGCACTTTAAAAAACAGCTTTTAACTTCTTACACACACGGTAGCACTGATAACCTTTTTGTCCAAAGGCAAACATTGAGCATGGCTTATTATGGCAAGGCAAGCAACATCCCTGTCTGTCCAAGCTTCATGTACCAAACGAGTCTGCCCTGTCAAGTGCTCCAGCTTTTGCTTCAGCCTCCCAGCCACATGCTGAAAGTCTGGGATGCTGTGCCCTCTGCCTATCTACATGAAAACAGGACAGATGAACGCAATCATGTCTCGTCCTGTCACACAGCTGCTTCACCCTTCTTTCAGCAAGGGCTAAATCTCTTAAGTTGAGATTCAAAAGCAGAGAGCCTTCCCCTCTTAAACTAAGCAACCGCTTGATGTGTCTGAATCACAGTAAGTGTACAGAAGCAAACTGGTTACAAGCAATGACTAATTTCTGCTTTCAACTTCCTCTCTTTCTCAGTGTTCTCAAGTATTTACTGTTCCCCACAGTGATAACTTGTTTCTTTAGAAATGAATCATTACCACTGAATCTGTCTCAAAAGACCATAGTTGTAATGTACATTCTTTCCACTTTCAGGTGTTCTTCTGAACCACAGTGCTCCAGAGACAGGTCTATAATCAAATAAAAAGTAAAAGAAAAAGAAAAAAAAATTATGGGTTTTGTCTCTGAATACATAGATATATTTTCATAATTTCTATGACTTAAGTTCTAAAATAAAAATGTCAGACCAAGTACAGGATAAATTTTTGCTATTTCAGTTTCAGGGGACTCAGAGTTTTAACTGACTGGTTCTTGGGAATGGCTACAAGACTTCTAGCTAAGATATATGACATCAGTTTTGGCTTTGAACACCCCTTCTCCTCCACATGACAATACTTAAGAGGGCAAGGTCTTACCATCATCATTAAAACATACCAGCTAAATGAAAGAAACAGTCCATATCCAGGCAGCCAAAAAGCAAATCAAACCTGCAGTGGGATGTTTCTCTACTCTTATTTTGCTCAAACACATACCATTACTGAACCTAGTCAGTGGCAGGTACTTTATTTCAATGAAAAAGGTTTTTTTCTTCCTATTTTGTCTATCTGTTACTGCTACTGTGTTTACCCTTTCAAAAATATTTTCACTCAGTGACTGTGGTGTTGCATCTGGATGCTGCACACAGTTTTGGGCCTCCTCATACAAGACAGAAGTTGATAGCCTGGGGAACATTCAGCAGAAGAGAGCCATGGTGGTGGACACTTGCTCCAGGAGGAGAGGCTGGGGGGCCAGGGCTACTCAGCCTAGAGAAGGGGCAGTATCAGGGTGTGCCAACAACAGCCCCTACCAGTGCCACAGGGAGGCTTCAAGGAGATGGAACTGGCCGGGGAACAAGCAGAGGCCATGAACTGAAAGAGGACCGGTTCAGATTTGATGAAAGGAAAAAGATTTCCACATGAGGGGAGACAGGTAGTGGAGAGGGTTGCTCAGAGAAGCTGTGCAGTCCCTACCTTCAGGGGTTTTCAAGACCCATCTGATAAAGCCCTGAGCAGTCTGCCTAAGATTGAGCTGATCCTACTTTGAGCGGAAGGTTGGACCGGACACATGCCAAAGTCCCTTCCTTTGACTCTGTGAGTCTGAGTTAGTCCTGCAAACTTAACTCTCTGGTTTGAGGCTAAATTCCCAGGTATCTGCCAAGTCAAACTCTGCACATTTGATAGAGAAAGTGTAAGAATACAATAAACACAGAACTTCATCGTGCTCTCATTACTGAGATACCCTTCAGACCACTCCACATTTCAACAATGATACTTTGGACAATCGGAACACTTCTGAAATAATACGCATGAAGTCATATATATTCTTATTTAAGGGACAGTTCTTTCTTGGAAGTTTTCCCATAAAAATAATATTTCATTCTAATGTTTTACATAATTGAAATTCCTTTTTCATAAGAAAAAATATTCAGGGGAGAACAAGAAAAGGTCTGTCTTCCTTTTTTCCTCTTTTTGGTGTCATCAATCACACTCTCCTGTGAATATTGGGAAAATCAAAGTAAATGTTCTTCAAAAGATTAGGGATGTGAGGGTTGTAATCAGCTTGCATGACTTTGCATGGTCTAAGATGGATTGTTATGTGGTCACTTCATTTTGCATAAGTACATTAAAACCAGATGTGAGTTGCTGAGTCACCTTTGATACAGTAGCAGAATTATGCTTTCCAGGAAAAAAATGATCAACATCCATAATTATATTTTCTAAAACCTAAGATAAGTAGCTGAAACCAGAAAAAGAAAACTTGTGTAGTTTCTCCTAGATATAGGAGTTCAGCCTCATGCCTGATTCAAGCATATAAAGCTCATCTTAGCAAAGCTCTGGCTCTCATAGAAGCAAAAGTATCAGCTAAGGCCATATAGCCAATATTACCTGTATAATCTGAAATCATATCAAAGACCTGAAAGAGATTTCAGGAAGCAGTATCAATTTTACTGAACCATTTTCTGACAGGCATTAATCTACCCTTTCAGAAAAACTCAGATAGGCATTGTTTCATCTCCTAAGCAACATTTTTCACTACTTCAATGTCTTTACTATTGACAAGTTTCACTTGACCTATCTCTTCAGCTACCTGTGCTGAAATATTGGTGTGTGTTTTTTTTTCTTGCCCACGTCAAATATGCAGTCATTTTAATCACTTCCTCTTTATAGCTGGCATTTAATTCAAATGCCCCTTTATATCTACCCTCAATTTTTTCTTCCCATTTTAAAGCATTCTTAATTCTTTCCACATTTCCTAGTGCTAATCATAGAATCATAAAATGTTTTGTGTTGGAAGGAACTTTAAGTATTCTCTAGTTCCAATCCCCTGCCATGGGCAGGGACATCTTCCACTAGACTGGGTTGCTCCAAGCTTCATCCAGCCTGGCCTTCAACACTGTCTCCATATTTCACTTTGCTGGTCATTTCTTCTGACTAATTGTGAAAACCAAATAGGGCCTGTGAGGTCTTCTAAGTGTGATGCTAAAAGAGATCAAGTGAAAAAACATCTTTCTTGAAAACTCATTCAAAGCTCCAATAGAAAGGACAGTCATGCAACTGCAAGAGAAAAATTATAGGGTTTGTGCTTTTGTTTCTTTTCTAGTATTACAGATATGTCATTCTAATTTTCCTCTAATAATATATATATATATAAATAAAAATATATAAAATATTTATGTATGTATCTAGTAATAAATAAGAAACTGAGGAAGGACAAAATTTAGGGCTGAGAAGAACAAAAATGGTAAACTGACAAGTCTGTGATGTCAGGTCTTCATTGTTTCACAGAGCAGGTGTCAACTCAGACCAGGATTTGGCCAAAAATAATTTCCAAGCATAACTCCCCCTCTTCAGAAGCATGCTGTGCAAATAATTATTACTGACTGGCTGGTATTTCAACTTTTGGTGCCCTAACTAAGTTTGGACTTAAAAGTTAAATATTACATCAATATCCAAGAGGATATATGGCATTTTTTATACGTTCCTCCAGACCACCCAGGTACCGCTAGAATGATGAGTAAAGCATGCATAGCTCATAGATGGACAGAAACAACCCCCTCAGAACAACCATTAACTCACAGATTGAGGCTCAACTCGGGGAGGAATTCCACTTTTAAAATTTGACATCTCAAATGAGTGGATAGAGGCTTTTTCCTAAGGCATTTGTTCTATCATGGGTGCAGTTCACAGGTCTGAGAAAGAATTGGAGAAATAGTTGGAGGCAGAGGCTCCTCAGTCAGGATAACAGCCACCATCCATGCAGATGCATTTTCCACTGGAAGTTATTTGGTTTGTACAATCTGAGAGAGAACCATGAGCATGTTGCTTCCTTGAACCTGGGAGACATTATTAAAGAGGGTGAGTATGCCTGCACAAAATAAACAACTTGTTTCTCAATTTATGGCAAGATTTAGCCTTCACTCACAAAGTGGCAGGACAATTGCTAGAATGGTCACAAGATTTTCCTCATCTTAGGAAAGGAACACTGAGTATCTTCTCAAAGCAGATTGTATTTCCTCCTTTGTCTTTCTGATTCTCTATTTTTAATTGCCTGTAGTAAGAGGAATTGAACAAGGGTTTCTGGATGACCACAGCTGCACAGCTGGTGAACAAACAGATGTTCTTGATCAAACAGAACATCCTTCTCTAACAGCTTGGAAACTACCACTACTGCTTAAACTATGCCACATACAATAAAAATCTCTTAAACCATACATACCTCAAGTATTCAGTAAATATTAAGTAGAAAAACAAAAACAAGAGGTCTACCATATGTGGACCATTCAGTATTTATTACTTGATAACTTGTAGCAGGATTTAAAAGTCATTTATAAAAGCAAGGGCAAAGGAAAGCATTAGGCTGAGAAGAGAGATTTAGACAGAGGGATACTGAGCTTAGTAACAAAGCCTCAGGCACCCTCTCACCAAACACACATATTCGAAATCCCTCACATAATATGTGGGAGAGCAAAGTGCCTCAGGAGCCACCAGACCCAGGAGCCACTGTAATAAGTGTGTTAAACTGGGGACTGTGGCAAGCAAGGTGAAAGGAAAAAACTAATAAAGTATAGACTTAAAATGGACACTGAGAAACTCTTGGTTTTCCAAAGTGATAGTGCAAGCCTCCTTCAGAAATGAAGGATTTGGCACTCCTTATTAATAGGTACTTCAGGGTATGTAAAGTAAGAGGGAGCTACATGGAGGGTCTTCACAGGGATGGTACATGACATTTGAATAGTAATACATAAAGAAACTCTTAGTGTCCTATGTATATTGTCTACAAGACTCACTTGTAACTCTAGCCCTTAATTTATAAGTTTTATGTTCAAGTGCTAGTTTTTCCTGTCTGATTTCAGCTATGAACTGTTATTTTTAGATGATTGTTTCATGAGGAATTTGGTTTTGATGTTTTGTGATGTGTTTTGTATTGAATCACATAGCAGAGTTCAGTCCCCTGGTTGGACCTAGATGCTATAACCTGGTCTGATATAAATGTCATTAAAATTAAATCCTTTTTTTGATGTGATTTTAAGTGTTGCTGAGGTATGAATCTCCTTCCCAATACACAGTGAATTTCACCCGACCTGACTTCAGCTTTTGTCCAAAGTCTGACTAAAAAATTCAAGCTACCTCAATAAAAATCTGCTTTTCAATTCAGAAAGTTAATTTGAACAGATTTTTACATGCTCCCACTAGTTCAAATCTTATTTTTACTTTGTGTTTAAAAAAAAAAAAAAAAAAGACTATAGGAGTGTGTAATATATAAAGTGAAACTGGGGAAAAAAAAAACCAGTCAAAAACTTCAAAAACTTCAGTAACGTCATGTGCCCAGGAAGGAATCTTGAGCACTATTAAGAAGACAGCACTGTAACTTAATCCAACAGGAAAAAAGTTTTTTAAAAAAGTTTTAAAAAAAAAGTCAAAGAAAAAAAAACTATTTAATTTGTTGTCACACCAAGATTAGTCCCAGAGCTGGCTGTCAGATTATCCAGAGTGAGTCAAGCACTGCAGACTATTGTAAATTGAACTAATCTTATAAAGTGCTATGGAATAACCATAAATTACTGGGAGCCTGCAAAGAGTCACCTCATTAACTGCAAAGAGGTCTTTTAATTTCATTTTGGTTTTGCGTCTAAACTTCATTCCTTTCACATCCTGTTTTGTTTTATTTTGTTTTAATCTGTGAAAAAGAAAAAAGGCAGAATTATAACTTCTGTACTTCACAAAGCCTGTGACCCTGTCATACCTTGCTTGAGAATGACAACCCAGCATCTCAGGAGAAAGGCTGCCAAATACAGCAACACCTTGGTGCTGTTTGAAAAGATAGTTTATAACAGATCTAATAGATTTAGGTGAATATTGTATCCTGCAAGCCAGAAAAATGTCACAAAATTATTTTTCTCTCAGAAGTAAATTAACCTTGCTTTATCCTGATACTTGTAGCCAGCACACAGCCAGTGCTACACGGTACCACTGAATGTGCAGTGTTCAAAGCTTCTCACATCAAACACAATTTTACATAATTTCAGGATATAGTTGCTTTTTTGAACATATTTCATCTAAAATATCTTAAAAGTAGTTACCTGGCTCCTGTCTCTCAACTTCTGTGTGTGCAGTGCTCTCTGCCTTATCCTTTCCCCCACTGAATCTCAGTGCTGATGAGAAGGAGGAGGCTGAATGTGCCCTCAGACATCAGCAGATGGAGACATGAGCAGGCAACACTTTCCCAGGCAGTGTTGCTGCTCTGAGGGACCCAGCCAGGCTACAGGAATGGCTTCAAGACAAGAACTTCATCAAACTCAACCAGGACAATCACAGCATCCTGCAAGTGAGAGGGACTGGCACCCCTGCACCCGGTAAGGCTAAAGTGTTACTGGCTGGGGAGCAGTCCTGCTGCAAAACACCTGGGAGTGCTGGCAGGCAGCAGATACACAACCGCAGCAATGCCAAAAATATACAGAACTCTATCAACAGGGTCACAGTGGGCAAAGGGATTATCCCTGCTCAGTCAGTGCTCAAGAGCAGCACACAGTACCTGAGAGAAGGAGTCAGGCTCTTTTATGGAGGTGCAAAGCTAAGGAACAACAGACAGAGGTCATAAGTAATGTTGGTCTTAGTCTTTTCTTTCATACACTTTTGTGACTTAGAGTCAAGAGCCTTCCAGTCTAATCCACTCTCCTTTGTTTTACTAAAACTGTCCAAGCTCCTGACATATTCCTAGTCCTTTTGCCCCTTTGATCAGATACTATCCCTTACAAACCTCAAGTCTTTAGCAGTCAACCTACCTTCCCCTGGCTTGGTTCCCTTTGGCTAAGACCTAAGCTAAATTTTCAAATCACTCTTTGCAGCTTATTGGCCCCTGTTAATTGCCTGCTAAAGATGTATGCCTGTTCTACATGTGGTGTTGTTGCACATGTGACTGTATTTGAAAGCCTCTTTTTCCTTAAATGCCTCCTCTTCAGACCCATGGAAGGATTTTCCTACAGCAGATAATAAAAAGTCAATCAGCCTTTAAAATAAGTCTCCTTTCTTTCTCCCAACATAAATTCCCCATTCATGTTTTGCTTAGTTACTTAACCTCCTCTCTTCTGAGTTTGTTTACCACTCTTACAGCTTTTCCTGTTTATTCCTCAGGCTCTTAGCATTTAAGAAAAAACTTCCTAGCTGCTTAATTTGCCTTCTACTCAGGTTAGATTTGGGGTTTTCATATTATGTCTTGAAACCACATGGAAAGAAAAAGCATAAACTCAATTTCAAGTGTTAAACTAATTGCCTATTCTTTGAGACAAAACCTTACATGTCTTTTTTCTCTTTTTTTTTTTTTCCCCAATTAATAGGCATGGATCTAGCCTTAGATTAAAAATAAAACCATTCAAGTAGTGGTAAAAACAAAGGTGTTATGTGAAATTATAATGCATTGGTGTGTCTTAAACCTAAACTCAGTTTTGAGAAAAGCCACTGAAATCTTTAGACACAAGTAAAAGCAGTGCCACAACTCAATCAATTTGGATTTAAGTCTTAAATCTACTGCTTTTAATAACAGCAGCCATAAGGGAGAAGGTTAAACTATTATAAAATATACATCTGGGGATTAAACTACTCACTAATGTCTCCATGTTAATTATACAAATAGCTCAATAGAACTTCTTTTGGTCAGGCACATTCAGCACTCCGGAGGTAAAACCACTTAGGTATTATTGCAGCAGGCTTTATAGTCATCATAATGTAATGGAGGCTTGCTCCCTTCATTAATTCAAGGTATGACTTTTTCTAGATGGGTCTCAGGTAAGTGGTGATATCAGTGTGACTATGCCACAAGCATATGCATGTCAGGAATCAGAAAAGATATCGCCACTCACACCTTGCTAATTTTGCAACTCTCTTTTAAGTTGTTGTACTGGAACCTCATAGCAGCATGTGCTCCTTTTTTTTTTTTTCCAGTTCAACTTTCTGTCTGGGTTGTGAGATCTTGGCTGAGTAGAAGAAAGGTGGCCACTTATGCATGAAAATGAGTGGGTTTTGCTGATCACTGAAATGTCGACTTTGCTCAGGAACGCGAGAGTTTACATTTCCTAGGTAATGGGCACCAAAACCCCTGAAAACTGGGATAAAATTATATGCAACTTTTATGGTGCAGGCCTATGAAGCCATTTATAAAAATAAGCTGGGTTTTATATGATTGGTAACAAAAATACATAAAAATGTTGTTTGCCCCATATATTGGGAAATATCCTGTCTTGGCACTCTGCAGCTGGTGAGTCATAATTTTACAGTTTTTACTAAAATAAAAATGAAATTAAAAAGTCCACATTTTCAAAGAAGTACAGAAACATAATATTTATAGAAGATCATAAACAAGTACTCTGTTAATAGCTGTTGAACTTTGTTTAAAGAATAACAGACTAACATTTCCAAAGTACTCTTTGCTGAGATTGAACAGGATTTTATTCAAACTGTTGCGGTAACTAATGAAAAACAAATGAGATTTCCAAACAGTTTTGACTGTTAGGGGTGTGATGGCAATATCATTGCTTTTTGCACTTACAGCTGCTGCTTACACTGAAACTACCTATTTAAAACATAGTGTCATTTTATACTTGAACTCTTGATCTGCAATGCTGAAGGGCCAGGCACACTGAAGCCAGACTGGAATCGGTCTGATGCAACCCCAATTTTGTCCTTTTGCATGAAGGCTCTGTGACTTCCAAATTTACTTAAAACCTTTGCCAGCTCTTGCATAAAATGTATCATGATGTTCTTGAGAGGATGATGCTCACAGCAAATGTAGTCAAAGTGCTTCTTGTGCTTGTCTTATGCTGGATGAGGATCCAGGGCAGAGACTGTGCAGCTCCCCAGGTCTGAAAAGCCATTGGTGTCTCATGGAAGTTCAGCAGGACAGGCCTGGTTCATCAGAGAGAAAAAGATTCCAGCAGCTGAACTAAACCTCTTGTAAGGCATTTCGCTAATATACCCGAATAGAAATTAAAATGAAACTGAAACATTTTTAAAGGCCAAAATCTTCATTTTGCTACTGAAGTCAGAAATCTCCATAAAATCTCCACATTGTGCCTATTGTTAACATCAATATTATACAATATTATTAAATTCAAACAGAGTTTATAATTTTCCACGTATAAATATATTTTATGTAGCTCAATATTTTAAAAAATAGTGAATACATTTGCAAATATTTAAAAAATTCTGGTGGAAAAGCACCAATAGCCGATGCCACATCATTTATATTATGAAATATAGGCAGAGAAAAGTGTAAATACTGATGAGCTGAAGAAACTGATCTCATCTTGTCATCTCTGTATTATTAAATACCCACGCAGTTTATTTTTCACGCAGACAGATCTGCCAAGAGTCCAGATTTTTTTACTCAAATCGATATAACAGAAAATGGCCTCATGAATTATAAAATATTATCAATGTTGGTCTTAATTTTACAGCTCAGACAGCATTAAGAATTCAAATTATTCTGAATCCTGAATTTCAGACACTTCAGATCCACTATTTAAAAGTGGATCAGCCACTGCTTTACAAGAGTTAAATTATTTGATATTGAATTCAGTAGAAATTTATCATTCACATTAATGAAGTCAAATTTCACCTATAAGTTTGTTTCCTTTAAAAAAAAAAAAAACAGCCAACCCAGCAACAACAAAAAAAAAAGATTAAAAAAACAAACACACAAAAAAAAAACCAAAACCAGAAGTGGAAAACAAATACCAAACTCAACTCATCTAAGACACTTTAAATGATTTAGATAAAGGTCAGGAGACAAACATCAAAGGTTGTTGGAAAGACAAGTGATCCCTGAGATTAGCAGGGATAATGCATTCTGGCTGCATCCATTAAAGCTGCAGTAAGGAATTACCAAGCTCATACAATATTTTTCACATGTTATTCTGCAAATTAGGGCACATTTAGATTTCATTTGTTCCATTGCAGATGTCACTTGATCCTTCCAAGTTCTCAAGTCCATCCCTGTCTTGATTTATATTTGCCATAAATATTTTGAAGTAGGGCAGATGTGACCACACAGACCCTCACTACTATTTAGATGGGGGCTGCGTCTACTGCTGGAGACAGATGTGCTGAAAAAGAAAATAATCTCAGTCATGTTACTGTACTAAACCTTGACATACTCCAAAGCTTTTTAAAACACCTGTTCTGCATAGCTCTTAGCAAACCTACATTAAATATATATATATTTAAAGAAACAAACAAAGCATAACAAAAAACAAACAAACAAACAAAACCTCAGAAATCCCATAGAGGAAAGGCTAAAAGACATGGTATCTTCACTCTTCCTTGGATACTAACAGTGAGGAGAGTGTTTAGCAGAACATGAAGTGCATTCATAGCTCAAGTTTTTAAGCATGTGTTTTCCCCATGTTGCATCTGAATTTCCATTTAACCATTCAGAATGAAGAAATAATGATAACTTAGAAGAATTAGAGGATGCAATTAGCCTGTTCGGCTTCAGCCTACTGAAAATTTTGATGATAGAGAGTTAATACCAATTGAATAGCGTATTTGTATGTAAGGGAGCTAAAACTAAAAGTCTAATCCAAATTATAGCCAGGCTTATTACTTGAGTTATACTTGTGGACATGCTGCATACAGAAACGACTCTGTGAAACACCCAAGGCAAAGAAATCCTGCTTTATAGTGCATATAATCGGAAAAGTAAGGAAAGAAAATTTAAACTGTTATTTAAACAACTCTCATTCCAATTACTACTTTCCTCTCTGTCAGGGCCAATTATTCTCACTTGAGACATGACTAGCATTTCTAGAGGTTTTTTTTTTTTACAATGTATAGAGTGCCACACAGTCACTTTGAAAAGCCTGAAAAATAAATTATAGTACACAGGAAAAGGAGACTTACTAAACTTAAAGATATCCTCTTATTTTGTCATACTGAGGCACATTAAAATACAGAAGGACTTTACAAGCAGTAAAGTGTTTTGGTCATGCATTTACTTTTGCCCCTTAAAGTAACAGAGAGAAAACTGAAAACCAGAGCATTTCTTCCCTAGCATGTATACCAGACTAGAAAGCAAGTCCAGGAACATCTCCTTTCTTGTTCAGAACAAAAAAAAAAATGTTTAAAATAGAGGTGCTGGTTATGAAATGAATATGACATATTAATTATAATGTCAGACTTGATAGTCTAGAAGGCACCATTACTCTTGCCACGAACAAATATAAGGAAAACAAACAAAAAAGAGGTGAGCTGTCAAAAACTGGGACTGTATTTTTTACCTGATTTGTATAAGAATGGGTTAATTTTTTCTTAACATGACACAAAACAATCAGAAATTTGCATTGATTCAAGACTTACCAGAGAAGAGGGGGTTTGCCTCTTGGGTAGCAGATCAGGAACTGCTCACTGGTTGCCCATAGCTTTCTCATTTGCTTGGTACTGATTCTAACCAAGCAGAATAGAAAATTTCCCAAACCATATGTACCTGGAGATCTTGTTTTGCTGTAAGTCTCCCACTTGTCTGACTCACACAGACCAGAGCTGCATAAATGAACCTGTGTTCCAAAGGACTCCTTCATCACACTCCATCCTGCAGGCAAGAAACACAGCAGGAAGGGAGATTTACTATATTTTATTTTCATGAATAAGAAGCACTGACTTGATACTTGTTCCTGCAGGTTTTTGCCCAAAGGCTTCCAAAATATTTTGATCATAGCTTATTCATTTGCATTATTAATGGAAACACTGTCACTCATGAATTGTATGTCTGTTTTTACATCTACCCTCACAGATATAGAAAAGCTGTGCAATCAATAGAATTTCATGCAAAATACTGATTTTACTTCTTGAATAATCTTTTCTTTGTTTTTTCTAGATATTCCCATCTCCTTTATGACTTTCTTCACTATCTCTGCCAATACAAATCAAGACACCAGCGCTGTTAATTACTCAGGTCAGACAGAACCCTCCTGGGGGTTTCAGAAAAAATCTGGCTGTGAAAAGCCAATAGCTTGGAGGCGACTTTCCCTGCAAGATGTACCTGCATTCATGCACTTCATCCATTGCATTTTTATTATACTAGCTCAGGAAAAGTACAACTAGTTACCACCATACTTCGTCAGATTGAGCTCGGTGCATGTGCCTCAGAGTCTTAAATATGGAATACTCACCATAATGCTCTGTGTGCCTGTTGCTCCAATTTAAGTACAGGCCTGTTTCCTAAACTTCTCATGTATAACACCAGAACTGCTTTCATAGACCTTCATCCATAGACCTAGCTTCATCCTAGACTGAATTTTTTAAAATAAATAAAACACAGAAACAAATAATATGAAAATGTGGGATTAGATAAGGGATTAAAAAGTTACAATCTGGGATTGAAAACTCTACAGTTAGACATTAGAATCAGTTGGCTTAGGAAGCCCAACTATCCCATGAAAAAAAGAAGTTGTAAGATTATTTCACATGTGAAGAAATATGCACTAATTCTGCTGCATTTTACACAGAGCTAATGTATTTGATCTCATGGCAACACAGTTCCTTCCTGAGGTGGCTGCTTGCCTGCGTACAATTGACCTGAAGTGGTAACTTCATGATTTTGTCTTAAATTCCTTTCTTCAGCCGATTTCACCAGTGTATCAGTTTCATGTAAAGAATTCTCACTTATGACAGGTGACACTCTTCTTTATCCACCTGGTTTCAACCCCCAGCTCATATATATGCTGTTATTACCTTTTACTGAGGTCCAGATCTCAGTGTATTAGTCATTTTCCTTCTCACTTTTCATATCTACAGAGCTCCAGATTCCTTTCAGACTCCAAACACTGGAGGAAGGATTTTGTCGTTTCCAAAGGAATGCACATAGGAAAGGCTCAGCTCCCTCGGTTCATCTTGGCTGCTGCAGAACCCATGGTTTGGCATTCCTCCCATTTCTCAGTCTGGCGGATACTGGGACTGTACAGCTAAAACTAATGACAGCTTTATCTCTGAGACAGAGGTGAGGAAAGCAGAGTGTACAAGTGCATAGTTCAATTTCTAGAAAGAATTGTATCAAAATTGCAATAAATACAGTTCTGACCATTTTCAGTATAACAAAACAGAGAAAACATCTGTAAGTGCCATTTGTTAATCTCACTGCTATTTTTGGAAGGGAGGATATACATGTAGAGATAGGTGAGTTCAGTTCTCTCTCAGTGTGTTGTCTGTTGGACCACTTAAATTATCATTCTTCTGTCACTCCTATTTTGTCTTCTTTGTATGGCTTTTCCTCAGTAGAAAATAAAACTGAATAAAAATGAAGGCAGAATGTATGTATATGTTCTCATCCCTTTTTACCTGGGGATAGTCACAAAACTGGGAATGAATAATTAGGTATCAAAGAAAATAATCCATCAGCAACAGCAAAAGGTAGAGATAGGGTAAACTCATGGTCACATCCCTAAGAAGAACTTGGCTATAGTATGATGGCTTGGTCTGCAGTGCGCACATGCACACACGACAATCTGCCAGGTACAATTTAGATTTGTGCAGAATATTGTAGGGGAAAAGGGAAAATATAAGAGACCTGGGACTTTTTCTTTCTTTCATTCTTTTTTTTTTTTTTTTAAAGGAAATAGTTGCAGATGAAGCACAAGACATTCTACCAGGAGTTTCCTTAAACAATAAGGACTTTATTGACACTTTAACAAGGGAAAGCATTTCTCTGAATTACAGCCTTATTTAAACATTACCCAACAGACATAGTGTAAGGTGGGTAAGATGGTTTCTGATAGTTCTTAAAGGTCTATCAAGGTCTAAAGTCAATTAGAGCACTTCTTCTAACTGAAATAATGAAATTATTTTTTTGCTGCCTTCCAGAGTGTGTCCTGCTTTTACAACAAATATTTATAAGATAAATCATTCTGTTAGGAAAAGGCATGATTCATTCTGCCCTAGGCAGACATCAGTGTAATTGTAAATGTGAAATTCATAGTTACTAGCATTGGTAAATATTTGCACAGAACTATTTCCTGTCCCATGACTACAAAAGTCAGGTTTGCTCAAGACCCAGTTAGGGCTGAGGCCAAAGCTTTCTCACAATTAACCATGCTGATAGAGTTGCTGAAGTAGGGGGGCAATTTGCATGACGGAAATGAGTAGAATTTCTCTGGTGATCAGAAAAACAGACTTGTTCTGCAACTTGTCCTCAATAGCCACAGCTTTGCAAACCAGCAAGTCCAGGACATTCTGACAAAAGGTCAGATGTCATACCCTCCATTTAATGGATTCACACACATACCTGTTTTGTGGGCTTTTTCTATTCTGATTCACCATCTTCAAGAATGTTCTGCCAGCTGCCCAATAATGCAGTTGCTGAACTTTTTTCCCTTTTTTTTAGAGAATTGGGGTAAAATGTTCATACTTACTCATTCTTGTTTGTGTCTTGCTGATGAAACTGACAGCAAGGGATTTATATTGGTTTTTTTTTATGCTGATGACTGGGGCACTAAGCCCTGAGTTCTGCCCCCAGCTTCCTTGCTATGTCCTTCTTTCCTGGTAGTTTCTCCAATTTAAGAAACTGAAGGAAGCAGGATTTGGGCCCAAATATTCTCTTACATTTTCTGTTTATTTAAGTGGTTTTTTGGTACTGCTGAGTATAATTGTTTAGGGGCAGATTCTGAGTGTAAACTGGCAGAGAGCCTCCAAGTGCTACATAGCCGTGCCAATTTAGACAGCAGAGAATTTGATACGATCTCAGTGAAGGAAGCATAATGCTGCATGCAAAAGAAATTCAAAAGTCAAAGAGGGGCAGACTGGCAAAAAGCTCAAGAGAATGAAGTGGGGGGGGACATATCAGAAAATCTGGTTTAATAGCTCTGTAAGGGGCCAGCTGTAGGTAGTGGGGAAAAGACAGTGAAGTGTAACAGGCTGAGTTTGTCCCTTTGTGTGTGTGCGGTTGGAGAGAGTGCATATGATTCAGCTTCCTTGCTAATGCTGTGAGACAATTAAACAAGGTATCAGTCATTGTCTCATGTGCTGTGAATATAAAAGCATTCCTGCCAAGCTTTTGTTATGCCAAGTGTGAATTTATTTTACAGTATAAGTAGGCAAATAGTGCAATGAAAGACTCAGCATGCCGTGACTACACATAAATTCAAAGGCACCATGAACCACGTTCAGTAATACTTAGATTAGATTAGCAGACCATTACCAACCTGGAGATCACTTGAATCTGGTTTATACCTGCCATGTGTCCACGCAGGCTATATTCAAATATTTACAGAGCAAAGCCAGTGTGGCCTTTTTTGTTTTGCTATATTTCTATAAGCAAAGCTAATAAAACTGTGGCACCAGGAAAAAAAAAATAGGAAACTCTCCCTATGGTAGGTGGTTGGGATCACTCAAATGTCTGTGAAGAAGGGAAAATCCTCATTAATGAGCCAGGCATCTCAATCCTCACCACCAAACTGCAGGCTGGAACACCACTGTTTAGTTCCAGCAGCTCTTATTTGGAAGTTGTCAGGTGAGCCAAACTATAAGCACAAAACCTGGCAGCCCTCAGTGATCAGAGGTGGGGGGCAAGAGAAAACAATTGTTTTTCCCACCTGGAAAGCTTGCCACTACAGAAGCTGAGCCAGAAGCAGAAGGAAGACTGTGCCAGCCAGAATAATCTGAGCACCAGTAATAATGAAACAGTTCTTGATCACTCTAATTTGTAGAATAAATAGGATTCCAAGGAAAAGATTAATTATTCAAGGTATTTTTAAAACATAACTTATTATATCCTTCAATGCAAAGCACTATTCCAATTTTCACTTTTCACAAGGACTTACAAGACAAAGAACATCTGGTCAGTCAATGAATACTGGAGATCCAGTCACACATGTACGGGCAGATAGAAATGGATCCTCCCCCCGCCCAAGTTCTGCCCTGACTGCAAATGTGACATTTCCATCCATGAAATACCAAGTAACCATTGTACAAACATTATCAGTAATGGCTCTCCACTATATTGTGCAAGGCAATAGTAAGTTACACTGCCCGTGCTGATCAGTTCTCTTGTCTGGTGCTGACTGCATCACAGGAAAATTGTCATTTGTTGATGCACCACTCACACCTTCATCAATACATTAGAAATGCAGGGAGGGATAGATGAATAAATTTGATAAAATTGTGGAGAGGAAGCCACATTTATCAGACTTATGTGCTTTTGAGAGCACACCATACAAATTAATCTTTCATGTACAGATGCAATATGGAAGTTTCACAGGAAATGTCATCTACATTACAAACAGTGTAGATGTTCAAAGACCAGAGTCCATATCAGTATATCAATATATTAATATATCAATATATCTGTAGAAACATATACACACCTCTGAATGTAGCCTCTATAGTCCCACTTTTGAAGAAAGCAGGATTTCAATAATAATGTGTTTTACTTCTCTGATGGCAGAGGTATTTTCAAAATAAACATCCACTACCAGAGGCCACTGAAATCCCTCCTAAACTTCTATCAGAGCAGAGTGTTAATGCTCCTGATATTTCAAATCTAGAAAACCATACAAAACATTGGTTCATACCATCAGATCTCTCTTCCATGGCTGAATACCTTCTGAGCCATAAACAAGATTACCAGGGAATAAATTATAAACTATAGCAAGAAAAATGTGAAACTGTGTTTCTGTTACATTTAATCATTAGGGCATTTATACAAGGGGACTTTAGAAAAGCTTACCAATTTAATTTGAAAATCAATGGTATAATGGCACTGGAATTATATCCACACATTGGAAAATCCCAAGAGCTCATCCCTCTGGTAGTAAATGAAGTGCTGTGACAAGTATTACACGGTCTACACTGTTTGCCATGACAGTACAATTTAATTTTAAAACTAGGAAAATAGATTTAAAAGACATTACAGTATTAGGCTATTGTTCAGTGTTTTGCCTCCCATCTAGAAATTTTTAAATTCAGCCATCGAAGTATCCAAATAACACTCTAATTGCGACCCTAAATAATGGAGTACATATAAAACTTCCTTTGAGAAAATGGGTTATATCCTTCCCTAGACGCATAATCCCCGCTATTCCTGACTGCAGTCAATCAACCATCTCTTTGCTGACATTTTGGACATCAGAGGCTGAAGGAATGACATCAGACATAAACTAGCAGGGATATCAAGACCAAGCTGGATGAGGCCACAGCAACCTGATCTAGTGGGTGGCATACCTGCCTGTGGCATGGGTGTTGGAACTCAATGGTCTTTAAGGTCCTTCCCAACCCAAATCTTTCTGTGATTCTATGATTTTGTGATTTTTCTTGTGTCATTAAGAAATAGTAAGATATTAATAGTCACACTGTCTGGACAGAGCTGTCTGCAATCTTCTACCAGGACACATGACACAAGCTTGCAACTTCTTCCTTTTAATGGGAAAGCCCTACCCAATTTCCTGCAGCCGTCCTGCAGGCACCCTTTGTGCTCATCCCCATAAACCCTGAGCTGCCTTAGTCAACAGGAGTGGGAAACAGGCAAGTGGTGGGCAACAGGACAAACCTGCATGAACAGATAAACTCACCTGGATCTTTGTGTGTTTAGAGAAAATAAGAGATGCATTTAATTTGTCTTAGAAGGTAGCATATGTTTAAAGCAAGAGGTTTCCTATAGGTCCCGTATTCTACTACCAATGATGGATGAATATTTGCTTAAATAAAGGTATCAGCCTCTCAAAAAGGCTTAGCTTTTAGCATTCATAAACATTTTACTAAACATAAGTATATTGGCAGAATTTTGTTAGAAAATGCTCATTTTGAGAAAAGAGGGAACTTTTTAAATTTAGAAATGAAATAAATAATTCTCATACTTTCAGAATGTATACCTTTTTGAAACTTCTATCATATGAAAAACAAATGGCATTGATCTATCTTCATTTAGTGTGGAAAAACACTACTGTATTTATGTTAGCATTTTCAGCGTACAATGAAACATTTGAGAATGAACAGTAGCTTTCTTTTTTAAGCAGGACTTGAAATCAATTGGAGGGCAGAATTTTTGTATTAATAAGTGTCAATGAAAAGTTACTGCTGCAAAACAAAACAAAATGTATATATTTTAAATTATCACCAGTACTGGAATATCAAATACCATTAAAATGCAGCCTTTATTGCTCTTTAAATTTGCCTAAATAAAAAAACATATTCCATCCCAAAGATATTCAAGGATTAACTAGAGCTTTCCTGCAAGAAATAGTTTTGTGGGTTTATCTGAAATTATGATGGTTAAAATGCAGGACCTTTATGACCTACTCAATGGCAGGTTTACATTGAAACTGTTATAAATTATTACAGAGGTGAAGCCAATCTAAACAGTCCAACATAAATATATCTGCAGACATACTGGCTACTACATATTCTAAACACTGTCTGTATATGAATAAACAGAGCTTTCTAAATCATTTAAGAAAATGTATTTATTCATAAAATCAATAATATTTATTTTTGTGTTTGACAAAAAAGGTCTATTATACCTAACTTATTGGAGCTTGAAATTTTTTTATGGATTCTTATGTGGTTTTCCTACATCTGATAATGGCTGAGAATTTTAATTTTTAATTATGTGAATATTTCTAATAGTTTTTGTGTTTGACTAATCCTTATCTGTTTAAATTGTTATTTTATTAAATTTCACAAGTTAAATATTTAAGTAAACATGCAATACAGAGCTACATTTATTGAGTGTTCTGTCAAGCAAAATTTTTATCAGACTATAAAACAGACATAGGTAATATTGGGAAACAAACCCATATTTGTGTGTTTCTACTTTCATAACAGAAATAAAAATACATATTTCAGTTCATACTATTATAATAAGCAGCATTTGTGGCAGGAAAGGAAATGTGAGATGTTAACACATGACCAGACCCAGGGTATTCCATTTATATGCATGAAACCATACAGGAAAAATTGCAGACTCAAATAAAGTTATGTATAATGACACTGTTTGTGTTGTTTCCTAATTTCATACAATATTTAAAATACTATATCACATTGAAATTCCTCCTGCTGGCTTCCCAAGAAGACTCCCAAAGTGTTTTGCAAGAGGCAAACTCTGTGCTGAATTAAAGAAAAAAAGATACACATGTAATTATACATGCAAAATAGAGTTCTGAAAAACTTTAAAACTATAGAAAATGAAAAGAGAGAAAAGCAGTCCTAAGAGCTGCTACACTTTGTCTTGCAATTTGTTTTAGAGGAACCTCATAGAAATACAAAGGCAGCAGTAAAATAATGTAATGCAAATTTCTTCCCATTTACAAATGGAGTTAAATCCAGAAGCCTGAGATTTAGTGTGGGCTTTTAAACTCCTGTTTCTTGTTTTTTAATTATTGCAAGTTTGTGTTGTCTTTTCTTGCTTACTATATAAATACCCTGTAACTGTATCCAATAATCATAACTGTGGCATTTCTATACCACTTTACTACTTGTCTCCAGAACGTCCTTTAGAAAATTTCCCCCTTGTACCTGCTGTACTCTATGAAACAAATAAATGAAAAGAAAATAAGGCAACCTTTTTATTCTGAAAATAACACAACCATAGATTTCAATCCTTCGTGTCCCATATATTTCCAAGTTCTCAGCTATACTCATCTCCTTTACCATGAGGTGCTTATAATAGCCATATATTTTCAGAGTGCTAGCAGGAACTGGAAGCTCTATTCTTGCAGCTGCCATCTATTGCCTTTGGTTGTTCCCATTGGGGAACTCCCCACTGACAGTGTTGAATGTTTGTGGGGAAAAAGGTTTGATTCAGTCTCAAAAGAATTAACTAGGGAGTTTTCTGTATTCTGCTGGATGGCCAGGAAAGGTTTGAGGAAGGTAATAGCTCTTTCAGGTCAAAGCTGCAATCCCTGAAGAACTGCTGGATAAAGTATATTTGGGGTCAAATTTCCTTTGATAAAGCAGAGCAGTTAATTTCTAAGAGCGGTAAGCTCTAAGGCTGAGGGAGCAGGAAATAAGTTTTTGAAACAGGAAAGGATCCCTCCCCTCCAGCCCCATGCTGCAGAGCCTGGATCCTGGTCTCAGCATCCTCCCTCCAGAAGTCTCGTGTTTCTACTCAGGTCCCTCAGCTGGGGTGGTTGGTCTGGGAGAACCCCAAAACATGGACACAGAGGCAGAGCTGGCACCACCACTTCCCAAACTTCCTGCTCTACCTGGAACTGCCACATAGAGCCCTTGAATTTGATAAAATGATTAAATAAAATTGTGATTACAATGGATCTTTGCCAGCCCACAGTTTCTGGAAGCATCAGCAATCCAGGACACTGAGCTATTTCACATGATGGACAGAGGCAGCTCCTTCCAGCTTCAGACAAAACCCCTGCAACGGGAAGCGGCCGCTTCCCGCACACGGAACACGGAACGGCAGCAGGGGGTGGATGGATGGATGGATGGATGGATGGATGGATGGATGGATGGATGGATGGATGGATGGCCCCACTTTCGGCACCTTTAATAAGTGGGGTGCTGAGCCAGGAGTCACTGCTGCCATCCCTTGCTACTGTGAGCATGGCTTCTCCAGGAAGCTGCCTTCTGAGATAACACTGGCCATAGAATAAACAACTGACAGCATTCCTGCAGCTCTCACTCACTATTTCATTCCCACTGACAGGAAAAGAAGTGCAGCTAGAGCTGTTAGGGGAATAAAGATTCATTTTAATCCAAGCTAACAGAGTAAAGAAGTTAAAATATGGGAAATAAAAAGATAAAGCTAATAAGAAGCCACTAGTACTGAAGAGTTTAAATTTAAATATAAAATGGATTTATTGGTGTTTGATTAAAAGGAAGAAAAACAATCAAAATTAATTGAAATAAGAAGAAAGCAATATTAAAGTAACTAAATTTCTTAGTAAGTATTCTCCAATTGTTTAATGAGTTTATTTTGTGGATGCAAAATATAAAAATCTCCCCTCAAGGGAGGAAGAAATCATTTTGTAAAAGAGAAAGAGCAAAAAATGCAAACGAAAAGAGCAAAAAAAATATTCAGAGGAAATAAATAATCTTTTGTAAAGAAAGAAGAAGTAAACAAATAAAGAAAATTTAAGCAAAAATAAAACTCTGGTTTATCTGCTCTCTAAGGTTTTTAAAGGAGTACATCGCAAATAGCATTTGTTCTTAAATTGCCTCTGATGTTAATTTAGGCATTAGCTTCCTGCTTGTAGGCCACAGATACTCTGTGTTCTCCATTCCATGGCAAAAGTTGTGGTGTTCCCACAGCTAGGCAGCTGTAATTTTATCATATTTCCAAGAACCGATTATGTGTGTAATATAACCGGCTGCTGTTGGTGTTGAATTATGCAAATTATAAAACAGGCAGGAAATCACATGTGTTGTAAGTGATAAAAAAGGTTTTGTTCATATTTCTGTAGCTGCCATGCTGGTTGGTACTTCTTGCGTTCTGCCGTCCTTTAAAATCAGTTCTGAGATCAGCCATCAGCGACAGAAATATGTCAACAAACTTCAAACATGTCCACAGCTATATTGGCAGGAGCAAGATTTCAACAAGCCCCACTTTTCACTGACTGAATTTTTATTTTTCCCCCAAGCGAAATCTTCATAATGTAAATGTTCTCTAATAGGGAAAAAAAAATTGTGCAAAAAAATAAGACTGAATGTGAGAAAAGGGTAGACTGGCAGGGAACTGTCTGACAGTGTAAATGCTCATTTGTCATCTCAGGGAAATGTTAACTCCAGCACCTGGTTGCAGCAATTTAAATGTCATCAAGGTTGCTCTGTCATAGCTGATTTAAGGCTGATTGAAATCAATTGTTAATCATTTTAGGTTTCATTTTGCACTGGAAATTTTTCAAAATACAGATTTTTGTGTAAGATTTAGTTGCTGTGTGATTTTTGGTTGAATGTTTTTTGTAAAATAAAACGCTTCCAAGTTTTGGTTGCTATATCACTTTTTCTCTTTTGTTCTCCCTTTCTTTTCACTATTTCTGTCAAATTCTCTGCAATGACTACTGTGGTTGGGTTTTTTAAATTGTCACTACAGAGAACAACATTGTATCACTGCACAGCACAGCGTGTTCCTTGTTTAACAAACCTGTAAAGAAGAGAAATCTAAAACACCTCCTTTTTTTTTTTAATGTGGTCCAGAGGAGTGGAAATTACGAATTAATGAAAAAAAAGCCAAACAAAAATGAAAGTACCGGGAACAACAATCATTTTTTGCCTGTTGATACAGCCATAAGACCAGTTGAAGGTGAAAGGAATAATATTTCTAACTCTTGGAATATTAGCAGGAATGATTCTATTTAAACAGATCACAACTGTGTTTTGGTTACCCAACTAACAGTTAACCAGCACTGGTGTGGAATACACATCCTTTTCTCCACCACGCATCTGACACAATAATATTTAATCACTCTACACAGATAGAAATTAGATTATTTATTAATGAACACTCTGCCAGTTCCATCAGTGAGCAGACCTCCTTTCCCTAACACTTGAGCAGGTTATTTCAAAGGGCCCTAAGATTACATTTCCAAAGAAAACGAAAGTACTAACCCTACAAAACATCAGTGTTAGTTAATGTGATATATTTGTATACCAAATGGCACTTACAGGTGATGCTTGTATGACTTTAGATTTCAGACTGCCTGATTACAACTCAGCAGCATCATGAAGACATTAAAAACAGAATAAAATTTGTCCATCCAAGAATTATTGCAACCAGGCTGCATTTATTCTTTGTTGGGAGGAGGAATCAAGTAGGTGGTCCCAGCAACAAGGGATAGATCTCTGCTTTCCTTGGCTAGAGAATTTGGCAATTTGAGGTCTACAATATCTAATTTGCCTTATGGAAAAACAAAGTTTTAGCTCTTCTGGAATGAGCAAGATTATACTGGCTCTGGGCTTTCTAATTTTATGGTTTTTTTCTGTATCCAGGAGCAACAGACATCACTGCACCTGTCGTACATGTGTACATTCCCATCAAGGGCCAACAATATCTTATATTTCTTACAATCAGTCTATAGATCTCATTTCCAGTTTGACTTTTCCAAATCAGAACTTCAGTTTACTTAATTTGTTGCCCACAGCCATGCAGTTAAAACTACAAATGAAAGATGGGAGAGACCAAACAATCTACACCTCTAAAAGTGTTCCTGAGACAATAGTCTTATGTCAAATGAACCGAGGAAATTTTACCCTCAGCTTTCTAAATAATATTACTATCTGAAGTTTCAGTCAGTATTGGTGAAAGAACAGAACTTGCCAAAAAAAGAAACAGAAACTTTGATTTTGTCTTCAAAGAATGACCTGAAAATCAGAAGAATTAACCTTCATAAGCTCTTCAGTTAAAAGTTCTAAAAATCATGGGGTCTGAATGGTTGAGAGGTTTGTCTAACTGAGCTAACAAAATCACCTTGGGTCACAGTGTATGCATCTAAGTCTAGTTTTACAAAGGTTCCTCTTTAACTGAGTTAGTCAAAATGTTGTGACAGATCTCTAACATAAAAGGTGTATGCTCTATGTTTAAATCTTACACCATCATGCAAGTTTCTGTTTCTTCATGTACCAATAAATCATTTTGTCTAATTCACTATGAATCTGTACGAATAAGTTAATGACAAAGAAGTTATGCTGAAACTATCAGGATGCACCACTACCCTTGCTTTAATGTAAAAGGGATTGACACAGATTTCCACATACATTAATATAAAATAAATATTGTTATTTTATGAAGAGAAAGCAAGGAAACTAGAGATGGTAGAAACAACAAAGAGGTAGAAATTATTTAGAAAGTTCATCTGTAATCAAACCGTATGACAGTGGGAAAGCAATCTAAACTACAAGTATAAATGTTTGCACAGTGTCAAAGGCAGATGCCAATGTGGAAAATGCTACATTTTTCTATAATTAGGTATCTGAGGACTATAATTATTATCCAAAAGAGTGATCTGGTTGTGAGAAGTAAATGACACCCAGCTAGACAAGCCTGTCTAGTGTTTCTGATTAATTAATTAAAAAATATGTTCAAAAAGTAAGCCAATTCACATGTATATGCATGCACATAAACACAGAAGCTAGCACTGAAATAAAGGTGAGACAGACTTTTCCAAATAAAAATGCATAAAACCAAACTTTTCAGCTGAAATGTAGATTAATATGCTAAAAAGATAATTTTATTTACGTAAAACATGTCGGAAAGTAAAATTCACTAGAGGGTATGCTAACACCAGCTAGTAATTATCTAACACAGAAAACAGCAAAGAAGTTACACCTTGGAGCAGGTAAAAGAAAATAGGGGGTCATGGCTGTGGGCTTTGTGCTCTGCTTCTTTAGAATCTCAGGGCAGTGTTAGGGTCCAGTTTTAGGGCTCAAACTTCCACCAAGAGGGTTTGGCGTCTAATGTGCCCATATATATGGAGCAGAGTATAAAGGAATCTCACTTCAGCTACACCTATTGCTATCTGATTACTGGCTCTTTATCATGTTGGATCACAGCATTTTTCGCACAGTGCCTGGCAATACCCTTTGCCCTCAGCACCTTCTCAAAGAATGGCAAGGCCAAACATGCATGAGACATGCTCACCCTCAAGTATGCAGCATCCCATTTACTTCAGGTGTTTCTTTTCTTAAAAAAATCAGTGTGTACTTAAATGCTTTGCTGACTTGTGAGAAAGAATTAAACCCCATCCAAGACTGAAGCCTAAAAGGGACAAGTTTTAAGAAAGACATCTGCTACTCACAATGCCAAATGCTCAGCATTATACAGGGATTTTAGGGAACATACTGAGAGGAATAAAATATATCAGGAACCGTGTAGCCAAAGAAATTACCATTCTTCCAACATACCATTTATTTATTTCAAGACTTCTAAATCTTCCATCACTGAAGCAGCTAAGTTGTATTTACTGTAGCCGTAGCCATATTTCCATTGTTTCCTTTTGTTAATCAAATAAAGACCTGTGGAAAAATCACAAATTCAAAAAAGAAAATCAATATTTGTAATCAAAGTATGTTTCTTTCCTATGAAGCAAGTATTTTCACAATGTATGTATGTACTTTGCTTTTAAGATTTGTAGGGTTCAAGGGATTGTCCAACTCAGTCCTGCCATAGCAAACTGTCCTGTTGATAGTCTTTAATAGAGGAAGTTACATTCAATGTCTGGGATCCATAGGAAGAGTTGAAGTAACTATAACAAACTTAGTTCAGTGTTTTCAATGAAATATATGTTGATGCTTAATTAATTAGGTTTTGCATTATCTATTTGATGGTAATGGAAGTATTTACTTGAACATTGTTTTCTCCTGTCTGTAAACTAAAAAATTATATATATTTATATACACATGACATATATGCTTGTATATAATGCCTATTTTATATATATTTATTTTTACTTATATATATATATAGATGAAATTATTGTTTGGGTTTTTTTTAATCTTTATGTTCTAGTGATGCTTTCATGTACCTGTAATGAAAACCCTATAGATCTGCAGAAGAATTTAACTCACACCATGTGGGAAATTTTTGAACATTACACAGCAACTCTTATTGACAAGGCCAGACTTAATTTAGTGGAAGTATTGTGAAAAGGAAAGTAAGTTGGATTACATTTGTGCTTCTAAAAGCTTGTACAGGACTCAATTTAGATCATGTTGTAACAGTTCTGGGATGGGTTTCTCTCATTTTCCCTTCATACTGCAGTTCTGCTCCTTCAGGACTTCACTGTGGATGGGAGAGAACAGAGAAAATCAGACTATGATGGCCAAAAGATCAAGAGGAGAAATGCATTTTCATTCTATTTCAATAGAGTTCTATGTAATTATGACACAATATAATAAATAGGGGATGGGAAATTTGTAGGAACCAACCATGCAGGGGAGACTGAGGACTACCTGATGTCTAAGCCCACACTGAAATTTGCAATGTACATCTTCCTTAGAAACCACACTGTTTATTACACTTTCACTTCAATATCAGTTCAACCAGAATTTTTGAAAGGCCCCCTCTGGCCCATTTTCATCACCACAGCAGTACTAAAATGTCATTTTAATCTGGTCCACCATTTTAGGCACTTTATTGAGTTCACATGCAGTTACTCCTGAGATGCATTTTTTACATGATCTGCAGCTCCATTGGAAAAGCTCATGTCAATAACTATTATTGCAATGTGTTTTGCAAATTTGTTCTGAAGCTCTAATCAAATTCTTTTACTAGCATAGAAAAATATACATTTTATTCCATAATTAAGGATATTCAGATACAGTAAAGGAGTAATTTAGAGCAGCAAGGTATTTGGTTTTGACAGTGGGGTTTTGGATGTTATATATATCTATAAGTAAACAATGCAATTTTCCTATACAGACCCAAGAGTTAATGGTGGTCTCCAGAGATAACTCTTTTGTTTAAAGTAATGCTGCATTTTGGGCTCTTTTTTTAAAAAAAATCACTTTTCTACTAAATCTACGACGTTTTTGTGATGGTCAAAATATGTGCATTCTTGGAGCAGAAACAATTGTCAGGTTTACACTGGTTAAAAGTCTGACCAATATCCCAAAGTGACATTCTGGGAAAAATGCAAATGATTTTTCAAGTTATTTTAGAAATAATGGTATTTGTCTCAGGAAGTTTATATTAAATACAATCTACAGTGGAGTTACAGCGAGAATTTCACTTTGGCTGATGGATGATAAGAATAAAGTGCTCCTCAGATGAATTGAGCTTTGTGTATATATCCACAAGCTATGCAAGACAGCTTATTTCACATAAAATTCCTACATAATGTGTGGTTTCATCTAACATCTATCCTAATCCAGTTGGATACTAGATTATCAAGTCAGATTTTTCAGATGGAAAAATACAGTGGTAATATTTGTAAATATGGACTTCAGTTCAGGCTCTTGGAGCCTAAACATGTGTACACAGACATAATGTGGGAGGTAGGGCTACATTCTTGGAAGCTCGGAGTATAGTATTTCTGCAGAATACTTAATTTTTTTTTTAATTCTAGTTTGTGTCAGAATGGGAGAATGCTGTTCACAAAGTGAGCATTGATATCTATGAAACAGAATACACTTAAAAAATTATCCTCCAGAGTGGGAAAACTCAAATGCAGTGGTGTCAAAATTGAAGTATTACACTTCAGGTCTCAAAGTACCTTGAGTGAGAGATGTTTTCAAGCAAAAAAAGTTTTAAATTATCAAAATTCTTCTTATATGAATTTTAATAATTTAAATTAATGTTGTAGTGAAGCTGATGTGAAATCTGACCCAGAGGCTCACAAAGAATAAAATATATAGAAATAGTGAAAGATGTTTTAAATGGTTTTGAATTACATGCTTGCTTTGAGTTTCTCCACCACAGGAAAATTACTTGTTCTCCCAAGTTTTTCCGTAATATAAGCGATAAAAATACTAAGTGATATTGTCCTTTTCCTGTGCTATGAATCCATGTATATTCTTCCACTGAATTCTCTATATTCTTCTGCTGAAACCTTGTCCATGATAATATCAAACAAAATATATGTCTTCACTTTGAAAGATATTTCAAGCTTTTCCCAGTATAATTTTTCATAGATATTTGTTAAGATTTCCAGAAAATACATTCACACTATCTCGTTTGGCATACCATATTTTTCATAAATATAAATACAGCTATTGAAGAACTCTTTCACTATATGAAGCTTGAACGAACTTGGCAATGTTCTGATTTTCATGCACTGAAGCTGCTGTGCTGCTAACCAGTATGACTTCACTGCTGCCTTGCACATCTCCATTTCTCCACCAGTCTTTTATCTTGGACAGTGTTACCAGAACGGACAGTGATTAATGAATTGACATAGGACTGACCCATAATTCATAGGTATTAGTAAAAAATAACATATTCATGCTAACAATAATCAGATGACTTCTAACTCCACCTATTGGAATTCAGTTTATTGGACTTTGTCACTGCATTCTGTTCATTTTTTGTGATTAATATATGTAATTAATTTCCCAAACTAAATTTTTGAAATGCCGGATAAATTATTTGTAAAGTTTTTTGTGAGAGAAAAATGCTATTGCTTTTAAAAAATAAAAACTTGAGAGAATTTTAGTCCTTACAAGCTTTCTGTTCCTTGTAAGCTTATAATTTTTAAAAAACAAATATGCACACATTCATATTTGATAACTCAAAGGTATATTTTTTCTTTGCTTTTCATTTTCTTATCCCTCAACAGAAGTACATGTTCTATTGTGAGAAAAAGTGACAGCAATGGCTGCTTTCATGGATTTACCTTTCTCTAGTACTGTGTTAGAAGGAGAAAGTAGACAAAAAATAAGCATGATGGATTGGAAGAACAACCACAGACAATTTCTTTTTCTTCTTAAAGCATGAAATTCTTAAAATTCATATTGTGGCAATGCAAAAAGGGTCTTGGATTCCCCAAAATACTACTTAGCATCATGTGAATACCTGTGGTCTTTTGTTGGTTTGTCAGTTCTGTAGTCAGCCAGAAAAATGGCTGGCAGGGGAAGGGGAAGTGCAAGCAGGGACATTCACTTGGGATAAACCCCAAGCAAAATACTGCTTTAAAATTTCAATTAAGCTGAAAGCTGAAAATTTTGCCTTGTTTGAGTCAAGAGAGAATCTTATCTACATTTCCTCCTCGGTTTCTGGAGAAGACCACTGGGATATATCCTCACACTATCTCCCTCTCCAGGGTTTTGGCTGTGGGGACGGCTGTGACCTCAGAAGAGAAGAGACTGTCCTGGCCCACTCCCTTGCTGGAACTGTGGGACAAGACTTGCTTGGCTCCCAGCTTCATCGAAAAATAAAAAGCATTTCCAGTTCTTTCTTCTCAGAGAAAACACTAACTTTTTAGACTTCTGTAGGAAATTATTTTCAGCTTTCCACTGAACAACCTTGTTGACATGAATATGTTCTCAAAAGTGTTTTTCTGGGCTAGTATCAGTTTAAACAAGCCCTTCTCCCCATTTTTGTTTCCTGCCTCATTTGAGACAGCATAACTGCATGGTGATGCAGCAAAAATAATTGAAATACTGAACTGGGTAGTAAGTCTTCAAAATAAAATTCTCCCATCAATGACTCAGTAAGAATGGTCACATAGAGTATTTACACCAGCCAAAGCACAGGGGTGATGTGGGAACTGAGCCACTTCCTACAGCAGTGGAAACCTTTTTTTTGTTTTATTTTTTATAGTAAGATCATTTTAAAACTTTGGGTATTCATTCAGATACAGAAATAAGGATTTTCACCTTTTAATTTAAGGCATGCTTTTTGAAACTTTGGCCATAAAACAAATACACGGAATAAATTAGAGTAATACCAAACCACTAATTTTCTAGAACAATTTAATTAAACAATAGACTAAAGAGGGACACGAGTATTCTTGTAGAAGAGTATTTCTTGTAAGATGCTTTATATTTGAATTAATTCTGCATGTGGGATAGTACTTAATATATTCATTTATTATATCTGTTAGCAGCTATGTGTTGTCTTAAAAAACAAACTGTAGCATAGGATTTCAAACGTGAGGGCTGCAGTTGGAATTTCTGTGTAGTGGTTCTGAGTTGTTGAGTATAATTTTAAAAGGATTAGTTATACCAAAATATTTTGTTAAAGGGGACCATTATACAAAGAAATGTTACCTGTGAAAGAGCCCCAGGAAGACAGCTCCCAGGCTTGCTGCTCAGCTGGTGAGCTTTATGCCTTGGCTGTGAGGGATGGAAGGGCTCAAGTCATCCATGCATGTTCACAGAAGAGTTTTTTTTTAATAATAGTGGTTGCCTTCCTAAATAACACATCTGGGCCTAGAGATGAGTGATGTTTGTCCCTGCAGGAACAGACCTTAAGCAGTTGTTTTCTCCCTGTTCAGTTTAGAGGGTTGGCTTAAATGAACATTCAAATGTACATTTCCCTCTGCCACGAGGCTTAAGGGCTGGGATTTGGTGGGGTTTGTTCAATTTATCAGTAGAAAGTGACATTTTTTTATTTAGACAAACATAAGGAACTGTTCTACAATTTATGACCACATAATGGAACTTGTGAATGACTGTCTTGCCTCTTAGTAAATGGAATATGTGGCACAAATATAGCCTTCATTTCTCCCATCTCGACAGTGTTTACTTAGAGTTGACTGAGGACAGGAAAAAGTCATTCTGAATTTGTTTTTTATTCTTTTTATGTTTCTGTTTTTTTTGCTTTTTTATTTATTCCTTTTATTTAAAAACAGTATCTCTACTTAACTGCATATTTTTAGAGAATAGAGAATGTTCTTAAAGAAAAAATGTTAGCTTGTTTCTCTGTGGGTACCTGCTAATAAAACAGCTGTTTCTGAGTTTCTACAGCAGAGAGGGCACTTAAAGACCTACAGGGAAGTGATATGGTGACACAGTATTGGAAGGATGATACTCTTTTTACTGCTTCGCTGTATGAGTGGATTGTGTACAGTGCTGTCAGGCAGAAATAGAATGCATGCAATTGGTAATGTATTCACATTTCATTGCCGTGTCCGTGGCCTTTTCACAGTTCTAGTTAGCTCATTTTCTCTTTGCTAGGTGCTACTGTCCATCAATTTCCAGGCCTTCTGTCTTTGCCCATCACCTTTCCTTATTTTCGATATTTCCTGCATTGCAAAAGTCAGGCGTGGTCTCTCCCCAGGAACAGTCCCTCCATCATACTGGCTGTAAATGAAGTGTGAAGTTTGAAAGAAGTTAAGAAACGGGGAAAAAAAAGAAAGTTTCAAGGCATGGGAATGTGTCCATTTCATGGGGGAAAATAAAAAAAAGATGTGAGGATAAGGAGAAATAGTCTGACAAAACACTGAATGGGGTAGAAACTGCAGGACAACTGAAGTTCTTTTTTTTCTTCTTTTGTGCAAATTAAATGCAGAATGGCAGTTGAAAAAAAATGGAACAAACCACACAGAATAACAGAAATTCCTTTTCAAGAAATCCACAATTGTATAATTTGATTGCCAGAAAATATCACTGAAGACATTGGCTTACCAAGGTTAAAATATACAAATAATAAGAATATTAAATTATAGTGTTCAACTGGAAACAAGGACAAATATCCATTGAAACCTCCACAGAAATTTCCTGAAGAAAATAATAGAAGTGTCTTCTTTCCAAAATTTTCTATTTTTCTGAAGAAAATTTAAAACCTCTAAACTGAAAAAGATTAATGGACATTTTCAGAATTTTTTTTTAGTGTTAGTATTATTATGTTACCAGAGGTGGGCATTTCATTACAGTGGACACATTCCATCTGCAGAATACCAGGTTTCCCACTGTAAAGCAGCAGTCAGGCACTATGTGACAGCGGGACAGATTTTGTGTCTGTCTGTTCCTCCTTCCTCCCCAGCAGATGAGCACTCAGAAATGGGACCATGTGGGCCACTGACCCCCTTCAGTGCTGTGGAGTTCCCATGCTCTGTATGGAGAAAATTTTCTATTATTTAACGGCACTCTGACTTCCATGCACAAAGTGCGCACATATTGTTCTAACATATGCATTTTGTTTTACAATAAAGCACATTTTAACTCTCTACTTAAATATCTGTCTTCTGTTACCATTTACAGGAACAGACATTCAGTTCCAATACTATGTACATAAATGAAGCTGAAAAAAATCCCTATACAGTTTGCGAAATGTTATAACTGTTTCCCTTGTTGCTCGTCCATTCCTTTATATATTTCCTAATCTGTGTATAAGAATAGGATTTTTCTCAGTTTAGTGACCAAAACATTTCACACATTTAAAGCAATAATTTGACAGAAAAAATAGGGATTTTTTCTGCAAAAAATGTAAATTTATAAGGTTTTGCAGCTGAGCTTACTACGCTCATGAGGGTTAGAACATAATTTTATACAAGAGAAAAAAAACTAAGGCTTGGGGAGAGCAATATTTTCCATATTATTGGGTACAGTGGGACTAGCAAAATCAGGAAATTCATGTTTTATGAGTTTAAACAAAAATCAAAGTTACATAGTGATGCTAAACATCACTCTCTGTTTAGTGGGGTACTTCTAGTAAAAGGGTCTAAAATGTTTAACAACTGTAACTTTGAACTTCATGTTTCTTTAAACTGTTATAAACTAAGCACCTGACTCAGGGAGAATAACTGGTTACAACTTTGTGCAACCCTCTTTAAATTGTTTTTCCTTAAGGCTTTCTATAGTCAAGCACTTCATATACTGGGGGAAAAAAATTGTACCTTATGTATTTACTAATTATTCTACAAACTAAAATCTAGTTCAGTGAACTAAGGAAACAATTTATTAATTTCAAGATTCTTTGCTGCATGAAACAAAAATGGATATTTAATCTTCGAAATTACTTTGTAAATTACTTTCATAGTTTTCTCCTACATAAATGCTTATAGGATTTTTTCAAGTGGGAGCATGAATCAAACCTTCTACAGTTGTCAAAGGAATCTTCCTTTCTACTGAAATCTCAAGCCCTAATATCTCAGATTCCTTTGAAAAAATCTTTAATCGGTTCTTAAAACCTCTGAACTATGTTTTTTACTCCAGAAGAAATGTGCATTGTCCTGAATAAGTTTTGTTAGATGAATACAGTTCAGAATGCCCAGGAGATATAACTTGTCATATTTTCGTGGCAATCAGTTCTGGCACCATTTGATTAATAGCCAATATTTAATAATTCATAGTGTACCTTAGCAATGTACAGAAATTCTAGCTTTGACTAATAGCAGCTTGAGAGAACATAAGAAATTGAAAAGACATTTCTTGTTATTTGAAATATAGTTCTGATTTTTTTAATATTGCTAAAATCAGAATTGCCCATGTGTAGCTGGTACACTCTTTTCTTATATACACTATTGATGAAAGCTTTAGAAAGAAAATCCTTAATCGATCTGTAAGAGTTAATATATTTCTTGTTCATTCATTTGTTTATACTTTATTTAAAATTTCCCTTTGGATCTCAAGAAATCTTTATTAAATTAAAACCAACCACTTTAATAAGTAAATAATGATTCAGAAGCCACAAACAGCCCTGGCAGAATTTTAGCAAATACTTTGAGGTCACTTAAAATAGTAAGGGAGAAGAATATGTATTTTTGTCTACAAGGAAAAACAAAAGTGGTGTATAGCAATAAATAACCTAAAACATTAAAATAATACAAAATTTCTAGAGGAAAACTCTATGACAAACTGACATTCAACTCCACTAAAATTACCAAACACAGGTTTGTCTAGTGAGTTTAGACTAAATATATTAGGGAACAAATTAGAGCTAAAAAAGTAGTAAGTATACATGTTCTTGTATTTCTTTAAATCCTTTAGTACAGCTAGTCTCAAGATGACCTAACCTAACCATTTAGAAACAAAATATTGTGATACTTAGACATAAATGGAAAAACGGCACAATTCGTTTGGGGCTGGGAAGCAGCCACAACCTTCATATGAATATCCTTATTAAATAGGCCCAGGCTGGTTATCAACTTCAGCTCCAGAGCAAAGCTCGGCAGATGAAGGACACACGTTCTCGCCCTTCTATTGATCAATTTTTGCATATGCATAAATGAAGCATCATGAAAAGCCATTAAGATAAAAGTTTTAATTTGTTCAGCCAGTATTTCTCTAGCTGCTTGACTTGAACTTTTTTATTATGACATACCACATGCTAGAGGGCACAAGAGACCGTTTTGATTGTGCAGTTAAAGGAACCTATTAGAAATATGAAATCATTATTTCTGGAGTATTTGAGACTTTTTTTATTTTCCTGTGGACAGCTGCTGGCTATAGAACTGAGGGAAATTTAATTCAGGAAAATATCCTAAGTAATGGAGCCAGAGAGGCTAAATCAGAGTGGTAAATATTGCTAAGCCATCATTACTTGCTAAATAGATATTAGTCATCTCTATTTTTTACTGCACTCTGAAAGTTCTAAAGAGTCATTGCTTGCGATACCTTCTTAAACAAAACAGAAAAATCCATCCTCTAAAACCAGAGAAGTCTGCCAAGGTAGCCTTGAGGGTCTAGTTTAAACCCCTGAAGTAAAGAATTCCACATTTCAAGGATTTAAGTGGAAATAAAATAAAATCCAAGCTCAGATTTTCCTCCAAGACTACACTAGTGTAGAAACAGATAAATACAAAGGGAGAGGGAAGGACTTGTTGTTGAGGAGATAGCATGAGAAAAATATTTACAAACAGTGTGTAAAATCCCAATCAAAAATCTAAGCATCTACTCATAAATGATTCATCACTGAGGACTTTCTTCATTATAGAGTTTATATCTCTGTGGAATTTATTTCAGGGCATGGCTGTCTGTCTGTACATGTCTTGCTGCTTATGGGATATTCTACCAATCATACTTTATACTGGTGTTTCATTTTTTTTCCAGAAAGAGGAAGAATATTCTTGTTTGAAATATTTATCTTTAGAGAAATACAGTTTGATTAAAATTGCCCAAATATAAATAGAGGAATCCTGATAATTAGCCTTAAGGAGGCAATAAATCTAAAAGCACTACTAAAGAAAAAGTAGTTTGTGCCCTTATATTTCACTAGTTTTTTTCTTTTGTATTTATAGTCTGAGAGAGGAATCCATCAGATTCAAGAACAAGGAGTGTTATTTGGGAAGAAACAAGTTGACTGTGGGTGGAAGATGGAGAAAGCAGTCTAAAAGAGATATTTGCCATCAAAAGGGGTCTCAGACTACAACACTAAGAAAAAAATCTCTCTTGTTACCAAAATAGTGACTTCTGGCAGATGACAAAATGCACAGTGAGTTCAAATATATCTTTACCATTAATTATAGCACAGTGCATGTCTCTTCCTACTTAATTATGGCAGCCAAGTGGGTAAAGAACCAAAGCCACATGGCAGAAGCAAGGTACAGTGGCAAAGGTGAGCCGCAAATGCATAGTAGCTTCAAATTCATATCAGTCAAAAATGATAACTGGGCAGATCAGATTTCTGTTTATTCTAAATCCATTTTAAATGAGAATGAGAGATTGCTAATTAGGAGGCCAAACTGAAGGTGCAATCTAGGGATTCAGAAAGTCTGAGAAAGCACCAATTATTGAAGCTAAGGTGAAAGGAATTAATCCTGTGTCTTAAAAGGTTTATTCAGGGAGAAAAAAAGATGTACAAAGCACAATTCCTGTTATAATTTTGACAATTAACAGAGGAACAGGACACAGTCCAGAAAGATGTGGACAAGCTCAAGAAGCAGGTTAGCGAGAACCTCATGAAGTTTTACAAGCCCAAGTGCAAAGTGCCACACCTGGACTGGGGCAAGAGATTTGTCAGCTGTCAGTTTTGAAAAAAATTAAGATGATATATACAGTATGCTGAAGACTAATAAATAAGTTCTCAGGAAAGACCAGGAGCAAAAATTTTTGGAATTTACATACAAGCATATGAGCTAAAGTATAATGAATAGGTGTTAGAAGTATGCTTTCTTTCAGATATAGGTATACTAATAAGAGCAGAAGTAGAAATGTGATGGATTTACATGTACTGATGAGTTTTATAATTTTTTTAATATTCAGATCCAGTCCAGAGTACATATATATATATATATCTATTAAAGAAATACTTGTTAGCAGTGCACTGGTGTGGTATTCTCTACGTGGAGCTGAATGATGCTAATAAATCTGCAAACCTTTAAACACTGTAATTTAGACTTACCCTGGGCAGTGTTTTTTCATCTTAAGTTCAAGTTTATTTCAATCTTAAAAAAAGACCATTTCCAAATACATGCAACCACATGCATTATTTCACATGGTCAGGAAGTGCTCAAAAAAGAACACTGTACTGTCTTTGATGGATCAGACTGACATCTCTGCTACCTGAACTCAGGAGAGGTAAAGTTACCCCACTTAGATGAGAATCCAGGCTGCAAGCTCATAACCAATCTGACATATTGTGGAAATCCAGTAACACAGAAACAATGTGTTGTAATGACCTATTTACTTAGAGTTCATTATTCAGCTGCCAGACCTCCCTGCACAGTCTTGATAGAGCTCCAGATGGAATGTGTATCCCAGCCAGGAGGCAAACTGAGCTGTGACTTCAGCTGTTAAAGCGACACTTTTGTTTGTGAAAGAATCGTTTTTCTCTGTCATTAAAAGGCACCTAAACAAAGAGGCTGTGATTCCATAAGTGGTGATGTAATGTGGTGTGAGAACTATTTCTGACATAGTGACTTTTCTGATTATAATGACATCCTGAATTGTTACTTCATCATCTTTTGTCTTCAACTAACCAAACCACAGTTGCACTGCAAAAAAAAAAAAAAACCTAAAAAATCCTCTCTGATTTTGTTTTTAGCAACCTGTTAAAAAAAGAAAGGTACCACCATAAAATTCCCTCTGTTTATGCCAGGAGCAATGATGAAGGACTTGTGTTAGTAACCAATCACAGAAATTACATTATAATAAAGAAATCAGTTTATTGTGCTGTACTTTGATGTATTTTAAGCATGGAAGGGCTACTTACAGTACCTGTGGCCTGAAATCAGTATATCAAATAATACCTGGGGCAAGTTCAAACTCTGTCACCTTTCTGGGAAGAGCACCCTGAAGCTGCAGTTGCTATAGTCATCTCTAGGCAGTGCAGAATGCATATTTTAAATTGTATCTGATCACAAAGAAGATAGCTGGGATGACACAACCCTCAAATTAAAAACCAAATGAACAATCAAGTGTCTGCAGCAACATTTGAGAGAATCATTAAAAAATTGCAACCCATGAGAGAAAGGAACAGAACAAACCAACAAAGTAAGAGATGTTAATTCTTGTATGAATATCTTGCTACAAACACAAGTATTTTGCAATAATCTGGCCAAGCACAGGTGGATGGCTTTTTCTGTGGACCTAATGACACTCTTTCTCTAGTGAATCTATTTCCTGACTGTATCTGAAAAGACATTCTCTTCCCATTTCTTTGTCTTGCAAGACATTTCTAAGCAAGGAATATAGGATTCCCGTCTGTCAATGTTCTTAAAACAGGCAATCTACACCAGTGCACCATGGTGAACTGGTATTTCCTAGTCCAAAAGATGTAAACACCAAAGCAGCTGAAGAACTACTTAAAGGAAATACCATTCAATGAGGAAAAAAAAAAGTTATTAACCAGCTCATTTAAGCTGAGAAATAAAAGACAGACTCTACATGTCAGCAGAGGATCTGGACAAGCGTTAAAATGCAGACAGCATTTGCAGTAAAAATTTCTCTCTTTTAAGATGTTTAACCAATTCAGAAGTGGGACTTTTATGGTTACTTAGCATATAGGGGACTGGATACTTGATGTCCAAGTCAGCCTTCTGTTTTGTAAGTCTATGTTGTACTTAACTTTTTTTTTCTCAGCCTTGAAATTGTTTTCCTCTTAAAAATTGAAATATCCAGCAGAACTCTCATAATATTTATAATGAGCTGTTATGTATCAAAAGGTCTGGAAATCCTAAACAGACTTAAACTTGAAATGTGACTTGAAATAAAATGCAGCTCAACTTTATTAGCCAACATGTTAAATTACTCATTTGAAGTAACGTATGATTCTCAACTAAGCAGTTTGGGCATGTCTCTTTTAAGGGTCAGAAGAAGGTTACATGGTCTCTTCAAAGAGGCCCTTATTAACATGGTTGGATTGACATTGAGGATTACCATGTACTCTATGTATTTGTATTCTTTATTTATCTGTTTAGGCGTTTTTTCCCTGCTGGTGCCTTTCACATTCTCTCAGCATATTAAACACATTAAAAGTACATATTTTAAACAAAACGCATCAAAAAGATCATAAAAAAGACAGGCTTCTTTAAAAAAATCTTCTAAAATACATTGGCCATGGTAAAAAGTGTGAAAGAAAATTATATGAGGCCAGGAAAAATATTTTATTTCCCTGGGAAAGTGAAATCTTCAATTACCTGTTGCTTATGTTGCTGGAGCATTGAACAGTACTCTCAATTTTAATTATAATAAATAAGACTATTATGCATTCACATTGGTCTTACCTTCCTACCAGGGTTCTAGTGGCACTGATTTTGCTTATGGCAAATTTTCAGGTGACTTCAGAGGGACCAAGATAAAAGCCCATAGTCACTGACGCCTCCTTCTTTGTACACAAACATCTGGAAGATTGTAATACTCTAATATCAGTATGACATGAAAGTGTACAACCTCATATCTAATAACCATGTTCAGGAGTCTGGGATCATATTTTGGAGTGTGTGTGTGTGTGTGTGTGTGTGTGTGTGTGTGTGTGTGTATGGTTGCAGAGTGGGGGATCACTTACCTATCACAATGCTCAGTGTAAATTAAACCAGCTGCATTTAAACACAGACATTTCAGCCAGGTCCTTCAAGTTTAGTAATACTTTTTTCACAAGTTGATAGTAGTGGAACTTCAGGGGAGAATTTGTTCAAGCAATATAGGAGCAGAGTAAGAAACACACAAGAAGAGTTTGTTAAGTAAAGCCCAAGTGGAATATTAGCCTGGACTTCAGAGACACAAATGGGAACACATACCAAATAGAATATGAAATCATATTTGAATATTATGTTTAAAAACCCCAGACTGGACTGTCTTTCAGTTACCAAGTCTGTGGGGAAATATACAGTTACATATCACTACAATGCTAGTCAGCAGGGCTATGTCTCCAAAAAAGGATTAAGTCCTCTCTCCCTCTCACGCACCCATTCATGGATAAGGAACACATAAAGTGAGTCATTACAAGATGTTACTGTTATCCTGTGGCCTGGCTACCTCAAGATCTTCATGGGTTTTTCTGTTCATGGTAACAGGGGAAATTCTCTAACCCAAAAAGGAGTACAGAATTTTTTCTTCACTGAGGCCATGTTTCACCCACAGATACAGATACTTGCAATGTTTCCACATAGAGCTCTGACTGATTCCTTTCCCCAAGGCAAAACAAAACCAGACTTTCCTAGATTAAGAGCAAATGTAAAACATTCCTCTTTACAAAAATTTTCCCATCTAGAGAATATGGTGGAGGAAAAAAAGTGGGACTCCTGAAAATGTGGGTGTAGAAACCATCATGCCAAGGGAAACAGAAATATGAGAATTGTAATCATATTGATGTTTATGCTTTGGACAAATCTTATGAAATGAGAAATAAAGTCACTCAGAATATTATATACACAATCAAAAATATCTGTATCACTAGAAGTGGAAGGAGTTACAGATGAGTACCATCCAATTATAAAGTGCATAAATTAAGACAAGATGGACTAAAGAATAGGAGGCTGGTTTGGTGTTGTTGAAATAGGAAAAAAAAAAATGCTTGTTCCTCACTGTCCTTGTCTGTTTTCCTAGCATATTACAGTCTCTAAAATCTTTAAGATTGAACTAAAGCAAAATTCTTCCACTAGGTGCAACAAATGTGTAGCTCCTGTACAATTAAATCTTCCTACTTCCCCTTTGATGCTCTGATTTCCCTGTAAATGATAGTTTGCTTTTCTTACTTAAGCAATAAAGGAATCCTGCATACTTAATGCATTCTGTGAAACTTCCCATGTGGATCTGTGTTTTTGTGGGTAGACGATGAAAAGGTAGCCTGGAACATACTATGAATTTATCAGAAACCCAGAAGAGTAATATGGAAACAAAAGGGTGGAATCCAAGGCAGGTGCAAGTGCAATGAACACTGGTTTGCTTTCCAGATTGTTCTTTGTTTAAAACCACAGAAGTTGGAAATGAGTCAAACAAAATCAGGAGATGTATTATAGAAAGTTGAGAATAACCTTGACTTCAGTTTGCTTTTTAATCATCAGCAAGAAATTGGAGATGGAAATCAGATATTCTCCTTATCTTGACTTCACTCGCAATGATCTTTTCTGAAAACCAAACCCTATATTTCTCCAGAACATACTATATCCATTACAAAACCATGGACAACTACAAATGTTTCCATAAAGCACATTAACACTGGGCCAGACTACTGGCAGTAAGAATTCAACTGAGAGAGAGAATAAACACCTCTAGGGCATCATTCAACTTTCTCTGAGCTGTGATTCTGGCTGTGACCAGAAGGCAAGCTTTGCATTTCTAGGGGTGAAGGATGATGTGGGAGAGATTGCTGATCAGTAAATCAGCCCTGAATCCATACCTATCTTAGTGTCTAAACAGAAAAATATCATTGCATGGGATAAACCTGCTAATTTCCCCATCACCAAAAAGCCAATTCACTCAAAATTTGTCCTTCAGTCTGCTCCTGGCCATGCCCACCCTCTCTTAGGCACATTGAAGTACTGTTCCGCACACTAATAAATAGAAAACACACTGGTTTGCAATTTCCCTGCTTGTCAGAAGAGCCTGGACAATAACATACAAACAGACACAAAGCAAGACCATTAATAAAATGTAGCATTGTGAGCGCTCAATAAGATCTAAATCCAGAGTATAGCATTAAAACTAATTTGTATCATTTTATGACACATCTAAACAATGGAAATGAATTCTACCATAAAAATATAACCCAAAAAATTAATTAAAATTATTCTTTTCCTATTTGATTTGAACCAGACATAAAATTTTTATATGGTGATGTTTATTTCACTTATTCTAAAAGTGCTTTGGTAATATGCTCCATTGACATTTTCTTTGTCTGCAATCATTGTATTTCAGTTGCCTTTTTTCTAGGATAGAGGGCCCTAGTCTACCTAATCTTCACATGGAAGCTATTCCTTATTTTTCAATATCCATTTTGTTATTCTCCCTACCCTTAGCCTTTTTTCTACAACCTAACTGGAGGGACCAGGGATGCACATGGACAAAAGGAGAGTTCCTCTTTGCTTCTCTACCTTTTCTAATCCTTGGTAATTTATTTACTCTTCATATTACTACTGAATATGGAGCTGACTTTCTCATACACTTATAACTCCATAATCTTTTTCTTCTTTTTAACACTTAATTCAAATCCCTCCCCTATGAATGAAAAATGGAGGCTGTTTCCTCACATGCGACTCTTTGCATTGTTGGTGTTAAATTTCTTTTCTGAGTCTACTACACTAGTACTCAGTATCAAGAGAGCTTCTCTCACTGCAAGGTCAACTTTTGCTTTTATTTCTTATGTTTAGCTCCATCAGCAAACTGCAATATCCTACAGTGCCTCTGTTCACTAGTTCTTTAGCTCAGCCTGTTTCAGCCACAAATCCTCAAACTATAACTGTATCCTGAGGGGAAGAAAAACTGAAGTGGAAGACCTTAAGATCCATCATGGATAACAGTGAAACAATTCAATATATCAAGGTTGGAAGGAATGGAGATGGGAGTCAGCCAAAACACTTAAGAGTAACACCTGGTCATTGACAGTAAAAAGGAACTAAAAAGCTGCAAAATGCAACTACATTTTAATTTTGGGATTCCTTGTATAATAATACATATATACAAAGATATATATATATTTATATGTATGTATATACCTATATATAATATAGGTAGGTATGTACGTATGTACAAATTATTTATAAATGAAGCTACTCATTCTCAGAGGAATTCTCCACCCAGCCATCAAACAGTGACAATTTTTACAATTGCCTTAAAATTATTCTCTTACGACACTGATTTTGTCACTATTAAAAATTTAGCACTGAAGTTTAATTGCTTTTCTTATGCAAACATTTTTTTAAATAGAGGTAGAGATGTAAAAATTAAATGCTTTATTATAAAAGTGTTGAAATGCATTTTAAATTTGCCTTCTAACATTATATTAATGTAAGAATTCAGAAGAAAAAACCAGACTGTTACTTTGGAAACCAACACAAATTATCACTGGGTGTTCAATTCAATTCAATACCTATTAGTGCTTATACATATGGTATTAATTCTGCATTAATTCTGTCAAAAATGATATCATACTCCGAACGTCCAAATTATGACATCACTAAAACAACTTTGCTCTTCGTGGGTTTGGAGCATGACTGTGCCAGAGTTGACTAGAATTTATTCATGCAGCTGATTCTGAGAAGTTCTTTTTAATTAGTTCATGCCCTCATAATGAACAAGAGTCCGTGTTTTTGAAGATTTGCCAGAATGGTTTCTATTCTCTTCGACTTAAGTGCCAAATGCATGCACTTCTTTATACTATTTATACCTTTGCCTATAATTACTGTTCCCTAAGGTGTGATTGTCCTATTTCATAAGAGTTTGTGCAGCTGCCAACATGAAGATGTAAATAAATTGTAATACCGTTGCTATGAGGTGTAAAAATCCCACAGCTCATATCCAGACCCTTGTATAATAAACTCAAGTAAACATTCCATTTCCTGTAAGCGATTGTGGTTTGTGACTAGATTTTAAAAAGCAGTGCAGTAAGTCATCACTTTTTAATGATTTGATGAAAACAAAGTCATGAAAGCATGAAACAAAAAAACAGCTATATATAAACATCTATTTTTATGAAGGAGAAATATCTGCATGCAAAGCTGAAAACTTTGTTGTTGTCTAATAGTTTTAGGAAGCTGGTCTCGTTTCTATTTGCTAAGAAAAATTCTGAGATGCTGCTGATATGCCAAAAGCAGGGGCCAAACACTTCTGCATAAAGGTATTCTGAAGGTCAATTCTTCACTAATTTGAACTTACTGCAAACTTTGCAGAGATTCTTTACACTGTGTTTTTTAAGACGCTGTGGTTTCATGCATTACAAGTTGGACACCACGGCCAGAAGTGACCATACCAAAAATTTATCCAGATCTATCTTTCCAAAGCAGTGAAAAGTACTAGAGCAAGAGACCTTCCTTTCAGCACCATGAACACCTATCATACATGGAGGATCCTCTCATAAGGCCAGGCAAGCTGTTTTCTCCCTTGCTTTAATGAGGAAAACACCCATGCTGTAATGAGGGATTTAACAACCATTTTACTCCATTTTCCAGTGATGGGTTACGTTCTGCTGTCTGTCCCCTGAACCACTTTGAACCTATAGTGTAGACATATCACTTGGTATGAGATTATTTACATCAAAGGCAGGCACATCTCAGTAGGAGACACCAATTCAACACTGGAGACAGGCACACTGTGAAGATTAAATGAAAAAATATACCAGTACTGACATCTTTTCAATAGAGAGGTTTTGTATATGTTAGCAGAGCAAATAACTGTAATATTGGGCGCTGGTGGGAATAAGATGAGCACACGAGTTATGCATGTCTGACTTCATGAGTTCAGTTGACCATGGAACAGCAATAAAATCTTCAGGCCACTTTACACCAGCAGGTGTTTTACATCATGACACAAATAAGATGGTTTACCCATGTTGCAGGATTTTTAGGCTCTTTGCTGGAGTCACTTTTCTCAGTGCCTATAAAGCCATATTGCCTAAAGATCACAAATTCACATGCCCCATCTTCAACTGGAAAATACCTTTAAAACCACTATTTTTAGCTGGGGAGTTGATGCTTTGATGAGGCTTGGACAGTAGATCAGGAGCTGGGTCGTGGCATTGAATTGCAGCTTGGTACCAACCTTTTTCAGGACTATAGTTAAACTCATTTCATGAACTCCCTTCTGTTCTTTCTCTCTTTTGAGCATGAAGTGCCCGTGGTGAGGACTGTCTGACCATACGCTTCTGCAAGAGCGCTTCACTGGGGCCTCAGTTGCAGTTGCAGCTGTAGGCAGCAGCCCAATACAAAATATTTTAAAATATTAACCAGTACCTACATAACTTTAACTTTTAAACTCTGGTATTTTATATTCCAGCAAGTCTAGCAGAGATAAAAAAAGGCCATATCCTGTTGGAAAAGGGGGAATCCCATCTCTACCATGGTATAATATATTTCTGGTCCTAATGAACTGTGGGTTATTGAAATTTAAACCAGTCATTAGCCCAGGACTGAACATTACATGTCCTGGGAATTGGTCCAATGTAATTTGGGGGTGGGAGGGTGGCTCAGAATTCCAGGTTTGTGAGGAAAGCAAGAAATATTTTCCTGGCAGGTTTGTAAAAAAAAAAAATATGGCAGCTGTTCTTAATTTTTGGGAGGGTCAGATTGTTAAAAACACTCCCAGTGGAAATGGATTAGGGTATGGGAGGATGTCAAGGTGCAAGATAAATTAATTTAGTCTCTGGTCTGATGGTTTATTATCCAGGTAGGAGCTCCGTGTACTGCGTGTATGCACACGCAAAATACCCGATGTTCTGGATTGGTGTAAAGTCATTATTGTTGACATGACTTTGGAATGACAGCATAATTCATGAAAACTAAAGCTGTAAGGGAATTATGCAAGTTACAGAAACTGAGTGCGAGTAAGCTCTTTCCATCAACACCACAGGCTGTATGTTCCCTTTAGGACATAATATTTTTCATTAAAATTATTCTAGAAATGCATAAGCAATTTAAAATGGTCATGTGTTTTCTCTCTAGTTTATGTTCCTCTCTCTGTAAAGTCAGACAGTCAGATTTTTTCTCAAAGTGTATCATGAAGGTGTATTTTCCAGAAGACAGAATGATATAAGACTCATTCTGATATATTAGCTATCTCAAAAATCAGCAGATAAAATACAGGACTTGGCGTTTGTTCACACTGAAGTATCATAATATCCTTCCAGAAGATGCTTCAATCAATGTTGTTTCCATGATCAGACTTGTTTAACAAGGCCTGGGTGTACATCACATCCAAGCCTTTAATTCAGATTTCAGTATCTGTTTTGTTGAAAGAGGTCAGGCTATTGCAGGGCAGAAGTCTGACTGAAGAAAAAGATTATACTTGTTTAGAAACAGGAACAGTATTTACATAATATAACTGGGGCCTTACCATGGTGACATTCAGTTTTTGCTTCATCTTATGCATAAGGACCATCAGGCACAATTAGAGTTGTCTTTGTCAGACTGAGATAGTCCTGTTTAAATGGTGAGTGTTACCAGGAGGTTAAGCAATGTGACCAGTGCAATGTCTGCATTTGGAGCCAAAACCAGAGCCTGCTGGTAAGATCCTGATGCACTCAAGTACATGCTAAATCATTCATCAGCCTTCCTGGGGTGAGGGGAAAGGGCAAATCTTCAGCCCAATACTGCTAGACCTGCTCTTCATCCAGAGCCAGGCAGCAGCTCCTGCCTCTTTTGCCACTTTCTGCTCCATTACTTCTCTGTGTTCGTGCCATGTTGGCCCTTAGCCAGGGCTTCCTCATTTTCCCAGAAGCCTCTCGTGAGGCGTTTGTTTCCACTTAAAGCAAAAAAAATTAGGAAACTAACTTTATCATTTTCCTACTGATTATTCTAATGAATTCTTCCACTTACAGCTACCTGCAATTCTCTGACTCAAGTACTTTTTTAAACATTTACTGCTGTTCCACATTTCAGCTTAGAATCACAGATCACATGAAATTGTACTTTCCTACTAACAGTTCCACTACCTCCTTTTTTCCATCTGAGTTCTTAGAAGGCCTTGTGTACTGATGCTTTCCAGTTTGTCAGTTTATTGACAATGAATTCCTTTGATTATTTTTTTTCAGATACCCCAGCCTCATTGACAATTCCTAACACAAACATGGTTTACAATTTTTCTCTGATATCTATTATCCATAACTTCTCAAGGATGATAAAATTATTCATCCAATTTTCTGACACAGTTCCCAACTGAGACACATGCAAGTATACTCTTAATGTTTTCAGTTGTATTTATGATTCATCATCTTATACCTTACCTTTTACTTCCAGGATTACCAAATTCCTTAATATCTGGTCCTTTCCTTGAGTTGGACTCTATTTAAGTTTTCTGAAAGCTACTTCTGAAAGCTTGTCTCAAAAAAGATCTTGAACCTTGCAATCTAACTGTACTAGCTTTTAAAGGGCTTTCTATTTTATATTTTGTTAAGATGCATTCATTCCTCTGTGACTCCTGGGATGCCTAAGAAGCCTCCATGCTGAGTGTAAGGATTTTAATTTCCTCACTTTTGACTTTAGGGTTCTTTAACTAACTTTCCCCTTGAAAAAATTTTCATTATCAAAAGTTTAGTGTCACAGTCCCACATTTGATTCAATCACTCCCTTGAGAATGTTGAACTTAATTATGCTGTGGTGACCATTAATTAGTGGCTCAGCGATAGTTACTTTATGAACCAACACTTGTATATTACATAGGACAGAGTAGCATTCCCTCATGTGTGCTGTAGAACCAACTGCTATAAAAATTATAGTCTGAGAGGTCAAGTTCTCTCTCTAAATCATACATTGGAAAGGATAAATTTCTGTGCAGATAATTGAAATGCCCCATTACAACCATTTCTCAGTCTTGGTTGCCCTACTTGTGCCTGCTGACACTTCACACCTCAACATTAATAATATGTATTTGAAAAGTAGGAAATTCTGTCATAGGTTAGTAAAACTGTAACTTGTGCTTTCCTACTAAATTGAATTCCAATATCAGAATTCTGTGCAGGGCAAAAAGATTTGAAAATGTTGGGGAAAAGTGTAATATTAGTGTGAAGTTCTATATCAACATTTTTTATTATTTTAATTTTTTATTTAATTAATTAATTGGATAACTTACAATTTATTTTTTACATCTAATTTACATTATTTTAATTATTGGATTTAATTAATAATTTGATAGCTTACAAATGGCACTAATATTCTAATAAACATATTTTGCTGCATTTATTCCATTAATTCTCCCTGTGTTGACTTTTGTATTCACTGTATTCTTTGCATTATTATTATATAGTGTTGTTTCTCCATTGTTATATTACTCTCGCTACAGCTGGCAGATATCCTTGCACTCCGTAAGAACTTGCCATCTATACTAATATGAAAAGAAACCATTCACAGATGTTCAAAATACAGACATCTTATATTAACCTTTCCAGATAATCTTTTTAATTTCATATTCTATTTATTGAAAATATGTCCACATTTTCTATTATCTCACATTAGTATGTTTGCAGAAGAAAAGAAAAAGCTATTAGTTTTTTACTGTACATTTGTGACATAACTGTAATTATATTTTAATTGTTTCCTGGAGTTAAAGAGATTAAATTGTTTAGAATTATTTCTGTACTGAAGAGTTTCAGGTTTGAAGTACTGTTCTGATGCATACGATTTCAGCAGGTTTAGACACTGGCATATCCAGTGGGATTGCGGCAATTATCCCACAAGCATGCAGCCAGATGCTCACAAAAAACAGTAAAGATACCATTTTTAAAAGTGATGTTTGGAAGATCAAACACTTAGGATTCAGCCAGATACGTCCAATGTGCTGATATACCACCATTCATAATTTAGAGGTCTCTACTGATTCTGGTACCCAGTGTCTTTCCTGTAAAGTTCAGCTCTGCGACTTCACAAGGACCACATCTGTGTTAAATCAGGGCCTTTCACCCTCAGATATAATTAACATATTCTACAGCCTAGAACAATCTGTTTAAATAGAAGAAATCACAGGAATGTGACGGCAATAGCCCTAATGATGTCAGGAGAACCTGGCTGACATACATCCTTCTCTCTAGTAGTCTGCAATGTTCTGTGTGGTACATTTTTCTACTTTCTCTAAAACTCTCCACATATGACAAGTCATATATGTTAAATTTCTAGCATAAAATCTTATAGTGAGATGAAAATACAGGAATTTGTCTCTTCATGGCTACTGTTTGATACCTAGTCAGTGAGAAAGTACAGCGCTGCATTCTAGATTCTGATAACAAATGCCTTGTTTTGGGAATGTTTATGTTTAAAAGGCTCATCCAGCCCAGGATATAGATAGCTAAGATTTAAATTTCAGACTGTGAAATTCCTTCCCAGAGTAAAATATACACACACCTCCCAAATAGGAAGGGAAGGAAAAAAAAAAAAAAAAGAGCAGAGGTTTGCATATTAACATTGGATTTTAACAAGATATCTTCCAAAGACAGAAAAAGGAAACAAATCCAACGATGGTGGAAATTCCAATATCTCAGGTGAAAAAATGCTAATACAGCTTTTGGATATGGTTTTAAGCTTTGCCAAGGAGGAAATGGAAAATTAAGAGGTTCTTGGAAAATGAAGAGGTTTTGACTGAAGATCAAGACACTGACTCCAAAGAGCCTGAAATTCTACAAAGGTTATTGCCAGCTTGCGTCAGTGAGAACAAGTGGAAACAAACCAAAGAAATTTTTCTAGTTACATTGGCAGCTAAACTTAAGGGAGAAAGAAAAACGTGTTTATTCTTAAATTTTGTAATTACAGCACCTCAGCAGCTTTTCTCTTTCATTGTGGTGCTGATTTTCCATTCCCTTAAAATATTTTTATTCTCTTTCTATTTTCTTGCCCTTAATTTTTGCATTATCCAAGGAGTCCAAAAGCCCCTTTGTTTTAATTTATGTAACAAAGGGGTTAATATTCCTGATGTTTTCTCTGCTGAGATGCCAAACAGGGTCACCAGATGTGATTCATAAGTTGTTCTTGCATGCGGCTTAGCAAAAGCACAGCTGTGGTTACACACTGGGGGTGGAGGGAAAGGGGAAGAGATCCTGACCCTATTGGAGTCAACGGGAGTTTTACTATTTACTTCCACAAGACCAGAATTTCACCCCACGTACTACGTGGGTCTTGTTTGTTTTTCTTTTTTCAAAAGGATCCTTACTGTCACTATTGCTAGATTTCATAGAGATTAGATGTGAATCAATAATGTATTTAATTATTATTATAACCACCAATCTACAATATTGGATGACAAGTAAAATATGACGAAAAGCTTTGCCTCATGAAAAAAACCTTGTTTTGTTAGAGAAAGTGGGGAGTTTAATCTTTTTTTTCTCAAAGTATTTATTTTCCTGAAAAAATATTTGCATCTGAATATTAGCACCAGAAAAGAATAATTTATTCTAGTTTAAGTCTTCACAAACCCCCAACTACTCTGCTTTCTGCTTCACAATTTTACAGTGTTTTGAAAAAATAATCCAACTTTTTGATTGACAGGAGCAAAGATTTAGTTCCCTCTAACACTCTCTGCAGAACCTTCACCAAACTTGGTTCCATGTCTGTTTCTGAAAAACAAAAAACTCAGAATTTAACACAACCAAAGAATTAACAGTGTCTACTTTCACCAGCACTTTCACTCTAAGCTGATTCTATGAACATTTTTATTAGCTAAATTATTAGCTAAACATAAAAATTTAACTTAGCTACAGCTGTGGCTAAAGCAGCTTCATTAGTACATGTCAGTATCTTTTACATATTCATTAATTTACTTACTTGACATGCAACATCAGTATAACATTTTCACCACAGCACTCAGGATGGTCCTTCTTTCAAACACAGATACAAATGCAATCAACACTCATTAGACAGTTGCTGAAGGGCAATCATATTATCTTTCTCAGCCACATTACAGGTAACTGCAATGACCTGAAGGAAGTTGCTGGCTGTTTCACCAAAGAATGTGAAAACTGTAATATTTGTTTCCAGTGTTGGATTTTCTAAGATCATTGAAGAAATCAGCATGTTTTATACATATTTTGTCTTCACTAGCGTATTAAACATGCATATAGTTGTTCTGACTTTATATCACTAAACTTTGAAAAAGAAATGACCAGATGTAATCTCCCTGCTAATCCTGGACCTTTCCTAAATTCCAGGCTGAACCTAGGAGCTGCTTGAGAAAAGTACATGCTGACCAGGGACAAAATCATTCAGGTACTGTTCTAGCAATTCAGTAATGTAAATGTCTGAGTTCCAGTATCCAGGAAGTTCCTTGGCTCTGTTTAATTTCATAATAGAGGTGAAACTGTCATTTACTTATGTACATGCACCTTTTCTGTGACATAATAATGTATCAATTTCTGTATTTTAGTAATATTCTGCAGCACAGTGAACACCAGACCCAATCCAAACAGTCCTTTCCCAGCAAACTATATAAAACTTACTTCACAATGACCCAAAATCAAGTCACTACTTAACCAGATGGGATATTTTTAATGCTCTGAAGTTCAATGGATAAAATAATCTTTGGCTCTTACTTAGGACCATTCATCCAAGTATTTCAAGAAACTTGGAGGCACTAAATAAGGAAAAAGTTTCCTTTGGGAGCAGCTGGAAGACTGTGTAAAGAAAGCAGTTCAAATCATTATAAAACTTATTAACAACAAGGACAAAACCTTCCAACAGAACTTTTAGTCTCTGATGTGTTTCATTCTTGTTACTACACTAGTTTTGTTGGGAAATAACTCACACTTTCTTCTTTATAATAAGTATTTTGTCATCATGCAGGCAAATGTAATATCTTAGTTGTTACTTTGCACTCTGAAAATTTATTGAACAATGAAGAGAGGACAGTGTAACAGACTTTGGGGTGTTGTCCATCAGCCGGGTATCTGAGCTCACCATGGAGACCTGGAGTGCAGAAGGAGGAAATACTTCACCGTCCACTCATCTGGGGCAGATGAATCTGTTACAGTGCCCAGAAGAGGGATTTTAAAAGGTATTTATATATGTTCTGATGTAAGATTTTATTGCTAAAACATTTTATTCTTGCTCTGGACACTGTCAGCCCCCAGTTCAGTCTGATATTTTGTGGCAGGAAGGAGCATGTTAAGATCCTGTCCAGGAAGGCTGAGTTTCCAATGCCTGATCACTGGCATCAGGGACCGCCTAGATGTGTCATGCCTGAAGGAGTTACGGCCTGGTGGTGGGTGGAGGAGCAGGTAATCTCTGAGGACAGGAGGGAAGGTCGCAAATAAGCAGCAGTGGCACATTGCATCAACCAAAGAAGACTTTTGACTCCGCTCCCAGTGAGGTCATGCCAGTGGATAAGTGGAGTGAGCCTCAGCCCACGCAGCAGAAGCCAGATTTTATTTTCCGTTGAAACTTTTACCTCCCAAATCCATAGCAAGTCATCTCCTCACCAGGAATTTCTCCAAGGGGAGGAGCAGAGGGCTGGTTCTCTGTTTAACAAATGCACGTCTGGGCAACTCCTGTTTGAGTGGCTCATTTTCCTTTTCTCCATCTCTCTGTTCTGTAGCAATGTCACACTCTGTGTGTGCACATGCACATATTATGTACAAACCCTCACTTTAGTAGGTAGTGTCTCTCTCTTCAGCAGCTACCCGAAGCCAGGAGCACACAGACACTCTCTGCACATGCAGGGTTATCTGCACAGCACACAGAGATGCTCCAATCCAGCCTCGAAGCAGGCACTTTGGGCAGCATGTGTGTTCTGTGTTCTGGCCTGACAAACAGAAAACTTAATAAATTGCAAATCACACACTACCAACCTAAAATCCCCTCAGTTATTTCATTGAAGGGAATTATGTTTTACTGGTTTCCAAGCATTTTCTCTTTCCATCTTGAATAGGTTTGTAAGACTATTCAACAGGCAGCTGGTTTCTACCTTTCAAATGGCAGAAATGAATAAAATAAAGCAAGCTCTAGCAGTGTAGGTTATAAACAACTCAAAAAATTCAGTAGCTTGAGTGAGATTATTGGAAAAAAAATTTAAAAGGAAAGGAATAAAATACATAAAAATAATGCTCCTTATTATTAACAGTATATTATTAATGAGAAACCCTGACAAAAATGTAGTCTGTGATTTCAAGTTTCATTTGACTTTCAGCAAAATGTGTAGTCCATGTTTAATCCTCCTTTTGTTCTGTTTTTGTCAGTTATTACTCCTACAAATGTATGACATTGTTAATCAGTGTTAAAGATTATGGAGCGATTTCTGTTTTGATTCTCTGGGTTTTACAATTTGTTTGTATAATTCTAGAAACTCCTTATTACAGCATGCATTTTCCAGGCTTGCTTTGTGCCTGTATTTTACAATAATTTTATCCTCATCTGTTCAGCATTTTTATATTTTTTTTAAGATAAGAACAAAATAGATTAACTTTGCAATGTGTACAGCAACACACAAAGTAGAGCACCACCAGCAACTCTCTAGGTATCAAGTTTCACACAGCAAAGAACTAAATAGTGGAAGTTTTGAACACAGGGCAGTGTGAAGGCCAAAGATTAAAAATTAGATAAAGGACTCAGACAATCTCCCAGGGAATCCATTTCTTGGGTAATCACTAGCTGACAGGATCTAAGACTGGATGAATTCATATTCGCTTCTTCCCCTGTGGATTTGGTAGTGGCTACTGTCAGCATCAGTATAACTTTAATTGAAAGGATTCTTTGGGAACTGAAGTGTTACATTTGGCTTGAAAAGATCCATCATTGGGTAACATGCCTATATAAGATAATTTCCATGGTTACAAATAGATGTTCTTGAGAGAGCAACTATGAAATATGGTGAATAATGGCTGGGTAATGGAATACATAAATTCTAGAAACAGACTTCATAAATGAAGGATAAGGTTTAACAAGATCAAGTTTTATAGCAAACAACAAACTTTTAAATGGCCTAAATACTTATGAATCATTTAAAATATCTGTGGCCAAGCATGAGGGTTCATTTTTAAGCTCTGAAACCTCCAGTAATTTTGTATGAAATTTCATAATCTATAACCAGGTATGCTGAGTCCAACAGGTATATGCTCAGTACTGTTGTTTTTCCATTACACACTTTAGGAAGCCCTATAAATATCAATCCAGATGACTGACAAAGTAACCTGGATACACTTAGATTAAATTGAGAATATTGAGTACAGGCCTATTAAGGCCATTAATTACTATTAGGCTACACAACCTAACTCACACCCCTCTCCTAGGATGACCAAGGATTTCCAAAAAATGTGAGGGGACTTTTGCTTCATAAGACTCCTCCACGATGACAGGAGATATTAATGTGCACTGGGTGAGACAGTTCTCACAGAGGGTGTTTTGAGGGAGCTACCATCAGAGGAAAGCACAGGTGTCTGTAATGCTGCATCTCATTTTCCAGCCTGTCAAACAGTTTTTCAACCTGAGTGGCCCCATTATATTTTTCCCAAATCTAGTGTGTATTGCCATTCTCAAATTCAACTCTGCTTGTTTAGGGAATCCTGTCATACATACTGATGTACTTACTGGGAAAGAGGCAGAAAAGACAGAAAGTTCCCGTAAAATATCAAAGTCAACTTTAAATGAGTGTACGGTCTGAGGAAAATATAGGACTTAAATTAAAAGATAAAAATTATAATATCTGCCAATAGTGGGAAAGAGAAAACATATTTTGTGTGATTCTTCATTATTTGTCATGGTTCAGCACTCAGGCAGAAGGTTAGGTATGATAAATTAATTCCAAAAGAGGTGATCACGCAGCATGTACCTAAAACAGCCCCAGTTATTGCTATCAGCTATTTCTCCCATGTTTTGGAGATGTAGTTTAGTTGTTCTCTAAAATGATGGTTGGACTTGATCTTGGAGGTCTTTTCCAACCCTGACTATTCTATGTTTCATGATTGTGTTACCATGGGAAGCAAAGACTTAGAGGTTTTTTTTTGTTTCATTTGCCTGTATTCTCAGCTTGTGTAAACTTTAATTCTTAGAGTTATCAGTCACAAGAGTGATATGGAAGTGGATCAACATAGATGTATCTGAGCTGTGCAAAAAAGAGGAGTGGAGAGTAGGAAGAAAATGTTAATTTTTGTTTGGTCACAGTTACATGACAAGTCATAATCCCTGTTATACGTAATACAGATAGGGACTGGTCATAGTAAATATATACAGTTTAAAACTGAATGTAAAAAGTTCCTTGGTTTCAGAAACCTTCAAAGAATTGAAAAATTATCTCATTCTCTCTTTAAAATGTTGCATAAAAATGGACTATCATTATATTTCTCCCTGTGAAAACATACATATACTAGTCCATTCATACAGCAATATCATTTAGCTTCAAGTAGGTATGTGAATATATATATTCTTGAATGTAAAAGTCTTGGATTCAAGTCACTAATTTTAACTAGCTTTTTGGTGGATTGCTCTCAGTGACTCTTGCTGGAGAAAACTAAATAACCCCTGCATTGGGAAATTGAACCTTGCTTTGTTCCTTTCTATGTGAGTACAAGTTGGTTATTTTTCTACAGCTGGTAAGTCTCTGTCTGATCTTGACGCAAATATAATAAAAACCGAAAATATTTCAAAGTTTGTTTGTTTTCCTTCGCACTTCCTCTTCTTTTCTTATAGAGAGAAAAATTTATTTAAACAGTATTTTTAAAATAGTCCGAGCACACTCTAACCAAATTGGTTCTCAAAATGAACAGATATATTTTAGTGGAGCTGAACCACAGCCACAAATGGAAAAGACAATATCAATAAGTCAACTGGCCTTGCAAATAATGCAATTGTTAAAAGAAATAATCTTCCAAGAATCCTGGGCAAGGTAGAAAAATATAAATAAATAGAAAATAGTATGGGGGACGAGGAGGAGGAGAAGGAGGAGCAGGAGGAGAAGGAGGAGGAATGGTGGCCTACATGAAGTTGAGGAAACATTTTCTATATCTCTGAAATAACGTGAGAAAAAAAAGTAGGGAGTTTCCTACTTACGCTTTAAGTGAATGCAATAATATAGTATAGCTGCACTGAGGCTGAGAACTTCATTTTCACTTCAGGTCTAGAAGAGATTTACTTTGGAGGGTTATTATTCCCAAATCTCTCAGGAGGACTGTGGCAAGACAGGACTGGGCCTACAATCTTGAATGCCATTATTTGAATCTGTCTTTTCTGTGTCACACTAGTTTGAGTGTATATAGTATATTACCTTTAATTAATTGAGTGTTTATGTGTTAAAAAGTTATTCACTTGTGCAGAGAGTGATTTGCTGGGATTTATGATGGGAACATTTTATAACAGCAGCATGTGTTTCCCTGCAATTTGTATAGGTTCATTCATTATAATTTTTCCTGATGTTTTGCCTACCATATTATTAACTTCCCCAAAGCAATGAAATAGCAGCTTGTCTTCTCATAGCAGAGAAACGAGAGGAATAATTATGAATGTGGAAATCCCAGTGAAAACATGCTTCTATTGAAAGGGCCTAGTGGTCCAAATAGAGGCCTGCTGGATTTATGAAGTCTATAAAAAAAGCAAACATACTGAAAAACAGATGCTTTTTTGCTTCCAAAAATCTTGGAAGTCCTACACTTAGGAAAAAAGGGGGGAAGGGAACAGGAGGAGAGAATGTTACATTTATCATAGAATCATAGAATCGTTTAGGTTGGAAAAGACCTCTAAGATCATCAAGTCTGTTAACCCAGAACTGCCAAGTCCAGCACTAAACCATGTCCCTAACATGGTTTATGCCACTATTAACAAAAATTTATATTTTACTATAGGCTACAAAGTCTGAATAAATCGTCAAAGCTTCAAGTCTTTGCCATGTATAACTGTTTAATCATTTGCAAGTGTTCTTTTCAAAATGTAAGCATTTGTGAGCATAGTGTTTGATTTGTTACTCCTTCAGTAGCAAAATCACCTTTGCTTCAAAGGGATCGCTCTTTAGGACTCTTTGCATGCAAGAATTTACAATAATAGGAAAATTAATAGCATTCACTGATGGTGGTAGGGGAAATTTTTTTCCAGGCTGTCAGTGAGGATGTAGAGCCTGTGAAATCAATTCCAGAAAATGTTGTGGATCACTGGTTATTTTACAAAGATCCAAAGCTGACAGGACCACCACAGTCATTTGTGTTTATTGTTCAAGAGGGTGCTTTTTTGGACCATCCCTACCAAAACCAATCTCATTTAAGAAAAAAATAAAGGGGGGCTGAGGGGACCAAAAAAGCAGGAGGCAGAGTAAGCAATGATCCCTCTCCAAGCCCCGCTTGAAGATAGCCTTCCCCAGCACTGCCCCAGCCCTACCCCTTGCTTAGGCACTTTGTATTATTACATGTGCACTCTTCATTGTTTTTTCTCACAACAACCCGGTCTGCTTCTGCACTCTGTCGTCCGGGTGGCCACTCATAAAAAATGTGATTTACATTCTTGTTTCACTCTCACCACCTTTTCACTTCCTGTTGCTTCTGCAGCCCATGCTTTGCTTGCCTTTTCTGTTCTTTTAATCTAAAACCTGAATTTATGTACATTTTATGTTTATTACTATTACATGTTTGTGCATACAGCAGAGGAAAAAATTGAACATTGTCATCAGAATTGCCCTAGATTTCTTTTTAAAATAATATATAGATAAAAAATTATTCAAACAATGAAAAAGAAAAAATATTACTTTGCTGAAGGTGATGAAACAACTCAAAATAAAAGCAAAGGATTTTATCTCAGTTTCTTCCCATCACATTCCAATTATTTTCACACTTAAAAATAATTACACCTAAAATATTATTACACTTAGGCTACAACAGCATTCTTTGTAGCAGGTAGAAACTCCTTTTAATGTCGTTGAAAAGCAACGCAAGAAAGCTAAAGATTGGAGGTGTCAACAGGGAGACAGTAGCTTTGTCAGATGAAGTCATGGAGCTTGAAAACATGTGCTCACCTTTTGCCAGGACCAAACCTCGAAGAGCCAAATTCAAGTCCTTTGAAAGAGTTAAGACAATTTACCCCTACTGAGGAGCTGCCCCTGTGAATATAAATTCATGCTACAACAGAATAAAAGGGTCATTTTGTGCTAATTTAGTCCCACTCAGCAGCAAAGCCTGAGCAGAAGGATCTGTCATCAAGTTGAAGCTCTCTGACTGGCTGTACACTTTTTGCTGTAAATGTCACAGATTCTCATAAAAGAAGGCCCATCTTGAGTTCCCGTTCAAGACTAGACGTAGCCCTTAGCATTTGTAGAAATAGGCAGCAGATAATGGCTGCTTTTCCTCTATCCCCCTGTTTGCCTTTAATTCAGATCCTGTTTTCACTGTTAGGGTTAAGGAAAGAAGAGTGATTAACTGGAAGAACATATGAACAAGTGAAGAGATTCAGAGTTCAACTATGCACAAAAGATTTGGCTGCTCCCCTGGAATTTATTTAAATTGACCACTTTTTTTTTTTTAAGCAGTAAAGAATGATGCATCATGCCCACAGTCTTCCAACAGGTAAGACTCCCAGAGGCAGTCTGCTCTCTTAGCCGAACATTTCTTTTTAAAGGGTAAACTGTTCCAACACCATCAGTCTGCCAGGCACACAACTTTTAGCTGCTCTGTGCTTTTCATCTGTCCTCAGCAGAGCTGAAAGGGAGCACAGCCCCTACTGCTTCAACTGTCTGAAAAGATTCAGAGAGGTGCCAATGCCAGATCTGCGCCACACATACCATACAAATGTTTCAATATTCTCACCTCAGTATTACTTCTCAGCAAGATGAAAAAGTCTAGGGCTACTTCAGAGCACAGCATTGGGACTTTACCTTAGGAGCCATGGCAGGAGCTCAGGGCTTGCATTCAGTCGCTTCTGGCTTCTCATCCCAGCTCTGACACTGATGTACAGGATGACTCTGGAGTAGTCATTCTGTGAATATCTGTCTTACGTTCCTTAGCTGTAAGACAGGGTTCCTTGTTTTTCACCACTCTTTTGGGAATTAGTTACTTACTTCTGTGTGAGGGAAGGGGAGAATTATACAGGTGATAACAGTTATTCCTTTATAATGGGGATAAATAGAGAAAAATGCTTCAAAAGCAGGAATAAACAATTATTTTTAGTATATCAGTAGCAATAGCACTTGTGGCACTTAACATCCAGTCAATTAAAAGATATTTTTTTAATCTGTTCTCATGCTTATTTTGTAAAATAGTGACTAAAGATTCTTGTTTAAACCCTCATCATAAATTACTGCAATGAAGTGATTAAGTTAATTCCCAGGCAGCACAGCTAACATATTGTCTATGTTCATTTACATTACGACAAATTTGGTGTCAGCTTCTTCTTTATTTGAGGTACAAGACCACCATAAAGAAATACAGGTGAAAAAGTCTGTCAGTAGAAACCAAGGCAAGGGAATAAGAGGTTTAAATGTGCCCAGACAGAGTACATAACAGAGTTTTAAATCAAACTTAGTTTTCCCCACCTCCTGCCCAATCTTCTTGTCTCCAGAACAGCCTTGGTAGAAAATGTCAGTACTGCTAAACTACTAGGTTTAAGCTTTAGCTAGTATATTTGTACTAAGTTACACTTCTGCAAAACAGTGAGTGTCATTCAAAGGACTTTTTGCAAATCAAAGTACAGCAAGTACATACACTTACAACCATAAGCCAGGGAACAAGGGCTCTCACTCATGGTTAATGGCTCTAGTCATTGGGCTGCAAAGCAGAGAAAAGCAAGTAAAGTCTTCAGAGGGATACTAAAAGATTTATAAAATCATGTAAGAAAGAAAGGGAAAACATTCAGAATCTCTCCATGGAGAAAAAAGGAAAAAAAAAAAAAAAAAAGGAAAAATAATCAGAAGCAGCAAGTTCAGTGGTTATCAGGACTAAAATGAACTTTTTCTTCTCTGCTTTGAAAAACCTTCAAATATAACAAATATTCCTCAGACTGAAACCTCTTTGATTTTAAATGTTTCCCAGTGTCTTTCTTAAGTGTTTTGTTTTAAATGATGAAGTTTTAATAAATAGTGGACACATAATAAGCTTCTGTGGGATTTGGACTTTATCCCACAAGTGAGAGGAAGACCTCATAACTCAAAGAGTGATGAAGCCGCAAGAGACTTATGAAGGTTTTTCCGCACTAGTGGGATTAATTCCATATTCCACAGATGCCCATTATATAGAGGTTCTCTGTTTATACTGCAAGGAGGTAAAAAGATTTTTTTTTATTAGATTAAAATGTCAGGGTTGAATATAAATGTCTTAGTCAGAAGAGTAAAAGAACAGCTGCTTTGTGGTGTCACAAAACATCCACAAAACAGTGACTGAGTTAGTGGAGAGACATGCATTGAAAATGGTTTGTGTAGCAAGGAGGCATCACTACAGATCACTTGCTCCCTCTAACAGTGTTATCACTTTCTACAGCGAGGAAAGGAGCCCTTATCTTTTGAAGAGGATCTGTGAATTGGTTTTCTTCATCAGTCCCATCATTCAAGCCCCTGTTTCTACTGCTCTTGGGCTTTGCTTCTTCATAACATTGACAGGTCTCCCCAATACACCAAGATCACTGACAAAGGAAAAGGTGAACTTACAGAAATAAGCTGCCCCACTTCGACTAAAATGAACTTTTAGTTCAACCCTTTGCAACTTTATAAAACCACTGAAACTAACCTGACTATGTTCTGGTAACAAGGAGCATATTTCATATTAATCAGCAATGTATTTGCTCAGCAAAACCCCCAAACACTGCCTGTTTTTACGTTAGACTACTGCCTTGCTTTATCATGTCATTATTTTTATATGGCAATTCTCCTCTCTGTCCTGAAGTATTCCAAGACCAGATATAACCCTCAGCATAAGAAAAAATTAAACTCATGTATTTACATAATCTGTTTTCTTGGAGATATTTGTCTTTTAATGAAACACTGTTTATCTCCAGAACAGGAAGGATCTAAAGCACAAATTTTAAAAACAGATTTTGGCTTTGATTTTAAGACCATAAGCCTTCATTAAGAGATTGAGTTCTCTGCAATACTAATTTTTAAATTAAAACCCACATTGTTCACTGTTATTGTAGAACCCTCTGTATTTTTCATTACATTAGGCAAAACATTTTGGTTTATGTGGGGTATAAACGTTCAAAGCAACTTCTGACCGTATGCACATTGCAATGCGTAAGCCCTGAAGCAATGGATCTTTCTGGATTTCATTCGGCATGGAGCAAGCTGCCTGTAAACACTGTATCATTCTGCCCAGCTTTTAAATACCTGGGAAAATCTGTCCTCATTTATTAAACCCAGCTGCTGCTTATGGGTTCAACTGAAACCTGCAGCTTGAAATATCCAAATAAGAGGGCCATGCCTGAATTTCAAAAACCAAGCAACTATTTCATAATGAATCCTTGCCATAACCACAGAGCACAGACCTGCAATGAAGACAGGAGTCGGGGCCATCTGGCACAGGGCCGCAGAAATCCAGATCATCCTGCTGGTTAGTGTTGATAGTGCTGGGCACTGTGAGAACACACCCTTCTTTAATACCTTGTCTGATGCTCCTTTCAGAAGAGTCTGTTGAGGTGCCCAAGCTGTGGTCGGGTTCCTGTTGCTCCATGGAGAACTGGTGAGCCACAAAGGGCTGGCTCCCTCCCTAGTGTGAAGGCAAAAAAAAAAAAAAAAAAAAAAAAAAAAAAAAAAAAACAAAAACAAAACAAACCCACAACAAAACAAAACAAAATTAGAAGAGCTGAAAGGGAGTAAATAAAGTCAAAAGAATAAGCTGATGGCAGGATTCATGCTTTTCAAAAGGGGAACATGCTTCTGTGTAAGTAAAACCGAAGCCTTTTTTAGTCGTTATTAGCAATTTTGTTAATATTGCACAAAAACATAATTCTTGCCATGGCCACAACTGTGTAAGAGGGAGCATTCACAACAGCATTTCCTGTGCATGGATTGTGACCCATAAGGCAGCTTCTGTGAACTGCACCATCTCACTAAAACAGACTGGAAACCTCCATGCTATGCTGAGACCTTCAACACCCATGCCAAGAGTACTAGAAACCTAAAAAATATCTGGCCCTGCCTGTGATGCCATCTCAGGTGGTAGCTCAGTCTACATCTGCCTTAACCACAAGTCTATAAATCTGAGGCTCTGCTCTGGGTGGGATGGAAGGAAAAGATCCCTTTAAAGGTCCTTTTACCCTCTACTTCTCATGGATCGGTATTTTGAGGTCAAGTATTTTTAAATATTTATTTTTAGTACTTTAACATATCTTCTTGCCTACTTAAAATAGCTTAAGAAATATTTTGGGAAAAAAAACACAAGCACATCTTTAATGAAGTTCTGGAGTTACCTCCCTGTCAATGACAGAAGTGTGGAGAGGTGCTGCGGTAAGTTTCTAACAGGGCTCTGATACTCCCCATGTCAAAAAGAACAAAGTTAAAAATAGTGGAACTTGAAGGCGAGACAAAGAAAAGAACACTAGAACACCAGTGAATTCCTTCCATTTCTCTCTAAAAAAATTTATCCTTAATTTTAAGTTTTACTATTCTGTCTCAAGGAAGCTAACACTGAGTTTAATCAAGAGGATATCTTTAAGAGGATCTGCAGTGTGATGGTGAAAACTGATTAGGAACCCAAGTAGAAATTAGAAACTGGATTGTGTTTTATCAACTGCATTTTACAAATCACCTTCTGTACTCTGGATCTGGTCTCTCCTGGCACACACTTTTTGCATAACGGTAGTTTCACAGTTTCCTTATGGAGTTGTTGCGAATTTATACTAACACTGTGGAAGCCTCTACTAATAAATATTTCTGCATGCTTTCTTACTCGGTTGAGACAGGGAGTGGAAAGTTAGGGGCAAACAAAACAAATCCACCACAACTAAACCATTCCCTCCCAATACGGAAAAATTTTGACACCTAACTGTTCCTGTCCAATTTGTCCTACACAGAATCACACTACTTGCTACATACTTTGGGATCATCGAATCATAGAACACAGTTCTATGGTTCATGTAGTAAGGAACCCACAAGGATCATCGAGTCCAGCTCCTGGATCTGATTGGCTGGCACATCAGTTTAGCCATTCTGAGCAAATGGACTTGGAAGGAACAGAGATCAGCAGAAGCCTGTGGCATAGGAAGAGAAAGAGAAAGATTAGGAAGTAATGCCACCTTTTCTTAAGTATTACAGAAAGTATCTCCTGCTTTCCAGCAAGGTAAACTGGAGATGTAATTCAGAGAGGTTACAATACAATGTGGTTGTTTTTCTAGATGAATTGCTTCTGTCAATGGAAATTAAAAAAAACAGTGTACCCTTTTTCTAAAATCTCCTTCACTTGAATGGCGCTATGCCTTCACAGGGAAGCAGGCAGGAGGGTGCAGGAAGATGACATCTTGGAGACCACAGTATCCTCCCCTTGACTGATGAAAGTGCTCCAGTGGGGGTATGACTTCAATTCTTTCCTTGAAACATGAATCAAATGAGGCCACAAGCAAATATATTTCCCTGTCAAACATTTCACTTCCTGGAGACAGTTAAGAGCTAATGTGACATACTGTGTACAGTTTATTTTCGCTTTTGGGCCAGCAAATAGCTGTACTGTTTTCCAGGCCCTTAAACTTGGTTTGTGTTTGCTGAAAGAAGCGTTGCAGACACACTGGCTGCGAGTCCAGTAGGATTTCTAGCGCACTGACTGATTCTAAGCATTCAGCTGAGGAAATGAAAGATCAGTAAACCAAATTTGGGCCAGAGGTGCATGTGTTCCTCTTTGGTTAAGACCTCAAAAGAGCAGACTATGGAGTTTCTTTCATGTCATCGTATTTGTTGAATCATCCACTCTGCCTTTAAACAAAACTAACAACTGATGCAAGTGCCTGGCTTGTGCATACAAAAAATGGAAACCCAGAGAACACTCTTGTTCTGCTTTTTTGTTCCCTGGCCAACAGACATTTAAAACCTGTGCAAATTCAAGTATCAGAATAATTTCTTGGTGGGAAAAGCAGGATAACAAGCATTAAGTCTGGCTTACAGACACAGCGGTAATAAATGGCAGAAATAGGAGAAGACCATGGTCTACAGACCTGGCTGTTCATTCATTGAAGTAAATGAAATCCAAGTTTCATTGACTGAATTTTATCCTCAGTTCCCTGTAGTATAGAAGGGGAGAAACAGATGCTGCAGAATCACCAGTGATTTTGCTGATTTTTGGAACAGAGATCATCACCCTCCTGATAACAATTTAAAGCTGATTTTTTTCTATCTGCAGGCTTTAAACATCCACTGCACCAACAGCAGAGCAGCATGGTTATAAGATAAAATAACCAGGACAAAGTTGTTGAATGACTGGACACTCTATCAGGGTTACCTGAACATTCTAAGAAGCAGTCCTCTGTCTGACAGTGGCTGTGATAATTGTAGGGCTGGCATGGTGACATTAAAGAAACACTGGGATCTTCCTACTAATATAACATTCCTTTCTTTTTCAATAGGTGCCACCTCCACTTTTATTTCTGTGGTACTAAAATGTAGCAAAATTAACAGAATACACAGTTTTGCAGCACTGAGGTACAACTACAATAGAGCAAAATATTTTTGAGCACTAAAATAGAGGACAAAATATAGAGTTCAGAGGTAAAATAAAAATTGAATATTACTTGAATATTTCTTGAATTACTAATTGAATATTGAATATATTATTACCGAATGTTTTTCTCTGACATGCATGCACTGGAAACAAAGGCCAGTATAAAACTGTCCAGGAACCATTTGTTCTGGTCTTAGTTTTTGAGCAAAATCTCCAGATCAGGGACTGCCAGTTAATCACATTGCCTTGTATGCATAGATATATATTTCTGAATTTTGCCCCTAGTAAATTTTAAGCAAAAAAGTCATATGTAAAAGCACATCATTCAAAACACACAGACATAAAGAACAAGACTTCACAGAAGGTAGTAAAAATATTACTACTTATACCAGTGCTGAGTTGGTTCAGTATCCCTGAAGATCTTCAAGAACTTTGCAAACAGCTCCTCTCTTATTCAGTCAAGAGTCTGAATTCATAACTAGGTCAGACACACCATAGCAAGGAAATTGCTTCTTGGTATTGGTACTGCCAATGCAAATTTTCCAACACAGGAATGCCAACATGCTTCAGACTTCACCTGGGAAGGAGAAGAGGAAGTGATTTGGTCTTTACAGTGGTGTAGCTCTGGGCATCTTTGCAAAGACTACCTGTGATGCCAGCTGTGGTAGCGGTGGTATTTGTGAAGTGGAAAACTGCTTGACACAGAAAAATATTTCACTGCTGTCATTTCCCCCCTCTCTACCTTCCTGAAGTGCAGAGAAGGAGAAATGTCAGAGGCATTTTGGGATAAGAAACTGCCTGTTTGGCTACTTTGCCTCTTTGTGTTTGACTATTTTTTTCCTCCCACTCCACTTTGTGTTTCTTTCCACTCTCATGTGTTGTTTTAACACAGATGTCCCTAGGTGCTTAGCTGCCTTCAGCTGGTAGCTGTCTAGTTGGAGGAAAAAATAAACAAGCATACAATTTTCTGAATCAATGTTATAACTGTCACACTGCTAATGTTGACCTCCTTGTTTTTTTTTGGTGTCAGTACCCCACACTGCTTTAGAAAAATCTCTTTATTGCCTGAAAATGCATAGTTTGATCCCTAAGTGCTTCTTAGTTAATGTGACTTCTGTTTTCTCTCTTTAGTTCCATATCTTTCACTGTTTCCCCCTCTTCCACGGACCATGGAAGAGGACCATTATTTTACTTCATTTATAATCAATCTAGGAGAGGCCAAAAATGTCACTCACCCCTGAATATGCATTTTACTAGGTGAGCTAAACAAATATATGCTGCTCCTGTCCTAAAGGACATTGTCATCTAAAGCATCAAGTGGGGTTGATATCAGATTCTGTATTTTAAATTTCATAATAATTTTCAAATTTCAGTCAGGATAACATAATGCCTGGATCAGCAGTAGTACATGTATCTTCACATCTAACACACAAATAATATATTTAGTTCTATTTTTCTGAATATAATAAACCCATAGACACATATGTTTCATATCTTCAGACGACCATTTCACAACAGCTTTATCTTTTAACCCTAAACTCATACTTCCAGGTGAATATTATTTTGGCATTCATAAATTATGATTCAGTAACTATTGATATAAGAGTAACAATGAGAAAGGAAAGCCAACAGGGTACAAACAGTGCCAGTAACAGAACAGGGCTCCTGACATCTCTAGAATATAATGGGGAAGTACACATAAAACCAAATTAACCTCCTAGAATTTTCATAAGCAGAAAAGGATTTAATTAAGGAAGTAAAGGTTCCCTTCCAGTTCCTTCTTCCAAAAAATCTGAAAAAAACTTGATCTTTGACCTTTATTCGTAAAATGAATTCTACATCATATTTCTGCATATAGCTCTCTAAGGAGAATCAAGTTTACACTTCCCTCCCAATCCAAACCATAACAGTGCTTAATTAGGTGATAATTTATGTAGTACTTAGCATGAACGTTTGACACTTGCTGAAATAGGCAGCATGAGTGTACATATGTTATCACCTGACTACATCAAGCAACAGAGCCTATGCACTGGTCAGGTATCTTGGGCTTTATAAGGTATCAGGTAACATTTATAACCCTGTTGTGCCTAAATTTCTAATAGGTTGGACCTGTCTCCAGCGTCCATTAATATATATGCCTGTATGTAGTTAAAGAACTGATTGTAAGATCTTCCAAACAGCAAATAAGGGAAACAGATGTCAAGACAATCTGCAATGGGATTGTCCGGAACTGTGTCGCTCTGCTCAGCTTTCAGTGCATATCTGGGAAACATTTAATTTTTGCCCACCCAATATGATTAAAAACATAGAATTGATCTCATTTCCTACCAAATTGACACCTTGAACAATTATAACAATCAGACTTATTTTAAAAATTGTACAGAACATTTTTATTCAAGGTTTGTTTCTCCACCCATGCAGTCATACTGTTCTCTTAGGTTGAATAGCAAAATTTTGATAGAGTTGCTATTTTTCAAAATGATCAGATTACTTTGACCACAGTTAGCTTATTTTGCTTTGGGCTGTCAAAGTCTGACCCTCAAATTGTGCAAGATTTGGTAAGAGAATAGCTATTAATTCATAAATTTTCTCTGTTGAGCAGCTCTAGTGAACAACAGGTAATCTTACATCCCTAGTCTGGAGTCAAAGATGTTGAGTTACCCTGAATGTGTTTAAATAAAGATTTGTACCCACTTTTCTAATTATACTTTTGTTCTCTCTTCCTAATAAAAATTAATGGTATCTCACTCAGTGCTGTGACAATAAAGTCAGATCTTACATGCATAACATGTTCAGCATGCAAGCATGCGTCATAAAGAGATAAAATTAAATTAACAAGTGCTGATTAATTTTATTCTACTTTGGTTCACATTTATTTGTAGTAGGTTTCTTACATCAATTTTTATTGTTATTAACATTTACTAATAGTCCCATTGTTTATGAGAATAATAGAGACAGTGTAATCCTTTGTACTGTTTTTTAAAAATTTCAGGAATGTCTTTACAATAACCGTCGTGCTTCCTGTGTTCTGCTGAGTTGTACCAGAGTGGTTATAGTCTGGCTAACATTTTATTGATATTGTTTCTTTCACAGAGAGCTATTGGTCAGCCTCTAAAAAAGCCATTGTCATCATGAAAAGAATCTGGAATATGATGATAAAAAATTATATTGTGATAGAAAATGAAAGCAAGATGTTTAGAGAATCAGATTAATGTGATGGTAACTTTTCTAAAATAGCTTTAAGTGTGGTTAAAACACCAGCATTCTTCCACTACTTCTCAAGTAGAATGTTAAGTGTACAGAAGGATTATAAACTGCTTGTAGGTAATAAATAGTAAATAATTCCATTTTATAGTCAAAAATATTAATTTAAATTCAGAATTTTTTACCAGTTTTTGCTAGCCATCTATTTACACCTAAGCTCCATGTAGTGCTTTAAGACATATGATACTTAAGCACCTGAGGTTTTGGTAGCTTAATTCAAAATTGACTCCAAATTTAAATTAAATTAAGTTAATGTAAATTGTATTGCTGTGTCATAGCTTAACCCCAGTCAGCAACCAAGCCCCACACAGCCACTGGCTCATTCCCACCAGCAGGATCAGGGAGAGAATCAGGGGGGTAAAAGCAGGAAAACTCATGGATTGAGATAATGACAGTTTGATAGGGAAAGCAAAAGCCACACAAACAAACAAAGCAAAACAAGGAATTCTTTCACTGCTCCCCATGGGCAGGCAGGTGCTCAGCCAACCCCACGAGAGGAGAGCCACATCGCACTTGACGATGACTTGGGAAGACAAAGGCCACCACTCCAAATGTTCCCCCCCCCGCTTCCTTTTCTTCCCCCCACTTTATACATGAGCATGATGTCAAATGGTCTGGAATATCCCTTTGGTCATTTGGGGTCACTTGCCTGAGCTGTGTCTCCTTCCACCTTCCCATGCACCCACATCTTCCTTGCCAAGGTGGCAGCACAAAAAGCAGAAAAGGCCTTGGCTCTGTGCAAGCCCTGCTCAGCAATAACGTCTCTATTATCACTGTGTTCAGCACAAATCCAAAACACAGCCCCATGTCAGCCACTGTGAAGAAAATCAACTCTACCCCAGCAAAAACCAGTGCAATACTGCACCACTTTTTTATTAACCAACAGTGATGTTGGTTATTAAATAATCGAGCTCATCAACCATTTTTACAAAGGCAAGAAATACTTAATGAGTTTGCTGATTTTTGTCACAAGTAAACATTTCATAATAAGTCATCAGTTTTTGAAGGCAGAAAACTATGAATTGAAGCTTGTGTTTCCATCTGTGGACTTCACTGATTTGTCTTTCACCAAAAATAGGGGCAGAATGAATGGGAGATAACATTTAATGTAGAGATATCGTGACTAACAGACACCTGGTCTTGATTCTGAAACTCCTGCAACTCCAGCTCTGCTCCAGACTGTCCCTAGCAGGGTCTGGTTCTCCAACACCTTGCAGACAGCATCATTTTCCAGAGCTGTGCAGAATGATGCCATACTGGTTTAACTACAGAACAGACCCTTGTTCCACTAGCCTAAGTAATTTTAAAATATGCAGGGCAACTTTTGATTAATTCCAGCATGTGTCCTTGGATATCCTCTTCTTTACAAATCACAAATAACTGAGAAGACTAGTGAGCCAGAGTTGTAGCACACCACCAAGACACTGTCAAGATGCCTCCCAGACCAGTTTGGCTTGCTCTCATCAGTTACTAGCCGAAAGGCAAAAGGGAAATCTAGCTACTGATGCAATGCAAGGCAGAGCAGACATTCCCTGGCTATTTTAAATAGTTATTCTTCTTGAAACTGGTTCTAATTTTGCAGAGTATCTGTGAATAGGGAAAGACAGAGGCTTAATCTTTTTTACCACCTGTCAGACTTGTTAGAATCTCTTCCCCATACAGACAAGAGAAGCTGGGTTATTCATGGGTCTAGACGAAGAGTCTGAATCTTATACTGAACTTCATCATGTTTAAATAAATAAATAAATTTTAAAAGAACACCTACTGTGAAAAGTGTTGAGAAGCAATGGCCCATTTATATTCTGTCTACAATTTAGCATATGACCACAAAGCATATAATTCCAGGGGACTCAATTCAAAGCAAAATGTTTAAGTTTCTTCATTGAAGAACTTTATGCATGGCCAGAGAAAACAGAGAACAACAACTTTCCACAGTGTTTAGCTGCTTTGCTTGTGCTTCCATGATACAGAGGCCAAACATACAGTAATTTTACCTGAATCAAGTCCAAGACTTGTCTAAGTGTATCCACTGAAAATGAAACCGTCCTTGGGGAGAAAGAAGAAATGGCAGAGCAGTGAAAACATCTTGTGCCTTAAGGAAAAGCACAGAGAAAGTAGCAGTGGCTCATGCCTCCTCTCAAAATAATAACTAGGGTTGTTATTTACCAGAGAGAAATGACCTTTTTTTTTGCAGTAAGCTTTTGGTGCCAGGAAAGGCAGACAAGGTAACTAAATAAGTATTCTGAAAGAAAACAGGAGCAAGTATTCAGGACTATGCTAGTATGGCAGGAAACAAGAGCAAGAGATTCTCTTGCTCCTCCTGAAATGGAAAAGATGATTTATCATAGGCAACTAAATAAGAAAAACAGTGTATGTCAACAGAGAGCAGTTGGCAGAACTTCTGGCAAGAGAAGGGATATTGAATCAATCATGATAGCAATGGCTTTATTTTAGATTTTAAAATTATCCTTATTGTCCTCAAAGTATCATTTATATAAAAGTCATTAAATGGTATTAAGAATCCGTGGTAAAATTCCCTTCAAGCCTACTTGTCCATTCCAAAACTTAAAAAAACCTACAAGGCAACATGTAAAACACACTTATTTTCCAACATTTGTCTGACAAGTGGACAGACTATATTAGTCACCCAAAGAATCATGTCCCATGAGTTATGTCTCCTTCCTCTTCACTTTTTTCTTTTTTTTTTTAAATTTTTCGTGAATACATCTTAAATGTGACCTACATTTTCTTCTTTTCCTCTCCTTTGTCAACCCCTCTACCTCTCTGCCACTTTCTCTTGCAGGAGGTTCATATAATTTCCTCTCAAGAGAAGAAAAAGATGGAAAGGGGAGGAAAAAACTTCCTTTATTACCTCTTTCCCTAGATCCATTGGTTTGGCTGGTAAGGGAACAGGAGCATGTGTCATGAGCTACCAAACTGTTCACATATCTTGATACCCTGAGGATGGAAGTGTCCAGTCCCACCACAGAGTGCCACAGCAATCAAACTCAGCTGTTTATAAAGGTTCTGATCTGCTGCAAAATTCTGAATATTTGAACAAATACAAATATGCCTAATTTTCACAGGTTTTTCTTCAGTGATTAAGTTTTCTCTGTATCTTTTCTCCTAATTATATCTTTTCAAAGCACGCCAAATAGTAATTCTACATGACAGTTTTATCACCTGCATAACTTTTCAAATGAAATGTTTTATTGCATTTGATGTTATTTAAACACTTACCATATACTCTTCAGTCCTACAAATTTCAATGTGTTCTGGCTATATTAAAAATATTTAATAAACAGTTTGGGTATGTGCTGATTTTTTCCATTTTTAAGTGTTTAAGCTGTAATAAACATGTAGTATGTTGCAAATACATTTCATATATATATATAGTTCTTTATGTGTTGTTAAGAATATATTTTTTGCATTGCCATACTTAAGCTTGTCACATTTTCCACTGTAAACTTAGTTTTAGGGTTTATAACTTCTCCATAAAATGTGTCCTTCAGTAGGAAATCTGACATTTAATTCCCCAGCTAAAAAGAGGAGGTGGGGTTTTTCCTTACAAAAACCAGATTAATAAAATAATAGTTTAGCAAACATTTACAGTAGTCAGAAATGAAGTGACAAAAAAGCCTTTGCAGCTTGGATTCCTTCTCCTAGACTGCTAAAAAGACTTAATGTAAAAAAATTCCAACTCTGACTGGAATCTAAACACAACATTTTTATATTCTAACCAAAAATAAGAGCTTTCCAATATCAACTACTACTGATTAGAGTTTGAAGCACTTTTTGACTACACCACAAAGCAGACTAAATAGTGTTTGTTCATTGTCTGTCTAGATCACTAATAATTTCAGTAGTCAAACATAACAGCCCAGACCAAAAAAAATTTTTAATCTTACTGAATTAGAGCTAACAAAATAATGATAGTCCATCCCTAATTGTATAATTTAAATTTTACTTCCTATACCTTTTTGATAATCTACAATCCATTATAAAAAAGGATTTTTGCCTCACCTCTACAAACGTTACACTAAAAGCATACTGCTTGCAAATACTTCTGTTTCTAAATAGGACAATGAAATAAAGTATAAGACAAATCATACAAGAGAAAAACACAGGAGAAATTAAAAACTCAGATTGCTTCTTGATGATTTATAAGTAAATACATTTTTCATAAAGCAAGAATAATTTGTGAGTGAGTCAAGTATCTAAGCTTATTACAGCTTTCAAGTTATGGCCTATGCATCATAACTGCTATTATAATAAAAATTATATAACCTTATTTTCAATTTCTCACATACTGGCTGCCAAAATTTTCCTCAACTACTGTACTTTCCAGATTAATCTATCTCTGCATTGCCAAATGTTATGGCCTTCATTGCAAGTCACCCAACAAGTGTTTCCTCAAAGTTCTTTTTTTACCTGACCAGTAAGATTCTTAACTTTCACTCCTTCCAAACGTAACAGTATGGTTCACAACCTGGTATTTTAAAAATGATTCAAAAATACCCTGATTTTGGGTCTTTAAAAGACAAAACAGATCCTATGTTTGTTATATCAAAAATTCCCCAAACTCATGACATTCCAGATTTGATGGATGATTTGTGAATGCTTTCAGGTTAGCAATGCTCTACTTTGTGTTCCTCAAATTCCTGTCTGACCACTACATCCACCACCTACTTGGTCTTTGATCTTTCTTCCATGAATTTCACCCAACATTTTCAAGTTTATAACTCAAATGAAATAGATTTTTTCTTTGACTCAGGACTTTGTACCTATACTCTAGTTAAACTTTAAAATGGCTCCCAAGGTCTGTGGTTGTTCCACCTCACATGGATTACTAGGCAGAAACTGTGGATTTTATCTCTGTTGTGCTTTGTCTTGTGCTTTTTGTCATTTTTACATTACAAATAAAGTACATAAATTAACAGTTAGATCTGTGTTTTGTTCATGTAGCTGAGCACATTTTTTCTTTTTTGTTAGAATCACATTTTTCTTTAGTTTCTCGCTGTGTAACATAACTCTCAACTCACACAATGTGTTTACATTCATTTTTGCTTTCTGATGAATGTTGTTCTGGCCTCTAACACCAGGCAATTATTTATTAATTTACGAACAAAAAGACAGATTTTAAAACATGCACTAAGAAAATGAGAAGCTGTCTGGGAAGACAATATTTGTCCATAATTTAATTTTACACTGTTGAAGGGTCATCCTCATATGGGATGTTGAATTTATAATGAGACCTGAAAAACATGAAGTAGAACACCAGAAGAGATTCAGCCTACCAATTACACATCACAAGCCCTTAATTTCCAGATTTTCCATTATATAATCATGGGGCATGCTTCATTTCTAACAGCCATAGTAAGTGAATATCATTCCTGATTTAAAGTCAAATTTCTGAGAACTGCCAAAGTTGCAGTTCAAAGTAGCCATGTGGTCAATAAACAGCATCTTGGTTTAGTATTCTAAAATTCTTTAGGGAAGCAATTGTGGAGGAAAAAAAAAAGGCAACATCATATACTGGAAATGCCTAAAGGAACATATCTAGCCATGGGCAGACACCAAAACAAATGGCACACCACTAGCGGTAGATAATCTTTGTCCTTAATAAATACAGATCAAAACCAAAATTAACACTTCTTACTTTGCACATCAAATTTAGTCACTCAGACAGCTATGTATTAGACTTTGCTTCGCACAAAAATTATTTGGACTATTTCAAGTTATATGACCAAGATCCCTCTGTTGTGGATGATAAATAGGCACTTCTAGGAGTTGGGATCAAATCACCATCCAGCTCCCACTTCTAGGGCTATAACTTAAATATACTGCTATTAAAAGAAGTATAGCCTAAAGTGGGAATTAGCAGCAACTTTTTTTCCATTTCTCCTAAACTCTTGAAATACAGACTTTTGTCTGAACAGTGGATGTCTATAACTTGACTCTACCCATCTAAGCCATAACAGTCCTGATCACATGTGTGTCTCTGCAAAGGTGTCTACAAAAAAAAATTGAGATATTTTAGGTATTTCTAGGTGATAGACAGTGTTTGAGAGTAGGAAATTCAAGCTGCTGGCATGGTGTCAGCATCTCCCAGACATTGCTTGTGAACAGCTTAGAGAACAGCATTGACTGGAGGTTTTTTCCCAGTGGGGCAATGTCCTTTTCAAGGGAGAAAGCTGAAGAAAGTTTAGCCTAAACCATTTTTAAACTGCCTCTCTCCACACACACACAAGCTTTGAAACTAGGGGTGGAACATCAGCTGAGAAATTGGCTTTTGGGCTTTGAAATACCACATCCCAAATCAACACCTTGTGAAAAAACAGAAAAAAAGTAACTTAATTAAAAAGAAAACAAAATCATCGACAATGGAACCACATTGGTTTCCACCAAGTAAATGGTGTCTGCAACATGATGTTATACAACCATGATGAGAAAGCTTACTGTTATTAAATTTCTTACTATATTATACATTTCAAAGAGGCATGAAGTATTTACACAGCATGACTACACTTTTACGTCAAGGGATTAGTTTAACACAATCCAAACAGCTAAGTGTTAAGGCTGATCACTAATTCTTTACAAACCACAGATTTAGCTTTAAGAATGAGAAGATGATTTAGTCCCATTCTCTACCAAAAACAATCCTTTGACTTTTAAAAACTGATGATTAATACATGGAAATGTTTGTACTCTCCTTGTCTCTTTCTTCCCAGCACTATTATCTATCACAACTATGATGAATATAATTAAGGCAAGCCTAAATGAAGTCAGGGGAAATGTAGAACTTTTTGAAATATAATTAGTTCTAAGTTCACTGGGAAAGTGAATCTAGGTTTTGTTTCCTATGAAAAGCATTAAAAGAACTTGTGGACATACAGTAGGATGTGAACTGTAATAAATCATACTCTTAACTCTGCTATTTGTCATCTTTAATTTTCCATTTAGTGAACAAATGATTTGTTTTACCCTTTGGAGAGCTACAAACTACAGAACTTAAAACTATTTAACAAGAAATAACACTAGAAAAAAAAAAGAAACATCAGAGTTGTTACACCTTCTCAAATAAAATTTTTATCCAAATATCATACTTATTTTCAGACAAAAAAAACCAAAACCCTGAAGTACTTTGGGGTGCCTCTGTAGTTTTTAGTCTTGTAAATTCCCACTGACTCAAGTGGAAGTTTCCCTGTAAGAGGACTGGGGAGAAACAGAGGGAGGACCTCTCGTTTAGACTTCAAAAATGTTGGTCTTGCACATTCTTCTCCAAAAATGTAATGTGCAATACATTTATTTATATTAGTAACCAAGAAACAATATTTATTTTGGAAGACACTGGGCTTCCTGACTGTGAGCAGAAATGTGGTATTCACCCACAGCTCTGGGCTGGGCACAGAGGGAAGGTAGTTTCAGGGCATTCTGAACTGGCACTTCCCAGTGGAGTTGTCTGTGGTGTCGTAATGTGGAGGCAACACAGCAACCCCTCTGCATAGCCACAATGACCCTGTTAGGCAGGCTCTGCCCCACAAGAAAAGTGTAGAAATCTGGGTCCTCCTTCAGGGTTTTGTTCCTTATGAAAAAACAGTATCAAAAGGTCTTGTTTTGAGAGGGAGCCTTCACTCCGGAGCCCCCCTTCCACGCCTTGTAGCCTCTTGACCTACACATTTCTAGACGGAAAAAGTTATGTTTTTCTGAAGCTGAATTTTGATGCAAAACATATTAGTACAATACTGCCAATCCCAAGCATTCAAAAATCATGAGTCAGACACCAAAAGTTATGAGACGGGCTGGCACTTCATATTTAAGAAGAAAGTGTCTTTTGTTTTGTTATTCTTAGTCTACAGTATGGTCACATTTTTAAGCTTCTGTTAGCAACCATGAAAGCAGACACTCAACCAATACATTGTTTTATTATTTTGAATGAAATTACATTGTTATGTAATACTTGCTTTTACCAGCTCAGGCACTAAGAAAACTAGATGTTGCATGACTAGTCATAAAAATCACCCAATCTGGCAACAGTTGTTAGTTGTGCTGTTATAGTCTGAACATTTTGGCACCCATAACTTGGCAGTGGTTTCAAAATGTCTACTGATATGAGTTATAAAGACATCACACTATGCTTCTGTTTCTGGTGACAAGAAAAGAGTTAATAGTCTGTATCTCAGAAATAACAGCAAATCACACCTTTTACTCTTTGAAATGATCCAAAACCACATATCAAGTCAATATTCGCACGTATTTCTGAGTGGTTTCAACTGCAAGCCTTATGCCAAGAATACCCTTGTGATTTGGATTCTAGATTGAGTGAAAAATGCCTCATTCAGATCCAAACAAAATCTCAGAGAAATGTTCCCTTCAGACTTGTAATCTTGTGATTTGTGCAAGAATGCTGGGGGTTTGGGTCATAAACCCAGGAAAGACAAGTTTATAGATTTCTGTCGTATGATCAAAATCCTAAACAAAAATCCTTGACTAGATTTAGCCACAAATCTGCAATATATAATTTTTATATTACATATATAAATTACTGGTCTTCTTCTGAACCACTCACTACAGAGAAATATTTCATGATTCAGAACCAATCTTGAGAGTCAGATGACTGGATTCGCTCCCTTTATATGTCTGAGAAGGCTTACTTTTCCACTCCCATGACATTCCCATAAGGGAGTGGGAGGCTGCCCCGATGTGACCAATGTTATTTGTAGAGCTGGGTGTTTGAGAATGCCAGCTGTACAGGGATTTTACTGTCATTGTTGATAGGTACAACATGGACTGTAGGAGTACATCATCATAAATGTCAGGATTCAAACTGGCTCTGCTGTTCTTTACTGTGGGCACTGGGCTCCACTAGAGGAGCTCTACTAGATGAGCTCCACACTGGGCTGGTAGCAGAACTGGACTCCATTATATCCTGCTACAAGTAAAATATTTAATTTTGTTGCAAAAGTGGGAAGCTACCATGCAAAGTGACCACCTGGCATCTGTAGCAATTCCCATGGGACAGCCAAGGTCCAGCTGACAGAGCTGTGAGAAACACTCACAGAGCCCAAGTAGATCTGGTGATGGTTGGATCTTGTCTGCATTCAGTGCCAGTTGCAATGTCATGCTACTACCACCTGGAAGAAAACCAAAAATGTCAATTCTACTTTTTAATAGTGTAAATAATTCAAAATTACTCATTACTTTAAATTGATTTAACCATCTTTTTATCAGCTTCTAAACACTGAAGTTGACAGTTAATCAGGCATTAAGTCATGGTCAGGACTCCATAATTTTCCTTTGGTCTTTCCTTTTTTTTCCTCCTGGAGCTATTTATTGAACTAGTTGCTCTTCAGCCTCAAATCAGTCAAGATCTCTCATTTGTCTGCACTCCTCCTATGTACTTTCCCCCAGGCTCCTAGAGGTTGTCATCATTTAAGTCAGACAGGTAAGACAAATGAGGAAGAGGCACACCTTATCTGTGAGTTTTGAGCCTCTGTGAGACATGAAGCTCCCAGGGATTCTTATAGGCAGTGAGTCCTGGCCTCTCCCTACCTTGTCTCATCCTTTATGTCACTGACCCTGCCGTCTTCCCAACATAGTTCTAGTAGTTCCCCTAACTGAAACCTTCTCAACTCTTCTCTTCTGTCTATTAGTTTCTCCTTTGACCTCTGATTTCATGCCCAGGTCTGACCACTTTTTTCTGCTCATTTCCCAGTGTCTATTTGTGGTTCCAGTGTTCCTTTACCCCATTATTTTCTCCTCCAACCCCTTTCATTAGGTGTTCCCTTACCATACATACCCAAATGTAGCCTGGCATCACCCTGTCAGCAGTCTAGACACCTTTTATGATGGATACTAGAGGAGGAAGAACTGAAAGAACAAAAGAGACCTCCCAAATAGCAATTCCTCATGTCAATCACTAATCCCCACTCTCTACAGTGGCAGCTGCTGCCCCTGCTCTGCCTGCTCTGCCTTCTCTCTCCCCCAAAAAAGCACACAGATCACCAGGAGACTGTTGGACCAAGTTCGTTCAGTGCATCAAGAGAAAATTATATCTGCTAACTTCTCTGTTTCTCAATGGAATTCAGGTTACTCTACTTAAAAGTCAATATGATTATTTAACATTTTGTTTTAAATTGGATTTTGATATTTTGATCTGACTATGGCTTCCTCAGGGCCTTTCCAGTGAAGTAATTAACAGGATAACATTCCCCACTTAAAGTCTTTGTAGCTGTAGTCTTATTCCTTGCTATGAAAAATTACTTTTGGATCAGGCTCTAGACAATCTTTTTTGATTATTTATCTAAATCTAAAAGCAGGAAATGATTCATTTGATTTCTGCCAATACTGGAGTGTTGCCACTTTTAGCTCAGGAAGAGTAGGCTTCCTTTGGCAGCCTTTGCTTGCATGATGATGAATGAAGTTCTATGTTTAGTGCTTGCTAAAATTTTATAGAGTCTAAAAAAGCAATCTAAACATGTTATAGGGAGTGGGTAAGTTTTTTCAGATAACTATAACGTAAGTTCTCATGCTGTGTCACAGCAATACCTTCAATATATACATAGAGGAGGGACTCTTTCCAAAAAAAGATCTTTAAATACTTGAAAATGCACTATTTGTCATAATAAGCAAATCATTCCCCCAAAGTTACACACATTAGCAGTTACATTACATAGAGGAAAATATAAATGCCTCTCCTTGTCTTAATGATATAACACCCAAATTGCATGCAGTCATTTGTCACAAAAAGGCATAATAGACCACCGTGGAACGAGCAGTTAAGCAGTACAATAAAACCTACTGTAGACCTAACCAGCCACTGCTACCTACTGATGAACAGAAAAGTCTTAGAAGTCTTGACAATATAAATATTTGTCTGTAATAACAGTTATAATAATTCAATCATGATACCCTAATTGTGGGGAGGGAATTAGGCAGAAATGATGCATTTATAACCAATGAAAGCATCCAAGTATCCTTTCAAAAATAGCCATAAATTTTACATAAATTGGTCTCACTGGATGGCGCTTGTCATTCAGACAAACTTATTTTCAAGATCTGAATGTAAACAGACATGTTTGAGTATTTCAGGATGTTTTTACAAATATTTTGTACTCAAATTCAGTGTCCTCAACTTTGTCCTCACCTGCCTTTGTTCCCTCTTTCATACTACCTACCTTCATGATTGGATGGAGCATTTCTCCCCAGTGTTTCCTTTTATAATTCCCCAAGAGGTTTCTGAAATGGAATGTTCAGGTGAGGCAGTTTTCATGTTGAGAACAGTCCTCTCATTCATGTACCTTCTCTACCTCCAGGTGTTCTCAGAAGATGTACACCTCTGTGAAGACTGTGGCTCTACTTGCTGTTCACTGTGCTTGGGATCAGACTTTAGTCAGGAAGACACTCTTGAACTAAAGGTATTTTATATATATATATATATATATATATATATATATATATATGTATATGTATATGTATATATATAATTTTATAATTTTAAGGGTATTGGGCACGTATTAGAATGAGAATAATGTTCTTTTAACACTGAGTTATAGGTAACTGTTTTGCTTGGAGGGCAAATTAACATTATCATTTTCATTCTTCCATTCACAGTGAGCAAATATCTTGCCTCGGGAATATAAATGGTTTAGACTATTAGCCTATTTTTGTTATTTCATGAAAGTAGCCTAAATGTCTGTGGTTAGTTAAACATTTTGTCTTTCCTGACCTCACCTGTATTTGTTTTCCATTTGAAGATTTGCTTTACACTTGGCTTAATGACATACTTTCCAAAATTAAGGTATCTCCAGGTCAAATAACGTACAATGGGAGTGATATCAATTCCGTAACTACACCACACTAGAGTTCATTTTCATGAAGAATACTGGGAAAGAGAATGAGGAAGTACACAGGGAAAGAGAATGATAACAGCTGCATATTGATAATCCTATCCTAGTTCCTTTAAAATTGACTGTGGAGCCTGGTTGGCTCCTTCAGGTAATGTATAATTTTGTATAAATAGTCCTGTCTGATAAGCTACTTCAAAGGCACTTTGTATCACACTCATTTGAGACTCCCACTTCAGAGAGGTTTTCTTATTTTACCTTATTTTAAACTACTCAAGAAACATTTGCCTTCCTGGAATTTACTGTCACTGGTATCATCTTTGAGCTGTTCTTCTGAGACAGTTCATTAAATAAAAAAGAAAAGATGTTCATGGAATATGCCAGGACTAGTAAAAGATAAATCTGCAGGGAATCAGGATGCAGATATGGGAAAATGGAAAGTTCAGCTAGGACCACATGCAAGGGCTATCTAACGCCTTGGTTTCAACCACAGGCAATATCAGGACAAAATACAGTGGATCATTTTTACTATCATTTCACTTCAGTTTTCATTCTGTTATTCCACAGACAGGTAAAAAGAATCTCAAAGCATTTAATTACCCATTAAAAATGTACATCATCTGCAATTCTGTACTATTAATATTAATACACTTTTCTATATCTTTTAAAAACATTGCCTACATGATAGAGAGATCTATGGTGATACAGAAAATATTAGATGAAGTAACTTGGACCCTATATTACAGATAAGATCTGACTTGCACAGTTGTATTTTAGAGGTTAGGTAAATAAGGAAATGGACAACTAGAAGGTGATGATAACAATGACAAGTATAGAGGAGAGGACCATGTTTTCAATGTGAGGACAGACAGCCTAAAAGGATAATTTAGTGTTTAAACATCATTCTTTCTTGAATAATTTAATGTCTGTTTTAGATTTAGGGATTAATGTAGAATCTCTTCAGGTATATGAGAGCTTTGCATGTATCATAAAGAAAGCTGTAATGGAGTAAAAATTTAATTTTTAAGAAAGCCTTTGGTGTCCACCTTTATGACCTCTCTCAGCTCCCACCCTAATGGAGAAGGCAAGCACTCTCTGCCAATGCATATTTATGAGTGAACAGAATCCAAAATGCTTTGTCCATTTCCCACTGTGTACATTTTCAGATACTGTGTGGGCTACATGGGATTTCCCTCTGTTCTATTCCTGAAAATCTGAAACACTCACCTCTGTGGTATGCAGACTGAAAAATCATGCAGAGTTGACCAAAGCTGCAGGTGGACTTATGGCCATTCCCCACTGATGGAAAAACACAAACAAAATTAATGCAATGAAACCAATTACTCCCCAAAGACTCTACTTTCCTCTCACCTCTTAACCCCTTTCTCCTCTCTGGCTGCCAGTCACTTTGAGTTTTGGCCTTCCAAACTTGAACTGCCACAGAAGAGAGTCTTAATGGTCTACCTGACCATGTTTCTTTCTCACATCCAAGGTTCCCAAAGAGGACCTTCCTCAAGCTGTGTGCTATGCATTTGCTGTTCCCTGTGCTTGCAAAGGAAAAGTTCTTCATAGCCCATTTCCTTCAGAGACCAGTCCACTGACCTCTTCCACCTGAAGATTCAACACTCAGGTATGATCCCATTTTTGGGGTTACCTCTGAATGCTTCAACCTCCTGCTAAGGACACGGGAAATGATCACCAAAGCTGTATTCAAACACTACGTTTTCTCTTCCAAACTCTCCCTGAGCACAACAGCACTTCTTGCTTTCTTAAAATTTTAGATTTGCTCACTCAAGGTGTTCCTCCACTCTCACTTCTTTCTCCCAGCTGCCCATCCCCAGTGGCAGTTAATGATAGACCCATTTGTTTCTCAAGAAGACAGATTGGAAGAAAAGATACATTTTCTTCATTATTTTCCTCTTATATCACTCTCAAAAGGACAAAAGAAACTAAACATATCAAAGCTGCAAGAGACAAGCCCTAAGAAAAACCTTTACTGCTTTTCCTCAAAACCAGCTCTTCAAGACATTCCTTAATGATACAAAATTATACCTACACCAAAAACCTGCTCAGGAAGTTCTGTAGCTCTCTGGAACACAAAGAAATAAAAAAAAGAAAAAGTCTGAGATCACCTGAAGTATCTTAGCTGCTCGCTCACATCAGCTTGTGCAATCACATATCATAGTCACTTATATTGACATTTAAGTGCAAATGAAATTCTGAGGAAACAATTCAGTATCAGAAATGTTTTGTGCAGAGGTACTTTAGATAATGTATTAGTGAAAACAAATATCTAGTACATCAGATAAGTAGCTTATTATCAAATTTTTCATAGATGTTCACTAGTATGCGAAACTATTACCAAGTGCAATAAAGTGTATTAGAAGACAGATTCTCTGTGCTCTGTATATCCAGCAGTTAAAGTTAAAAACTGAGGAAACCAAATTAGTTTTGGTTCCTTCAGGAATAGTTTTTGGAGGTATAAAATATTTCCTGAACAGAGGCTTAAACAGAGAGAAAAAAACAGTAAGTCTCAAACAGCTTATCAGAAACCTCATTCAGCTATGTAGCATTTTGAGAAGCAGCTTCCTCTTACAAGCAGCAGCTACAGAAAGATCTTAAAAATAAATAGAGAAAGCATTTTTACACTGATGACCTTGTCTGAGATTACATCATGTCTCAGTTACCATGAATGCTGGCTACAGCCTTGGTTTCTGTTGTGTCTGCTTGGAGATACATTTCTGCTCTGTATCAATAACATGACATGTATGTTTGAGCCAGGGAAGATTTGCTTCTTAATTCTATATTTGCTGTCAAAGCACTGGACCAGGAGCCTGAGTTTCAGAGACCATTTTCTTTGCTGATGGATCTAGCACATTAAAACAAGTTTCTCAGCTGAAACAAAAGAACAAGATAAGGGTTAATGCTGTGTTGTAATAGGCTATTTAGACATGCATAACCACTCCACCCAGACATAAATTACACCAGCTGTAGGGGCAAATTATATCCACAATGCTCTATCTGTACACTGAAATTACTTCTATAGAAGCAAATTCATGTAGTATTTAGCTACTTTCAACTACAATATACAATGCGTGGCTAGAATAATGATCAAAAGAAACAGTGCCACTTTTTCTGTCTTATACACGTGTAATCTATCCTCTCAACTTCATTAGGAATTAGGCAGATACACACAGCAGACTGATGAATTCTGGATTTCTTATGTTTCCTATTACCTTTCTAATGTATACATTTCCATCAAAGGGATGAAAACATATATTGGGGAAAAGAAGTAGATGTGCAACCCATAAAAACTATTTTGGGAAGATAGCGGCTATGACACCACATTCTTCTGCAGTCAGCAGATGTTTCAGTAGTGTGAAAATATTTACTCTAGCTGAGCTCAGAGGGTGTCCATTTATTTCCTTCATTAAAACTTGGCTACATGTGTGTGTCTTTACATGCAAAACAAGTTCTCTCACTGAGATGATGAGATGATGAGATGATGAGACTACTACCTGCCCTGTGAGATTAATGCTTTTAAACTCATATCCTGGTATATATATGCTGATGTTTCACTGATGAACTTAGACTAGGAAAATGCAGGACAAGGTCAAAAGACCAAGGAAAACTTATGTCTGGGAGGAGATAGACATTACCTCCATAACAGCACTGCACTAGAGGTGAACATTTTGTTTTGGGAAAATGCTGCAAGACTGATCAACCATATACATGCAGCCTGAACCTATTTAACTCTGAGGTTTCCAAATTTCTCAAAGCCTGAAAATCTCTTTAGTGTCTCCTTTTAAAGTAGTTTCTGAAACTTTTTCTATTTTTTTTCTGACTACACAAACATTTAGACTGAGGAGAACAGTAGGGTGATGTAGGGTCAAAGAGCTCTTTCCCACATTATTCTTCAACTGACTAAATTCACCACAATTTTTAAAGATATTCCAGGTTTATTCAAAGTTGTTCCTCTGTCTGTAGCTCTAAAACAGAGGATATGCATTCCCAGTAAGAATGCCAGTTTTAGCAGAGGATTTCTCTCTGTCTCTTTGAAAGGGTGTTTTTTTGTCTCTAGTAGGGAGATGAATCTCACATTCCTCTTTTAATTTCATATAGAATTCTTTATTGTGAATGATTTAACTTTTGTCTTTTTCATACACAAACTGAATTTTCTTTTTTCATAAATTAGATTTTTACAGATGTATTTTTACATTCTTCCTTCAGAAAAACTATTGCACACTATTGGCATTACAGTGAACTTTGTCATGATTCAAGACCCCCATTGTGGTCAGGTTTGTTCCAACACAGAAGAAAAAGGCCATCCTTACCACAAAATAAAATTTGTGGGATTTTGATTTTTTTTCTTTTAAAGGGAAAGTATACCTCCATCCACATTGAAATCGAGATATGAAGAAAGTTTAATTCTTTACTGCAATACTTAGCTGTGATCCTTGAGCCATCATTTTTATTGGAGGACAATCTGAGAAATTCTGCTCACAGGGCAGAGTTCCTTACTCAGATTTAGATGGGTTTGTTTAAGTAGTCAGCACTAAAAGTAGCACAGCTTCATTTCTCAGACAGCTTCCCCCTCACTTTCTTTCCAGGAGAGTTTTTTTGTTTCTCCTAATTCAGTGCTTCATTCCTACCAACGAGTCTTTCTCAAAAGAGGTTAGAAAGAGGAACTTTGGCAAAAGCTCCCATGCTGAGCATGCGCTCTGTAGATAGAGAGGCATTACTCAACAAAACAGTTAACAGGAAGGCTACTTTAGCATCAAAACAGGCCTGAATAAAATATTTTGTTTGGGTTCCACTGCCTGCAGAGGTATGGATTTCATATATTGCGATAGAAAGTTAAATAGGACAGAAATTATTTTAACAAGCTCCAGCTTGTTCTTTAAATGTAAAGTTCTGAAGAGTGGGAACATATGGAACTGCTTTGTAGACTCTTCTGGGCTAGACATCTGTTTGCTGGCTGCAATTGCAATGGACTGGGTGTTCACTTCAAGCACTAGATAACTTAAATAAAAGACAGAAATAAAGTACATTTCTTCAGTAAATATTGACTGTTACAATCTCACAATCTCTAGGACTGCAGCCTGTAACATTCCTCCCCTGTTCTCAGCTAAGTTCCTACTTTGTCACAAGCCTGACTTCTGTTTCCAACAAAAATGTGAAACTACTTATGCATGTTAAAACCACCCTTCTCATCTGGGAATTTCAGTGGCTAGCACGGTATCATAGAGGCAATTCATGGTTTTGGGATTTACTGACTTCAGTGTTTTCAGACATTTCCTTGTGAGGTAGCCTACTTGTTGTAATTAAAAACCTATATATTTACAAAAAGAGACCAGCACTGAGCAGAAACACCTGAGACCTTTACAGGCAAAGCTCATCCTATGAAAAACTGCTCTTTAATGGCTGCATAAGAATCCACATAAATGTATTTAACTTCAATATTGGCCTTATCCTCCTAGTTCTGCTGGCACATGATTATACTTCCTCTACCTCCTTCATCAAGTGTAATCACTGTTAAAGTTACTCTGGAGATATGCTTGGCAGCTCTAGGATCCTGATGTGAAGCTGCATTATATATTTTCCAGCAGTAACACCTAGACTTGTGGGTTGGCTCCTAAAATGAATGTAGTGGCAACAGTTGGTTGTTTCTGTTGATAGATGCCTCAGAGTCCGCCCTGTTATTTGATTACACGCCGTACTGGATTGATTCTTGAGTCACCCAGGGTTTTTTTAATTTTCCTTCTAACAAAAATATGAAAATAGGAATGTGAAACTTAGAATGACTATTAAAATGGTGGTCCTTCTCATCTAGAAATTTTAGAGATTAGTGTGCCATTCTAGAAACATTTGCTTATATTTTGATTTTGGTAGGTAATGGTCCTCAATCAGTCAGAAAAAGATTAAGGGTTGTATTAAAAGCTGACACATTCCATTGTCAAAATAAGATAGAGGAATAAAAAAATTCACAAGATATTTTAAATTATTAATTATTCAGTAATAATTTTTGTGCTGAAAATAACACTAGCGCTGTCTTTCTTGCAGAATATTGAGAAGTGCTAATGTTTATCTTAAAATTTCAAAGTTACACTATTAAATCAGATCTCTCTTGATATGTAAATGTATGTCTGTGCGTCTGTCTCCTGCTATGAAAACAATTTATTCTAAAACCAGTAATTTCACTCAAGATTATCACTTTATAAATATAATTTATATCAACCTGATGTCCTTGTAAGAATACAAACAAAACAAACAAAACAAACAAAAGTTTGTTTTGTTACACAAACAAAAGTTGTCTTGAAATAATATTTTAAAAGCTGCAAAATTGATCACTGAACTGAGGCACTATTAAGTTGATTATATAAATATTGTATTGCTCTTGACTTATTTACTTGAATGCTTCTTTTTCAGAGCACCTGAACACACTGAGTACACATTTGGATAGTACCCACTGAATGTGTAACTGTTCAAAATTATATTTAATCTTTCTCTTATTTGCTACTCACTTTTCAAAACATAGTATAACAGTATCCTCAAAGGAATATCTAAGGAGATTTTTATTTTGCTAATATGGATTTTGAATACCTAAATATGTCTTGAGCATGTCTTCAGTATTCCCTGGTTACACAGGAGCAACTCAGAACAGAGTAACCCTCACACCTGCCTCAGCTGGTGTGTGAATTCCAAGTGACCTGTACTGGCTGGGTTGGCGGTAAGTTCCAATAGTCCAGATCGTATAATGTCATGCTTAACAATAAGACTTGGATAGCAGAAGGAGAAGGAGAATTTTGTCTTTCCACTTCCATTGTAGCAGTCATTCAGAGAATGTTTGGGAACTGGTCTGTTTGTGGGGTTGGTGAATGATTGTGTTTGTGTCACTTGTGGGGTTTTTTTTTCCTCTTTCCTTCACTTACTAACCTGTCTTTACCGTGACTCGCAAGCGTTCTCATTTTTTCTCTACTTCTTCTCTCATTCATCCTGCTAGGAGGTAGGAACTTAAGAGAACATTGTGTGGGTGTTTGGCTGCTGGCCAGGGACAACCCACCACATAAACACATTGAATGACACAAGACATCTCACAGGACGGTATTTCCATACGTGGCCACAGGAACTACAGCAATATCTAACCTGTATAATATTTCTCCCACAACATGTCCCACTTTCCTATTCCCTGTTTGACTCCATCAGAGGCCCTTGGAAACATCACTGACATTTTGTTGGTCACCCTATTTGATTACCCTTTCCATGGAGTGAAGAACTCAATTCCTTTAAGCCATGAGGGAGAAGGACAAAATTCACTCATGAAGAACTGGAAGCACTCCAGGTTTCATGGTATAGGCCTCAAATAATCTGAGTTTCCTTCTGTAAACTGAAAACAAGATATTGTGATTAAAAATCCAGGAAAGTGAATAAGCAGTTCTATGAGTGCTTTCAAAAACAATTCAGTCTGAAAGAGTATCTTTTTCAAATTAAATGAATATTCAAATTCAAGGAGCTAAAAAAAGGCATTTAATTTCTTAGGAACAAAATTAACTCAAATTTAAGGACTGAATTTTATGATCTGAACCCCTCAGTACTCATGAGATCTCTAAATCCAGATATAGTTATGTCATTCCATTAAATACTAGATTCTAGGTGCATTATGTCCACCAAACCTGGCAATGCTGGCTACTCTGCAGCACAAAGACATGGACCATTACAGATGTACAGCAAGGTATTCTATATAGCTAATTTGTATCAAAACTTTTCTTCTTTTTTTTTTTTTTTTTTATTTTAACCAAAAGCACAAAGTGCTTTTTGAGAAAAACTGACGTTTTTGCTACTCACTAGATCTGACTGGAGTATTTGTTAGGTGCCACTTCTTATTTTCAAATTTGTTGGAAAGTCACAACAGATTTTTACTGACAATCCCAATAGTCTGGTATGTAGCCATTAGATCTGATTCATATTATAGCAATCATGAAAGAGCCCCAAAAGAACACCTAGACATCAATTGCTCCAGTCTGCGTGACAGTGTTTTGCAATTTATAGACTTTTACAAACCTTTAACAAACTTTTAACAAACCTTTCAAGGTAAGTTCCTTTGTTCCCATCTTCCTTCTTTTATAATACAGATTAATGTACCAAATTCTTCTGATTTCTTTCCCTGTATAAGGATGAGGCTATAAATCTAAGAGATGTCTAATACAAAATTCCTAATTTGCCTCCTAAATTCCTCCAGTAGTTAACACTTATAAAAAATATTAACTATTAAAAGGAAATATATTGGCAGAAAGCAAAGCCGAATCTTTTAAGCACTTTTTCATCATGACTAGCTCACCTGAGTTAAGGTTGAGTGACAGATAACACTATAAAGACAATGTATGTCTACTTTTTCCTTTTTGGTTATAAAGGGGAACCCATATTCCAGACTCATAGCTCTCTTTTCTTTTTTTATATTGTAAGTGGAACAAGAATACATAAAAGTTATCTAATGAAGGTTCTCGTCTCTGCCAAACTATATAATAAAGAAGCAAAGCTTGCAGAAGTAGGTGACATCTTTTATTATGCCAGTATTTTGTCTTTTGATGTCTCTGATTGCCATGGCTACAACAACGTTTATACAACAGAGGAAAGGTTTTGCTTATTGCCTTGATACCTGAGATATACCAATGTTATTGTTGGGGGGAAGGGATAGATTCAGTATATGTACAGCTATAAATAAATACTCTAATATAAAATTCCCTGTGGATTTCCACATATATATTGCCACTAACACTTTTGCTAAACTGACATAAGGAAAAAAAAACCAACTCATTTCTAGAAGCAAAGTATAGTAGAGTATTAAAAACTCCCCATATCCAAACACTCTCTTCTTTGAGGTCTTAGTGAGGTCAAAGTTGGGAGTATGTACTGTTCCTTGGCGTTTTGCATGGTGTATTAATTGATCTTACAAAGGAAGTGGGGCATAGAAAGTCCTCCAGATCAGCATCTTGTTTCAAAAAAGAAAAAAGTTGAATTTCATAGTGCTGGCTCAGAGCACTTACTTAGGAATTGCTGTACAGCAGCAGAGCTGGTTTTGGTAAGCAAACCAGTTATGAAGGAGGAAAAAAAGAACTGAGAACTCAAGCTGATGCTGAACAGCATGAGTGTGAAAGTTCAGTCAGTGCGTACAGTGCTGTTTCTTCATATAAAGAAGAAACCAGCACATGGGGAAACTCTCCTCTTTGCCCATCAAAGCACTTCATATATTCACAGTGTGAATTTACACAAATATTTATGCAATGAAGTACAGCAGAGCAGTAGCAGTTAATATTTGTTACATTCCAACAGCAAAAAGGAAAGGTAGCATGGACTGAAACCAGTGTCTCATATGTTCTAATCAATCCCTTACCTTATTCCTATTTATTTTATTGTGATGGTTTTCATAATGTCCCAAGAATCTTCAATTTTTGCTTCTCCAGATTAATCAAGGAAAACAACTAAACAAAAAAAGTCCATGATCGGTGATGAGCAGATAACTTTGGAATTTTGTTGGCTCTTTGTTTTTCTTCATCTTTTTTAAATAGTGAGAAAAAAATTATCAAAGGAAAGTGAATTTTTAGTGATGTAAAAGACTTTCAAGAATCATATTAGCTAATAAATTTCTTTGAAATAAGTGCTGTAGGTTTTGTATCTCTTAAGAAATTCACTCTGTATCATGGACCTGTGGTTGATTTTTCACTATCAAGCAGCATTATAATTGATTTTGCATGAACCTTTAAGAATTACTATTTCCTCTTCAGTGGTTTTATTTTCAATTTGATAATGAAACACCCATAAAATTTAAAGTTTTATTGGGGAGAGTGGGTTTAGTACTAGCACCTGGCAACTATATGGAATGCATACTCAACTAGGAATTAAAAATTTGCATTCCTGGAATTTTTATTTTTTTTTTGCTCTGCCATTTGTACATGGGGTCAGGGATACCAGCCTGTGCACAGGCGTTGGATTTGAGATTGAGCAGGGAAAGGGTCCAGAGCTACTGCTTGGGAAACCACCTTGGAGACGGAGGAGCTACAACCAAGGCTTACTACAAACTCCAGCAGCTTTGAGAACACTCAGGCTGGCACTATGGAATCCTCTGAAGAAAACCAAAACAGTAAGAAAAAAGTATTCATAATACTTCATGTATTCCAATGGATAAGTCTGCTGAGATTTTATTCAAATGATCCAAAGCCATATATTCAAAAGCAACATGCAATGTTTCTTGCTATCAGCTCAGTGCATTCTGTCTGTGGCACTTTGATAGGGAACAGCTTTTCAGAGCCCTGGGACTACAAGAGTTCAGAAGTCATGGGTCCAGAAACAGCTTTGGAAAATCTTGGATACATGTCTTCAAGAATGCTGAGTAATGTCATCAACAGGGCATGTCATTCCAGAGGCAGTGAAGCATCAGATTATGGAAGATTAAACACAAATATATTGTTGTCAGACCAGCTATAAAATAAAGTTAGAAGTTATCATGTCACAGATGTCATTAGGTTTAGGTAGTAGTTACTTGTAAAAATCTAAGCACTTTAAATAAAAGTGTAGTTTATTGGTATGTATTACCAATATTGTTCAAGAAAAAGAAAGGACAGCAATTACAGACAGTTTCTTGTGCAAGTTCAGAGACCATTTCTAAATTAGATCTCTACTCATTGACAATTTAAAAGACTAAACATTGCAAAAAGTGAGATATCTCCAGCTTGCTTGTTGTAAATATTCAATACACAAATAGATAGATTGCCCAAAGTTTTCTATGAGAAAGAGTAATATCAATTAAAAATAATAAGAAACATGAACAGAAATGGGCAATTTTTAAGTTTTTCATAATTTTTAAAACATTTTTTCCCAGGGACACTGTTTAACTCACCTATTTTCCAAGTCCTCAGGATCTCAGATTTATCTTTATCACAAATAGAAAAAGGAGTTGATTTCAAAAACCAAGATGTACACTGACTCTTTCATGCTATATGTCCTTCTACTCCTGTGGTCAAGTACCTTGCAGTTATTATCGCTTATTTGTTCAAGTGGTGAGGAAATATTAAATATCACAAGTTCTCAGCAGAGACTGGACAATAATTATCAACAGATGGCTGGCAGCAGTGTTTTGAGAAAGAGACAGAAATTGCCCTTTCTTCCAAAACAACCCTCTACAAGAAGTTGTAAGCAACTTATTAGTGACAGTTTTGGTTAAAATAAGATTTAACTACCTGCTTTCTCACCATGTTTTTTATGTTGCTTTTACCCTTTCTTATTTAGCTGTGATGAGGAAGAACCAATGCTGCCTGTCTTGCCTTTCTCATAATGATGATATTTACATTTGAAAAACCTGAAAACTCCTCATAATTTACTCTCCTATTAAAAGTAATACCACTGTTGGGTAATTAGACATGTACAATTTTACCACAGTGTCTTAAGCTTCCATACTCATGCATCTTAAATGACTCCACAGAAGATGTGGAAATACACAGTTGGACAGATCCTCCACTAAAGCTATAGACTAAGTTAAGGTAATTTATTCCAGGCTCCCTTTGCATGTGATACGGCTTGTTTTCAGAATAAACATGTGGCTAATCAAACCACTGGACCTTGAGATATTTGCTTCACAAATCAACCCTTCCCTAAATATTTTTAAAGCATGACTGGTTTGCAAATACTGGGAAAAAGTAAAGACAGCCAAAATTGCCTTACTACCCATCATACTCCATTGTGTACCTGAAGGGCTCCATCTGGGTATTGCATTCCAGGTGCCTCAGCTTGAAATGCTGCACAAGGCCTAGCAAATTAACCCATAAGCGTAAACCCCTGGGATCTCCACCAGGTTTCTGGGGGGGNTCTCTTATTAAATCTGGTCTTTGTGGGCTGCTACAGACAAAAGTGTTTCAGAGGTCATTATAAGACATTGATACTCCTTAGGCTGCAATGCTTTGTATGGTGAATCCACACAAGAACTCCTAAATCATGGTAACAATTCAACTGTCATTATTTAATTATCTTTGAAGTGCATTCTTACTGGTTCTCAACTGCTTTGCCACACAGTATCACACAAAGCTTCTTGAAAGGCTGCTGGAAGGAGCAGGAATTTTCTTCACTGACACTCAGCACTGTGCTCTACTCACACCAGCAAGATCCTATGCTGACAGAGACCCTGGTGCCAGAAGGGAAGCCAGACTGGAGCAATTCGTACTTGGTAAGACCAGGGTCCTAAATGCAGAGGGCTTTCATGCCGCAAACCATGTCCAAAGAAAAGCTTTCTATTCACCCCAAGGTCAGTTGCATCCTCCACCCATCTTTCCCACCTGGGGAAGATCTGAAGAACTTTTCATCCAATGTAACCCCAGCCTGTCAGCAAGGCAGCCTCGGTTTTCATTCTTTTTTTCATTTGTATCACATTTCTGGGATTATACCATGTTTATTCCCTTTCCATTGTAGGAGCAGCAAAATAAAAATACATTTAAAAACCCAACAAGCACTGAACTGTGAAATTTGTGCTGAGTCACTGTGAGTTTATTTCATGAAAAATTGACAATTGACTTTTTTGTTTTCCAGAGTCATGCTAGGGACATAAGCACTCCACATCTCTTGGACTGGAATTCTACTTACAGATGACTGTCACTTTAAGAGACTATTTAAAATATAATGGCTAGCGTATTATTTTATTAAAATCCACTTAATATTAACATCAAAGCAACTAAAGCTGAAAGTCAAAGTCAAGCCTGCACAGCTGGATAAAACTTTCTCCAGTTGTTTCTTACTTTTAAAACGTGACTAATGAAAGGAGATTCCCTTCTCTACCTCACTTTATGAGTCACTTAAAACATAAAATCTGCCTGTTCTAGTAAAAACATTTCATGTCCTTCTGCAAAACAAGTTAAATATCATATTACAGTTTGTTGTCAGAAAACTTTTAGTGTCTCTGAATTTTCATGATGGGACTAATATATCACAAATCAATAAACAAGTAACATCCAACAAATAAAAATATTTTATCAATTTAAATACAAGATCACATATCTTTTTCCTTAAAGATCTCAGTCATTAATATGCCTACACACAATGGTTATCAAACAACAGTTTGGACAGATTTCTGAAAAAGGTCTATCAAAACTATTTTTTGTTAAATTAAATTCTTTTAATGTGCCAGAGAAACACTTGCTCTTTTCTAAGTATCATAAACTCAAATTAAACATTAACAAGTTTTTTTTTTAAATCAGCATTTTTACCCTAGCTGACATAATAAAAACACTTTCATATTTTCATATTAAAAAACTCAGTTTTAAAATATCCTTTAATCACTTCATTTAGTATTTCTACATGTGTTTCGATAAAGAAAGTTCTATCGAATGAATTCTTGTCAAAAAATACTAGTAAACTTGGAAGTTTATGACTAAATAAAAGGCTTGTTGCACTGACAGGAGAGGGTGGAACACATAAATGTGAGCAGTAGCAGATAAAAAACTGCACATTTTGGACCTCATGTAAGCACCATGTACACATATGCACACACATACACTCAAACATGGATTTGGACGAAAACTTGCCAAAATCCCTACCCAAAGCTAACCATCCAAGCCTGGAAGGCTGCTCTCTTTCACATAAAAATAGCAATAATGAATAAAAATACTTGGAAGTCCTCCAATACCTTATACAGCATAATTTCTGTTTCTCTTCCCCATATATACCCGCAGGCCTGCTCCTGCTCTGTGGTCTCTGTTCTCCCTGGTTTCTCACCAAGGTAATATATTTGCACCACTGTGAATGAAAAGCAACATTCTGAATTATAAGTGCAAAGGAAATCTGTGCTCCTAAAGCCTTCTTACCTTTTCTTGGGCTACTGCATTTCATCACCCAAAGAAAGATCCCATTCAGCATAGAATCATCATCCCACACACTGGACATGAGGCTCAGTTAGGTCACCTTTTTTCCCCTCCATGTTTCCCTCATTGCCTCATGTGACCATAAACAATTAATTCAGTATCTGGTATCTCAGCTTCTCCTTGTGCTAAACCCTGGAGGAAACACTTCCATGCCAGTAGATTTTGAGATCAAAGAGTATCTTATACAGAGCAGGAGTTTAGTTCCTAAATCCTAAATTGCATCTGAACAGGTTCTATTTTCTTCTAGTCCTAGAGACACTTAAATATTCCAGTTGCATCTCTCTGTAATCTGAAAGCTCCCAAAGTGTGTGGAGGTCCTAATCATAAATCTGAAACGAGGAGCTAGTGCTTCTTTAGCTTGTAGCATTGCCATGCTGTTTTTTTAATGTCTTAAAATATGATCATTTCCCACACTGTATGCTGAACACAAGATGGTGACTGAATATTGAAAGTCCAGCAGACCATTTAAGAGACATTTGACATTTAAAAGGCTAAACTGAAGATAAATTAGCTCAGTCTGTGAACTAAGGATAAATTAGAATTCCTTATAAATTCAGTTTGACTTAGACCATCCCCAAAGCTATAACACAGTTTTCACTGCTCTTCCATGACTCCAGTCCTATGCCTGTGGTTAACTGTTAAAATTACAGTCAAATTACTATGTGTACTAATGTCTTATGCTAGACAGAATCTCTATTGCTTTGTCTTATTTCCAGGTGAGCAGGTACTGACTAGATTGTCCTGTGTAGCTGAAATGTGAAATGAAGCCAGCTGCATTCTTCAGCTTTAGGTACAACACAGCTCCCTTTGAAAACGTGACAACCTAAATGACTATAACTGTGTTGCAGTCTCCAGGGCTCTGGAATAAATCTTCATGTTTAGAATAGAATTAGCTATTCTTCAAACAGCATGCTTTGAAAAATTATTCTCATCTAAGCAGGTACAAATGAACTATTAATGAGGCTTCTGTAGGAAAACAAAAAGAATAAATAATGTAAGAATAAACTTGCTGCAACAAAACACATGTGCTCCTCTGACTTTAAAATTCTTCTGTGAACTTGTGACATACTCTCTTTAGATGCTTACATAAAGAAATATTGAGTGCTGTCCATGATTCTGTTTAACTACCATTAAAAAGCCATTATTCAATAACAAAAACAGCTTAGTTTCACCTCCTCTAAGGTTGGGGTTGTTCTTGGTGGGTTGTTTTTCTTTTTTAAGTCTGAAAAGAGGACAAGACACAGCTATACTGTGTGGCTGCTGGACAGGAGGTGCCATTGTGGCTACCAGAGTTTTATTTACCCTTAACCCTAAGAAGCAGCACTTTAACCAATAGCCTTCTCTATTGCCTTTCCACTGGAAATTTAGCACTATACTTTGCAGTATTCCCAAGATGGTTTTTAATGGCTGTTTCTTGTTACAGAGAAAAAGCTTCTTCTGAGTTGGACATGTTTCCAGGGCAACAAGCAACAGCACTTACCAGGAACTTATACTGCAATCTTTTGATTCTCAGAGAAGATTCACTAGTACTGGCAAGTCTTTATGGCAGCTTGCTGGTGTTGCTTAGATGAATGACTCATTTCTGAAAGAACCAAGTGGGAAAAGAAAAAAAATGTAAGCTGCACATTGGGAAAGAAAAGAGTTTTTGCCACTGTACACAGCTATCTAATCTAACTTCCAATAAATATATTCAGTAATAGGTCTTACATGATTAACAAAGTGTCATAAAGCCACAGTTCCTGAGCAGTTGTAAACACACACACACATATGCTCCCATGTGCACACAGATCTAGCAATCACAACCTGTTGCTATCTGAATGAATAGCATTAATCATTTTTAATGGTCAATCTGTTAAAAAGATGTTCTAACTGATTACCGATGTAAAATAAAATAAACATTATGCATACAAATCTTATTTCCCAAAAACTGAATCACTTTTGTCAGGTATTTAACTTAAACCAGCAAAACAGACCATCAAGAAGGCAGCATTTAAATGGATGCCTGCAGCAATGGCCAGTCAATGGCCTCTTTATTTGTTAAAGATGGATTATTTTAAATAAATTACAGAGCACTTGCACTGAATAAACAGAGTCTCAGTGGCTGTGGCATGCTATACATGCTTAATAGAGCCACAGAAATCCTAAATGACTACTGAGCTGTGTAATCGCCTTTGATTTTGCTGATAGGACCTGATTCTTTAGGTAAAAACCAAGCCATTGAGGACTGAAAAGCAACACTACCTTGAGGAAAATAGAAAGTTTAATCTGGAATATATACTTATAATATTTCGGAAACCACAGAGATGGAGTGTTCCAATAACTGAACACAAGGCAGCTTCAGAAGTGAATGATCTGCATGTCATTTTTATTTGAGCTTGATATGTTAAATGTCCCAAATGTTTATGTTGTATAAGCCCACTTAAACACTGCAAAGTGCAACAGATTCATTGGTAAAATAAAAAGTATAGCTTTTTTACTCTTGCTTGCTGTCTTTTTTGCATTGATACAGCACATTATGCGCACACATGTACCCAGGGGTTTTCTTAAGTAATCGTGTAATTTGACCGCTTTTGGGGAACCTGTTAATGTGATTTACTTGGAGTTTTACCTATGGCTTCTATAGGCTGAAGTAAAACATTAGGGCAGAAACCAGGAAAAGATGCTTTCACCCTTACTGAAAATAGTGTTCATTTTGACATTTTGTATTATTAACTCTTTACATTCCAGTCTTTATGGAACTGAGACAACAATAAAATTCCATCTGATATAAGGCTATACTTGGTACACAAGACCCACAGGATCAGACCCTTCCCTTGACATAAATGAATCCTGACCTAATGACATATGGAATTCATTTTGACAGAAGCTATGACCTTAAATAATATTACTTCCATTTGTCAATATCTCTGGAAAATGGTTTGACATTGAGAAGCAGTTTGAAAACTACCTTGAATAACAGCAATTAAAAGAGAGATTGATTTTGTTGGGCTGTTGGGCACTTTAAAAATGATTGCAGACCTGGATTTTCTCTAAAAAATTGCAGCATTTACCACTTACTTTAATGCAAGTGTAAAAATGCTCAGCTGTGAATGCTCTTCTTTTTCTAATGAAGCACAATGAGCTACATTTGCAGTTTCCACAATTACACTGCATATTTGGAAAAAAAATATATAGGAGTTTAACCATGCTGGTAAAGCAAGTGCCTGTAAACATCTAATTATAACTGATGAGCATTTAAAATGGAAATTTTATCCATACACAATGATGCCAAGAAAATTAAGTATATAGCATTAGAAATTCTAACGTACTCTGAAAAATGCTATGAGGTTTCTGAAAATAAGACCAGGCTGCTTCAGTGTCACAAAGTAGTCAACCAAAGGTGCTCATCAAGCTTGTAAGCTTTGTCCAAAAAAGCTGAACTGTTCCTGTGTGACTTTAGAAACTCAGAGGAAGAGGCTGTAGAGGAATTTGAAGAGGCTCTTGGTACAGTTTTGGTTGTTCCCTTGATATTTTTCATAACATGTAAGAGAAGATCCTGCTGTCATGAATGTCAGCCCTTCCTGGAGGGAAAATGCTTGGCCTGCCTTCTGGGCTTGAGCAGCACACAGCAGGGATAACACAGCGAGCAAACACAGCTGCCACAGCTCTGTTTAGCATCATCGCACCGTTTTCTCAGGGAAAGGAGAAAGCACTTTGTGGTGATGACCCAACCTGCTTTCTCTATGAAGATCAATGGGATCAGTTGGGCGGATTTTCCGCCTCAGAACAGTGAGCCTGAGGGGGAGGGAGAAGACGAGTCTGGGGAATTCCCCACATTTCCCGCCTCTTAAATTATCCCTCAAAACTTTAGTTACTCCCCTTTCCCCTCCTAGTTTATACCCCTTTCCCCTCCCAGTTATTTCATATGCATTAATTGCTGGAAAGTTCTTCATTCTTTGTACCCCCATTGGTTCATTTAAATGTACCCCTCCCCTTGTTTCGTTTTATTGGACACTTGCGGTTATGTAATCCTTCCCCATTGGTTGATCTGTTGTTCCTCCCCTTGGACTTCCCCTTCCTGCTCCCCTTAAAACCCCCTGTAACGGACAGCTCTTTGTTCTTTTGCTACCCCTTGCCGTGTTGTTCTCCCATTGGGGAATAAAGGCTTGGTTTCTGTGGCAACCGAACCTTTCCTGTCTCCTTTACCTCCGCAGCATCACTACAAAGTTATCACCTGCTGCCAGCCCCAGCTGGGGTCTCTGCGAAGGGTTCCCGGCTTGTGAGCAGGAGCCAACTGCCGGATTACAAGGGACACAAAAAGCGGTCTCCGCCGAGGCACGCATGTTCCTGTCACACTGTGACCAGCCGGGCGGTCAAGCAGGCAGCAACAACACTTAATGTTCCCCCCAGTTAATTTCTTTAGTGGAATTAATGAGAAAAAATATTTGGAACTTACTATGTTGAATTGTGAACATAACAATAGGGAAAATTTCCCAAACATATTAGAGAAATATGCAAGGGCGGAAGGCTCTGCATGTCTTTCTCAGGCTGTTCATACCAACCCAGGACATAATTATATTTATGTTGTCTTTGGCAGTACCCTTTTTCTTTTAACCACAGAGACACGTTCTCAGGAGGCCACCAATCATGCAGAAGCCGTGTGGTAAAATCAGGTGTAAAATTCAAATAGCCTGGTGCCACACAGTGATTCCCTGCTCCAGCCTGGGGATTACAGAGCAATGTGGCAGCAGGTGTGACGAAGTCTATCAACTTTTGTACTATCAACTCTATGGGAATAATAGTTGTGCCATCAACCCCAGAGCTGAACTGACACACTTCTGTTTCCTTGGTGGCCTAAAAGTAGAATCTCATGTAAGAAATTTGAACTCATTTCCCATAGGACCTTTTAAAAGTTTTTTGTGTTTGGTTTTTTCTTTTCTCCTCTTAAATATGGCTCCATGCTAGCCAAAAACTCTTTTGACTGTGCATGCTGCTAATTCACAGGCACATCTGGCTGGGTTCAAAAATTCAAGTGCTTTTTATGGTTCCCTTTGGCCAGCAAGCACAGCATCTTACAGGGACATTCACTGTGAGGATCCCTCTGCTCTGTCCACAAGCCAGATGGGCTGAAATAATAGAGACACTGATAACAAATCTGGTAAGGAAGAATTTGTAGAGTCAGAAGAGGAGCAATTGTATCTCACACAAGAGAAGTCCAGGCTGACCTAAAGGCTGCACAAAAGGGAGACCTGAAACTGTGCAACATGTGCGTGAGAAATATGTTATAAATGGTTAACTGAGACTTACCTAAATCAGGAAACAGGCTTGAGCATTAAAATTCTAAGACACAGTTAATAGAAAAGATTCAATAGGACACAAGGGAAACAGCTGGATGGGTGCGGAAATATGCTAAGTCCAGGAAAAGAAATACTATAGCCAGTGTGACTGCTGCAAAAAAGGCAGCTGACACAGTGAAAAAAATACTAAGAAACTTACAGCCCTGAACTGCGCAGGAACAGACATCACCAAAGGATTCTGCAGAAAACGGCCTGTAGCAAGATGAAAAAAGGGATCAAAAGGTTACTTGGTTGCCAGCCATCTTTTAAGTGAGAGAACATTGGCAGAGTTGCTGCAGAACTTGGGGTGTCCTAGATCCTGGATATAGCCCACAAACTCTGCTTAAGAATGAAAGCGTCATGAACCAAAAATCAAGTACTATACATAAAGTAAAATGGGATAAATTCATTCCTTCCTGGTGCAGGAATTTTTATTAAATTTCTATTTTCTCCTGTGTTCATAGTATTTCTAGCAAATCCTCATCCATGTCCAGATAGGCTCAACAGTCTGAAGACTTCAACCCCGTGAAAGAATGCATCTTCCACAAATCAAATCCTAGAACAAATATTGTGAGATATATTTAGAAGGATACGCTACATGTATTTATATAGTGTCATTAAGGCCAAAACATTTCAAAGTGCTTAACTAATTATTGATCAGCACAGATGCCCTCACAAGTGTATTCACTGAGAAAAGGTCACAGATATCCTTACGTGAGCAACAGCCATAATTAATTCCCATGTGAAGGAGGAACACATAAGCTCTCTTAAGAAGTGGAGCAATTGGTAAATGTTACGCTCCCCTTGTGCATCCTCTCTGCCAACGTCAGCCTCTGCAGTGGTCACCTTTTTAAGTCAGTGGGGAATTAGGCAGCATAAAAACAAACAATTTGTGAAGCATTTGCTAGGATGAGAACAGGAGCAGAGTTTCAAACATTACACCAGGCACTGCAGAAAAACGTCACTTACTCAGGTTTTACCATGACTCTACATCCCTTGCTAAAGCCCTTACAATAAGGACGTCTTCACTTTGCTACTGCCTAAGGTTAGCATTCAGATTTTAAAAAGTAAACAAAGGTATTTTCACATTGGTGTTTCCAATTCCAGCACTCATCTTCACATACTGCCTACCAAAATCCCTCCTGTATGCTGACACACAGTGCTCCATATGTGCTCTTCTGATTGAGACAATCTTGCAACAGTTTTGCTTTGATCTCAAAAGGAAAGCAAAGAAACCACTACAAAACAATGGCATCCAAACAAGAGAGTTAAAATAAGCCTTCTAGACACACATTTCTCCATCTCCTGCTAAGGCTGTTTGTTAACAATGAAAGGAATAAGGGAGTGTCTTTACAAACAAATGGCTGGTAAGGATAAGACCTGAGTCTGCTGGTAAGGTGACTGATACTGAGAGATAGAAGAAACAATGGGTAGGATTTCCATAGGAATTTCCCTAGTTACATTTACCCAAAACTGTGTTAATAAACTACAAGAGCAGAGACACAAGAAGAAGAAGAAAAGAGGGATGTATATTGGTGATGTCTGTATTAGGAGGGGTGAATATTAATTAGGCGTTCCGGAAAATCTGTACCTCTCGAGTACCTCAGCCAATGGGGAAAAGAGAGAGGGAAACTGCAGTCAGGAATTAGGATAAAAGAGGCTGCATCCTCTATCAATCTGAGAGACCCCATGGGAAATGCCCATGACCTCTCCCTTTATTCATGAATAAAGCTACAGGATTCCTCTGTCTCCTTTTTTGGGCATATACCTCTGGCATTTGTGGATTAATTTTCCTGACAATATATATAGCTAATTTTAATCTTTCTCATATTTTAACGGTTCATGACTCTAACTTATCCTTGACTGTCAATTACTGCCATTTATATATTTTAATCTCCTCTTTTTATCTCCACTTCCATTAAAAATTATATCAGAGCAACACTGCAGACTACAGGTACAAATAGTTTAATAATTAGTGTAGATCCTTCTCTCCCCATGTAGGCTGCAGGTAGCATTCTGTTTCAACCTTCAGCAATGCAAATAAGCTGATGTTGGCAGTATATCATGAACTGCTCGCCAGTCATTTCCTTAATGACTTGCTAATTTTCCTCTCCATATCCTCCACATGACACACTGGAACCTCATATGGTTGTGCAAAACAGCGCAACTGAAAATGCAGCCCATGTAGATAGCCCTATGACTTTGTTTTTATGCCAGCTCTTGTTTCTCTGTTTTCCCCTTAAGGAATCTGCTTGTAATTTTTAATTTAATCTCTGATGGAGGCATAAATGTAATTATTTAGATATTTACCTTCTCTATCTACTGTTCCTCCTGCCAATCTGCAGCTGCCTGAATTCTGTCATGAAACAGAGATGAATGTTTTTATTTTCTGTTCAGCATTTTATTCTTGGTCATTTTATTTACTCAAGTACTATACAGCTCTGAAACTAATCCTTTTAACTTTTTTCTTTTTAATTAAGAATAAAAGAACTTGTATCCTTGAATTTACCCTCAGAACATTACTTAATACATGGAGAACAGAATGTAATCTTTCTTGGACTGGAATACTACTTTCAATGAGTTTTAGAAATATTAATAGCTGAAAAGTACCATTGTATCCCAGGGTATAGCAATCTCTTTAAACCTCCAGAAATAACAAGAACATTGTTTTTCTTTTGTATCATAACACTGGGATTTACCAGACTAATATAGTAGGACTCTCATTCCGAAAATCATATTTTCCTATCTATTGACTGAAATAACTGTGCTGTGCAACCACAGACCAAGGAACTCAAGTTTGTTTTGACTCAGTAATACCATATGCTCTAGATAGAAAGTACTTAAGGCTGTCCTTGCAGGGTGTGTGCCTATGAAGTGATTGCCTAGAAGTCACTGCCTTGTTGACAGTGGATTTACTGATGGCACAGCCTCAGGATTCAGAAAATGGAAGACTGAGATTGTACCAGCTCAGGACTGCGCAGTGGATCAGCCCCTTTCAGCGTGCTGAGCCTTGAAATGAAACTGTCAACTGCGCAGACAGGACTCCAACATGAAAATGTCATATGTGAGGGTTTAATACTTACAGAGTGCTTTCACTTGGCCTGGTGACCAAAGTGAAGAATATTAGTAAAAATGAATTCTATTAATGTGAATAAATATTTTAAAACAAAACCTACGTGCTTGGTCTCACTTCCTGCACAAAATGGCTGGCACAGTTACCTTGAAAAGAAGAAATTCAGATTCAAACCTTCCTTCTTTAAAGTCTCCAGAGAGCCTAACTGCGTGTTATCCTACATAGGTTGAACTACGTGTTATCCCACATTTACATCTGCCTAGTGTACACATTGCTTTCTGATTTTCACTGGCACTTGCTAGCTTTGGGTCAGCAGTGTGTCAACTACTCATATTGCATTGTACCTGAGCTGGCTCTCATTTTACTAGCTTGATTCCAGGGTCAGAAGAACAGACCCAGTTTTGGTGACTTATAGCAATTTTTTATATCATCAGAGGCACAGTGCTACCGTCAGAGGAGGATGCAAATTCATAGCACGTATGGTAGCAACACTGCAACATCCTTACCAGAGGGAGTCATCCAGTTCAATCAGTAATGGGAACTCAGGGAGAGAAAGCAATGAGTTTCCTTGTTGCTGAAAGGAATTAGAAATAGAAAGCACAGTCTGCATAAAAACTGATTAATTAAATCATTACAGCTACAATACCAAGAGTCAGCATACGCTCAGAACAACAGAATAAGTCCAAGATGTAAATTTCAAAAAGGAGAAGCAAGACTTTTTTGTGTTCTGCTTGATTGTTTGTTTGTTTGTTTTTAATTCAGACTTTTAAGAACATAAACATCTGATATATGAAATGCATTACTGAATTCCCCCATGTTACTCAGATCACAAAACAGTCCCTTACAAGCCAGTATTTGCTACTTAATGTATTTTTAAAAAATAAATATCAGCGAAGCAAAACACATTCGGTACATGTTCAACTGCTTTTGTAGTTCAGGACATGCGGTACTCTTTTTTTTTTCTTTTTTTTGAAGGTAATCTAAGGAGATGGAGCACAGCCAGGGAAACAGCCAAGAGAATGGACAAGAAACATAAGAGAAACAGAAAGAGCTGGCAAAGACAAAACACAAAGGAAAAGAGTTGGTGAACAATAAATGAGAGCCAGAAATACAACAAGGATTTGGAATTGATGTTTATTTTATTTGAGATTAATAGCAAGAAAGAACCTATAACTGTGATACAAATTGCTCAATGCCCCATGCGGTGCCAATATTATGCCATTCATTATACTTGCAGGTGTATTATTTCTAGCTCCCCAGATGAAAAAAATGTTTTCCATGTATTCCTTTGTATTTTAAAATGTATTTTTTCACTGCTATATTGCCAAAGGTTCTTATTCTTCCAAATTCAATAGCAACTAATCATTTTCCTGGCTGCAGACTGGGAGTATGGTTACTATTTTGTTCAGGTAATTCTTCCATCTTTATTAAAGGACCACTCTAAAATTTTGATCTGCCTGTATTTCAAGTTCTTTCCTATGTGTTTGTTTTCCCATGTGAGAAAGGTCTTTCTATTAAACCTTATTCGTGTTCCTAATTACAAACCTGGTTTCCCTCTATTGGTATGAAAAGTTTATTATCAATATTTGGCACTTTCTTCTCAAAGAAAATTTAAAAAATAAATCAACACATGAAAGTGAAATCTAAGTTATCAACATCTTTCCCTCCTGCTTGCAACTGCTGCAAACTTGCTGCTATTGCCTGACTTAATGTTGCTGCAGCTGTGGAGAGGATTTAGACAGAGATAATAATGTCCAAAATCCAGCATTAGAGCAAGTGATGCTGCAGGCAGTTGCTCCATGGTCTGTGGTACTTCTGATCCCTGCTCCTCATATCCACTGACAGAGAACCCAAATTTTCACAATTCAAGCAATGGCTTAGCAAAACTTCTCAATGAGGAAAATGACTGAGCTCCAAGTCTGGTCTGAGGATATTTGTCCTACCTCCAGAGATACCCTCATGTGAAAGGGAAAAGCCCCACCTCCAGCCAACCCAGGGCACAGTGAGATCTTATGTGACAGACACCCAGGAGTCCTGTGGGCTGTGATCCCATCCTGTGCCCAGTGGGCACCTCCACAAGAGGACCCTCCAGATTATAATATATTCAAGCTTCCTAAAAGTTCATTGGAAAGACAGCATACAGTGTTAGCCTGTGAAATTCAGAATACTAAGCAGGCATCTACCCCTTGAGAGATTATTTCTTTTTATTTTAATTAGTGTACCAACTTTATGTTACTGATTCTATCAGACACAGCCCAAGGAGCCTTTTCTGGCTTAGCAGATCTCAGCTTTGATAGATCTCAGCAGAACTAACTCCTGAGTTTGACTTGGTTTTGACTTCTGTAAGTGAAGACATTGAAGATGATGGTGATTAATGAGAGATCACTCTTTCCTTTGGCAGTTAATCCTCCAAACTGAGGAAAAGAAATAAAATTATGCTTCCCTTAGCATTTTAAAAGAACATGGCCATGACAGTGTGGCAAAGTCCAGGCTCATTCATTGTCTTTTGAAAAGAAGTTATTTAGACAACATCCTGAAGAAAAAAAGCTTTCAATAAACCTCTACTTATTTTACCTTTTCGAGGGAACGAGAATTTATATTCTATCAATCATCTACTGTCATAGCCATGTCCAAGGAGGAGATTTTCCCATGCAGATACGCACAAGAATTGACTTGCTTCTGTAGACCACAGACATCACCATTCGTTTTACTCACTCATGCTCCCTCCATGCTGTTCTTGGAAGCTCAGTCTTCTGCCATGCAAATTTTATCCCTTTCATTCATTCTCTGCTCAGAACAACATTGCTTTTCACAGCAGTTTTAGATATTTCCACAGGTCTGGTTATCATACATACCACTGCTTCTTGCTTCCAGATAACTCTATGATTTCACAGAACATTTTCATTTCTCAGTGGATGAACTGAACACACGTAACAGCAGCTAAAAACCAGAAATAAACTCCACACAGATTCATCAGTCTGCTCTCTGAGGACCACCAACAAATTCTCTCTGAATTTTTGAATGTTTTTGATTTAGACTTTGTGAGTTGCTGCCTAGACAATACAAGGTTTGACAACTCTTCTGTTTGTGTCCAGCAGGAAATGAAACTAGACCTGGAATCAATACAAACAATGTAGTATCAACAAGTTTTCAGAAAGGTGGAGCTTTTGAGCAAAAAGCTCGTGAGTGATCACTTTCATAGTTAGTTCTACAAGGGCACAGCACCTCATCCAGTTTTGCCTTTCCTTCATTCTGTGGTGTAATAATAATCGATACATACAAAAATAAATAAGACACACTGCTTTCCGTTTCCAGAAATGCCCATTCTGGCTAACAGAGCAATGCTGAGTAGAAGGAATTATCAGGTCCCTTACACAAAAGTGTTTCCTAGAAGGCAGTTTTGAATCTAATTTTAATATCAGGCACTCATTTCCCCATTTAAAACACAGAAAGAGAGAAAAAAATGTTTAAGCTTAGCAAATAATGCTATCACTTAAAATCCAGCAGTGCTAGTCTTTCTGCTTCCCAGGAGAGGATTAATTTGTTTCTTTTCATTCTTTGCTCTTTATTATTTCAATTGGAGGATATAAAAGTACTATTGAGAGTTTTGAAGGATAAACACTTTATGTGGTAACTGCTTAAAATAAGAATAAAATTTATTGAGAGTGCAGACATTTTTATCACATTAATGTGACCTATTAATGATAAAGGAAATTCCCTTCATCTAACGAGCTCTGTGTTTACAAATGTAACAAGAGATGTTTTAATTCTCACCATAAATCTAAGGAAGTTAAAATCTTAACCCCAAGGTACTTAATATAGTTGATTCTGTATTTAAAAGGAATGTTGTTAACATTTATATTGTTTTTGTTACCTGCAACACAGAGATCAGCTATTTCAATATTCATTTCATTTTATAGATAAGGTTTAACAGATATTTCAAAGAAACCTACATGTAATAAAAGTGAGGTGAAATCATACCTGCTATAAAATAAAAGGCTGCAAATTTCTCTGTAAACACAACAGAAGTAACACATAGAATTTCACATGACCAGAAAGCCACAATCTTATAACCTAAAAATATGTTAAAAATCACACACAATTTATTTGACTGTATTAATTTACTAGAGACAAATTAAGACAATGCTCAGCCATTCTTCCTTTCTGACAATGCATTTTGTTGCATTTTTAGCACAGTTTTCAGCAGAATTTTTTTATTAAAGTCAAGATATTCCCCAGAGCTGAAATACTATCCACATTAAATGTGGAAAGAGCAGGGTTTGATGACTGGTGCATGGAGAGAGGCAGTTCTGTCACTAGGGACTGCCTTTCACACCTTATACTAGTCAAGAACTCCTGCTATTGGATATATCTCAGTTTCCGTAAAATACTAATTATTAACCACTTTGCTAAAGAAGTGCTCAAGGCCCTGGTCATCTGTTATATGACCAAGACTGTGCCCATCAAGTGTAAAAGTGTAGACAGCATCTCTCAAAGGTCCTGACAGATTTTCATGTGCCTGGATGGTCCTAAGGATTCACCCATATATTTTGGGGATTTGGCTGGGCTGAGAAGTGCAGGATGAGCTGATGAACAAATTTCCCAGCTAAAGCAAAGGGAAAGTCATTAAAACAAGAAGATTTGTGGCTGGAGAGAAATCTGAGATATGGTCAGATATGCATTCTACATTTCTAAGATGAGCCTCCAGCATTTCCGGACTTTCAGTCTTGTCCCCTAGTCCTTCAAATCTGTGAATACCTGAAAAGTATACCTTTGGCAAGTACTGAGATATATTCTCCAATAATCACTTTACTTGTTCTCTCAGCTAAAGTTTAAAACCAATTCCTGCATTGCTGCATGAGTTGAAGTTACACCTAAACCTTTAATGCCATCATGCCTTTCGGGAAACTCTCAGAAACAGAAGCAGAAATTTCTACTGCTGAAAAAGAACCACTTCAGAGCCAGGAATCATTCCAGGTTGGTAATGTTCACTGGCATTGATTCATTCCATTAAGTAACACAAAAAGCAAAGAATATAGAACTCTTAAGAATGCAATATCATATCCCCTCGTACAAAACCTTTTTCTCACTAGATAACACAGGCCATGATTTTAATGTATTTCAAGATTCTTTGTCCGTTTAAAAATGGTAAGATTTCACACTTTTCCGTGTTCCACATCCAACATCGTGACCCTCTTTTCTCCAAGAGCCTGTCAGGTTAAATGAATGATACATTTAACCATCCACAGCAATTAAAGTACATGGCCTGAAACCAAAATTTTCTGAGTTTCAGTTGCAAATATTTGTATAGTTTAAAAGGGAAAAAAATTACTTAGCAGTCAAAGTTTCATAAACAACTGGAAAACTTATTGAAGAGAGTGCTTTATTTTTAATTCAAAGTCCAAACAAAGAATAAGTATACTCTACATTTCTCTATATGTGTATCTCAACCATCTGTTAAAAAGAAATCAAATTAAATAGTAACTGGCAGTGTGAGAATCACATTCCTTCTGCCCTTTGCTCAGGCACGATGCCACATAAGTTTGATGCCATAAAATTTAATTTTTTTCATTTTGAATGATTTACAGTGGAGCAGAACTTATAAATCAGAACAGCAACAGGGGTTATGAATAGGGATGTATGTTTTTCCAAAATGTCTAAATGAAATATTTTGAAACATGGTAAAAGAACTGCACAGTTCTCCACCTGGCAGCCATAATTGAAGTTAATAACACTTGTTTAGACATAAGGAAACTCTTTGACACCTAGACTTTTTTTTTCTTTTTTTTGTTTTTTTAATAAAATGATCAAACAATCATCATCTAGTCTTAAGAAATCAAAGCAGTTAGTTCTGGCAATATATGTATACAGTTTTTCTTTCAGATATGTTTCCAACTATGTCTAAGAATTTTGAAAGTACACACCAATTCCATAATGCAATTCCTTATTTTAATCATACACCATATTATAAATCCTATTGCATTACTATAATGCTAGTGAAAGGCAATATAAAACACATTCTATGAAGAGGATTTGATAACCTCAATATGTACTATTGATTTTGCAACATTTCAGATACATGTTTAGATTTTTCAGTCTCTCCTTTGCATATGTCACAGGCAGCAGATGATGCGGTACAAATGTTTATTTCCTCACAACCACTTGCACCAAGTCTTGGAATATTCCTCTTCTTGTCCATGATGGCATTCAGAAAGCATAACTTCATAACTGAATACAGTTTCTTTGTTCAAGGAAAAGCCTTTCTTAAAGCAAACAAAGCCAAACTGGTAAAAATGTCAAAGTCCCTTAAAAATATCTGAGTGTCAGAGCCCTATAAAAGCACTGAATCACTCTGTTCACTCACTAATTCCTTCTGGGCCTGGGTTTCCACTGCTCTTGATAAACATAATAGTGGTGCAGGGAGATGGATGAAACCCTTGTCTTCTAGTCCTGAATCTTCAATGCACAAGACTTGCTCAATCCTGAAAGTTGTGAAATACTTTGTCTATTTTCTTAGAGCCTTCTACAACCAACCTCTCACTGAGTTCTGGGTAGGATAACATCTAGGTCTTTTGTTAGCTGCTCTTTTGTTTCCCCAAGAATGGTGAGCTAGGCACATTTACAGGCCTCCTGTAGTGGAGAGCTGCTTGCTTCCAACCACCTCTATCTCCACAGTGGGAGGGAGGTATCTTCTAGATGACTAAACTGCTGTTTAAAATCTTCAGGAACAGGCACCTCACAACTAAGGTTTGTGCAGTAAGAGAAGGAATTATCCTTGTATTTAACTTCAGGCTGTTTTATCGCACTTTCCCTGCATGTGTGCCTTTTCCTTTCCCTATTAAACTGTCTTTAACTCCACCTGTGAGCTTCCTCACTTTTACTTTTCTGATTCTCTCCCCCATCCTGCTGTGGGGGCAGTGAGTGAGTGATTGTATGAAGTTGAGTGGCCACCCGTGGTTAAACCATGACACCCAGTTTTGTATCATGCAGGCTGAAAATTCTCACCATGAAGATTAATACTTCTTTTCCTAGATTTGTTAAAGACTAATCACTTAAATGTTTTACAGACTGCACCAATTAAACCTAAGGTAAGACTATAAATTATTAATTTAGAATAAATGTCTTGCCTTGATTAAAACATCGCTGATTTGTAGGTAAATTTCAGTTCAGTTGGGAACAAAGCAACCTAACCAGTCACTCGATCAGAAGTGTGTATTCTCACTTAGGAATTTGCATTAAACCCAGATTATTGCAAGTTCACGTGTCTTGCAAAGCCTGAAGTACATTTATCCAGTAGATGTCCACATGACTGTAACTTATGACCATCAGCAATAATGACTTATGATCATCATAAGATTTTTTTAAATTGTTGTAAAGGATCTGATACTTCATGGACTGTTCAGATAAAATTCTTACGTATTTCAAAGGGAAAGGAGGATCTGTGGCTTTCCAGCAGCCCAAGCAGGCACAGGGCAACATGGAAAGCCATCAGATGATGATGTCATACAGCAAGGTCTGCCCTTATAAACCAAGGAAATACCAATCAATTTATATCTCATCATCTCAACCCTGAACTTCTAGGTAATGGTTTTACCCTGTATTCCCTCCTTTTCCAAGATGTTGTCCTGTTCCCTCTTAACTTGATTTACTCTACTTATTTCAGCTGCTGACTTTGGCACTTTATTCCAGCTGTAACCAACCACAGTGTAAAGACACATGCCTGAGCTGCTCCAGTGCACGGTGGCAGAGGACTCTTTCACATCAGCTCCAGCTCAGGTGAATAATCTCCTCCTTGTAAACTGGGTTAGAACGATGTAACAAAGACCCTCAGACATTATAGGCAAGGATACTCACACCTACTAAGCCCAGGACAAAAAGCAAGGCTAAAATATTTTCAGCATTTGATTTAGTATTCGGTTTGGCTGTTTTATGTAGAAGAAATATCAATCAAAGGGAAAGGTATATTTTGTAACCTCACAACCCAGCAGTGCATTTGCATGCAGCTGAGGGAAGTCCTGCATTTTGTCACTTGAAAGCCTTCCTAAAATTTTATACATTTTTCACTCAAAAATGAAATTACAAGTGCAGATGCATTAAAGTCACAGTCAGATTCTTCAGCTGGGCAAATTAAGTTTGTTTTTCCAATTTCGACTACAGAAAACTCCTCCTCATATAATTCTCTTCAAAGTCAAAAATTTGTTCCAGTGATAATTGCTGAATTTATGTGTATTTAGAACCCAGTACTTAAATAAAACAGCTACACTGGGTGATTACGTATAAACACTGTGCCAATTTCTTTGAATAGGAGTGTAGTAAATTACTACTGATTACACAAATACTGATTAAAATTTTAAGGCAAATAAATAATGAAGAGGGATGTTATTTATTTGTGCAAATGCTCTTAAAAGTGCAGTCATGCCAAGCACAACTTCCAAGGAAAACAGTGGATGGAAATACAGCGTTATGTCAGTGGACGGCCTGGACTGAATCATTAAGACAGCAGTGATTACTGTTTTAAGGGTTGCTCCATCTCTTTTTCTCTCTAATTTCCCTTGTTCTCTCTATAACACCATAAACTGTGCTCATACCGGGAAAATTCTGACATTAAATTTCCATTTGCAGTTCCTGTTGAGCTTTCTTGGGTTTTCCTTTTGCACAATCTGATAGAAAAGATGCAACCTGTAAAGTCAAGGGAAATATTCTCAAATCTTATTTGTTGCTCCTCCATGCAGCACCTGCAAGTACCTTCTAAAACCCTTAGATCCAAATGCAAATCTGACACTGGAAACCACTAATGCCTCCCCTAAACAGTATCTTTAAACTGTTTTACAAGGAAAGATAGTGATAGATTAATAATTTCTGCCTAGGGCCAGGCAGAGAATTATGATTTAGATGTTTTGAAGTAAAAACTTAATTTAAACTAACCTGTTCCTTGTTAGACTGTGCTAATAGGATTTAGCACGCACAGAGGATAAAATTATGCTGACAACAAGGACAGGAGGCTGATTTGCATGAGCTGATGCTATCTGAGCAGAAGTAGTTGCAATTATGATAGTGTTGCAAACAAAAGCTGGGATCCTGGGCTGATGTACAGCTGGACATGCATGTTTTATGCAGTGTCTTTTTACCAGCTGTGAAACTGGCCCTTGGGAATGTCACAAACCATGATGGCCCATATAGAGCAGTACAGTTCTAGACAGCATTTCTATATTTCTCTCCATGACAACATCTCCTCATACAAACTCAAAGCAAGGCCTCATTGTGCTCCACACCATATACACATCTCTTCTCAAGGTATATTTAGTCCCATTATGTGCATCATGCTGCCTTTTAAAAGCAACCTAAAAAGGAACAAAATGCTCCAAGCCAGAAGAAATAGGTACAGGCATTTTTATGATCATGTTTCTAATGTGTCTTTTTTTTAATTAGATTAAGAAACTGAACATTCTGAACGCTCTTAATTTCTTTTGGCAATTGAGAAAAAAAAGCTAAACCAGATGAAAACCTGTGGTTTATACACTAATACCAAATTTCATTCATAGATTTTCATACAGATTTTTATTAGAAACAGCATGAACCTTAAATGAAAACTGCTCCTGCCCATCAGCCATAGAACAGTAAGGTTCAGCTCACACTGGAGCTGACCTTTTGCCTTCACATGCGCTTTATATGGATATACGTAACAATCCTGTAGACATTCCAGAAGCAAAGTCCTTACTGATCACAAAGGAAATCTATAAAAACAAATACAGGCTCTAGTTATTAGACAAGACCATTAAAACCTGGGACTACTTATCTGCTACTTCACATGAAATACACTAGTTACCACACACAATTTCTTTATTTTTGTCTTTTATTTTCTCATTTCACCAACTGTACTGGATAAACAGAAACAAACTTAATGTCCCAACCACAAAACTAGAAATAAAACTAAAAATTTAACTGAGAATTAAAAGGTCAATCCGTATTTGCTCCCTCCCCTTAAATATTTCAATAATCATGTGTATGGGGTTCTTATCTATAATCTGTAGGGAAAATAAAGCATTAAGTCCAGTTTCTTCACTAGTTTACATGGTTTTCAGCCCTGGAAGTACTCACCATCCCTGTTTTTGAACTATACCATGACTTAATCAAAATATTTTAAATACAGTCATAGGAATAAACAGAACTAAACTGAAATGTTATGGTGTCTAACTTTTCTCTAGCTCTCTTTGTCTTTTATTTTAAAAAAATGCTATGGTACAATGCAGATAACAAAAATATGATGTCATTGGGGAAATATATGCTTATTTTTAAAGATTCTGCTGGGAGTCTCTGTATATGTAGAACTGCTCAAACTGAAACTCAGGTTTTGTCCAGTTGATTTCTTGTGAACCATAAACAGATTTCACTTCTCTCTGGTGTTATTTGTTGAAATACGTATCAGTGAGATCAGGAAAATATTCTACATTCTGTTTTTTAAACATGTCCCAATAAGCAGTCTGTTATATTTCTAGTAGTGGAGCATATTAAGTTACCTTTTAAGTTCCTGCCAGTTGGGAGCTCCTTCACTCAAAGCAGAACCCCAGTTTAGCTTCAGGCTAGAACTTAGTAATAATCATGTTATTTTAAGGATATAATTTAGACTTTCTATAAATTCAAAGTGTGGAGTTAACCATGTTCTGTTTATTTGTGGAATATTTTCTGACACCTTGTTACACAATTAATCTACACCCTCAGTTTTGACCCTGGTCCTAAGAATAGAGGCCTGACATATATAGACCATGCCACCTGTAGCATAATGTATTCTTTCACTCTTATCCCACTCACAGATAATAGTTTCCTGAAATAAAAATGGTCACTCTGAAAATCAGCCACTCAACACTGATGGTAGAAACAAAAATGTACAGAAGTGTAAACAAGAGAAAAGAATGGATGAAAGAAATCATTAACAGCCACAAACATCTAAAGTCTCCAACTCCATTTAAGTGGGTAAGGATTTTGTCGTGAGCTTCAAGTGAGCAAGAATTTATCAACATCCAAAGGCAAATTAGGATCTGTATATTACCCTGCCTGAATGATGCTATCAATACCTCCTGCAGTCAGGAGTTATGGACTCCTGCCATGTGCATGACCTCCAGCCTTTTCCTTGACTCAAACACGAAACAAAACCAAACAATTTAAAACCCAATCTATCCTCTAAATAACATAACAGACACTTAATCAAATATAACAATGAATAAATGCAAAAGCCAAAGTGAATAATTATGGAAATACTTGCATAATTGATAAAAATATTGAAGAGTTACTTTCCCTGAGTTGCTGCCATCATCGTATCACATTTATAATTCTATTTTTTTCCAATAGTGTATTCTAGTCAAAACAGCAGAGATTAATGGTCCTGTCTTTCCAGTAAGATCCAATCTCAGCTGGTGGTGTTGCAGTAAACGGCAATACTAACAGATGCAGAAACAGTACCTAGAGCCCTCCCTTGGCAGTTTCATCCTTTTCACAAAACCACTTAGTATACAGCATCCTGGTTGCTCTTTGTGATGGTATCAAAAAAATTTCAATAAATGGTTTATTTTAATTTAAATAGTAAGGAAAAGTTAATGCTTACAATATACTAGTAATTTTCATACAATAGACAAAAAAACAAATGGGGTAGTAAATCTGAGATCCTTTAAGATCATTCAGACAAATTAAAGAAACTCTCCAGTCAGTAGTAAATCTTAATCTCTTCATTCCCTTTAACTACTTCACTAAACCCCTTTTACTTTGTAGTAAACTTTCTAATATTTCATTTTCATTTCAGCTAGAGCTACTGAGAGATCCCTATGAATAAGGAAGCTATTCAAATTAAGTAGCGGTTCAATATTTGTCTCTCAGAATAAGGAACTAATCAAAGTCATCCCCACTTAGGACATTCTAGTGCAGAACAGCATGGGCATAATAATGTATAGCAGCCTTTGTACATATATGACAAATGAAGCAAGATCTGATTAATTGTCTGGCAGTTTTAAAATGGTCTGTAATTTCCTTCACATGTCACTTCATTAGTTCTTAGCTCCTGAACTTGCCACTTAGAAAAATTACTTGTGATTTGCTGAGTAATAAATGTGCATTTCTATTCAACAGAAAAGTTTCCATCCCCCAAATCTTGAAATATGTGCAGAGTGTCAGCTCTTATTATTATTTTTAGATTGGGATTCTGTTTACAAATGTTAACATTAACTCAGAAATGCACAGAGAAAACTCAGAGAAATTTTTTTCTGGAAGAACAGTGAAGTAAAAACTTGGTCTCATAAGGATTCCTAGCTTCAAGTTCAGATAAAGCCAAATGCAGGTCACTGTTCTGGGATTAAAGTTTCAGAGGTTTTATATAGCCTCAGCCCAAATGAACCTTGGGTACTTTGAAATGTATGTATTTCCAGACCTTAATGGCCAGGTTCAGAAGTCCTGTCTGTGCTGTCTCTACGCTGAGTTGAAAAACTCAGGGGTGCCCAGGCTCTTAACTTAGGTTCCTTCTTTAGGTGTTTAGAGCTGGAGAAGACAAACAGGGGTCTTGGAGTTCAAATTACTTGCTCAGGGTGGTACAGGCTGATCAGAACAAGATCAGAAATGGAAACAAGTTGGTAAATTGTAGCTGTCTTTTAGTACATCATAGAATCATAGAATCATTAAGGTCAGAAAGGAGACAGTCCTGGGGCCTCAGCACCCATACTGGGCAGAAGTTCTGAGACTTGAGCATGCTTAGTGTAAACAGGACTTGAAATATAAACTTTACAAGTGTTACAGATCATAAGAAATCTGCTGAATGGGCTTTGCTTCATATAGCTTTATATTTTTATTGTGGTGCCCAGAACATCAGCACATCAGTCTCTTCATCTGAAACTACAGTTCTCCTAAGACAATAATGAATAAAGTCTGCAATAAAAAGAAAAATAAATGAAAGTAAAACCCATGTCTTTAACACAAACAGTTTTTCTGTAAAAAAAGGCCACAAGGACACCATGAAGTGCAATTCAGATTTGTTGATCACTATTTATTTTACACAAAAGGTGTTTAAATACAATCAATTATAGACTATAGCAACCTAAAACAGACACAGCTATGAGCTGTGCCCAAGAAGGGCAGTCATGCTCAGCCTCTTGAATGCTGGAGCCCAAGCCAAGGGTATTTATTTGTGAAATGTTTTACGTGACCTATGCAATCTGACATTTTAATGATCTAGCAGGTAGATTTTTCTTGAGTTGTGAAAGTAGGCTTTTTGGAAAGCAGTTATAGCAGCCCAGGAGCAGCTGTTCCTCAGGCCTATAGAAAGCTTTTATTCCACAGGCTGGCCTCCTCTCAGTGAGGCCCTGTCTTTAATCTGCAGGGATCATGCAGGAAACATAAAAGTTACTGAGGCCTCACTGACCTTGTCAAGGCCACGTGTGGGAATTTTTAATGTTTGAGTTGCTTCAAAATTATAGCAATTACTAAAAATATTCCAGGAAAAAAGGACTTTTCTTTTCTTCTGCCAGTTCAGATTTCCCGACTGAAATTGTCATTTTCATCTGCTAGTCCTTTAAAAAAGTAGAATTATAGACACTCTTTAGTCACTGGATAACAGATGTTATAAAACTTTGTGGCACTCAGTTATAATTAATTCGAGCCTAATATGCATCTGTCAGGAACCATTGACCTTTTCTGATGATGGCAGGGAAAACGCTTTGATAATCTACCACACATTTAAAGTTTTTTTGAAGGAAAAATGTCAAAGGTTTGGGTGTTCTGGCAGGAAATTACCTCTTGAGCTCTTAATGACAAATGTTTTTAGCTTAATCTAAGTAAACAATTAAATGGTGTTGCTTCAGTTGGGAATTCTAATCCAAAATAACATCTTTCCTATGCTTCCCTAGCAAAGAATCAAGGAATTGTCGAGCTAATGTAATTTTTAAGGTGACAATCTATCAGAGCAAAGGAGTAAAATGCAATGGACAGCTTTCATGTATAAAATGTGGAGATAAAGGAAAATCTGTAAAGGTAATAAAAAGGAAATTTGTTTTAGGCAGAGTTTAACAATCTGACTTGCTTTTAATATTGTGGACAGCACAAGGACATGATACAGTCATTTGAAAAAAGGATAGGTAGCTCATCAACAGTCAGTGTTTGAAATTTGTCACACAGCTAATGCTCCATATTGCTATTAGGTTTCCTACCACAAATTTTGGCAAAAACTGGATGTCAGGTACCTGTAAAGATCCTTGTTTGCAAAGTCAAGATACTGCCTAGAACTACCGTGAATGTACAGGTAGCTAAAAGGTCTCATCGTGTTGATACAACCTCACCATGCAAGCATTCCATGAGCCTGTGAGGACTGAGAGGTGGGCAGCTGAAGAGGAGAAGGCAGCAGACAGAAACGCTGCCCAGTGGCTACAACACTAATCTGACATCTCTGCAAACCTGGCTTTAATCTCCTCCCTGACAAGGCTCATGGTGTTTTCTGGGCTAAAAGAATTTCAGTGCAGATCACAGAGGTTCCCAGGCATATAGTCATCCAAGGCCCCCTGATATCAGCATTATTGGAGGATTTATGCTGTGAAATTCCTTTATGAGACTAGGCCATAATATCTGCCTGTGTCATATCTCTAGACATAAAATGTTAGTAATTTCTTTACCTCAGGGAAGTGTTGCAAGGATTAATGAGTTAAAGATAAAAAATATGTAAGGGAAAGTATTAAATGCTTTCAATAGAGAAAGGCAACCTTATTTTTCAAGTGCTATCACTTTCAGAGCCAAACGTGTGTGCATTCATTACTGAATTTATTTAACAAAATTTCTAAATCCTGCATTGAGGGGTTGCAAAGAACATTTTTTAAGTCTTATTTCAGTCTTTTATATTCAATTAATATTTTATCAAGTTATTTTTATTATCTTTCAAATGTGTGTGTTCATCCATTTCGATACCGTGCTCCTAAATATCTTGTGGATTCACTGGTACACAAGAAAAAGGTGATGTTTTCATAGCTTGATTCTTTTAAGCAGGTTACTGTATTCTTTAGTTTCAAGGAGAACAGAAATTTACCTAAGCCCACACAGAAATTCAGGCTTGAAAGCTGTACAAAAGCCATGACAAACAAACAAAAAGCTTATTTGGGAGATAAAGGAACATAATCTTTTCCCAGAGCATCTGCAGTGTAGACTGCAAGACAAATGGCAGTGAATAAAAGATCAAATAACATTCCCCATTGCCCAAAACAAATAAATAATCTAATACCAAGGATTAGACATCAGATTGTTTTATACCTCTCCTTGGCCATTGGAAGAAATGTACATGATAGCATTTTATGTTTATCTTCATGAAAATTTGGTCCAAATGCGGGGTGCTCTGCAAAATCAGATTTAAACTTTGAAATAACTTTTGCTTTCCTATTCCACAAAGAAAGCCAGTGCGCTTCTCAATGCTACCCTGGGAATGTCATTACTGCACCGACCTAAACAACAAAAACAGAATGGAAAATAAACTCACATGGATGAGAAGGGAAGGGAGAAGCAGCAGCCCCAAGATAGGAAAATAAAAATGCCCCACACATTCAGATGTGGCAGGGCTTGACTTAAAGGGACAGTGCCAGGTGTTTCAGTCATCATTCATGTTCTGTGGTTTTGACAGCACATAATATTATTTGTTCTTTTGTGTTAATAGGGCTTTAATGGGGTTTAAACCTCTCATTGCCCTACTGGCAACCTAAAATTTTGAAGCACAATTCTAGTTTTTAGGAAAGACAGTGGAAATCACTTCAATAAAGGAAGTGATTTTCAGAAGGAAAGCCATGACTCTGCTTCTAATTTGGCTTTTATGCAATGCCATAAAGATGTTTCCATTATTTTTTTCCTTTTTTGGCTGTTAAGCCTTACTGTAGAATTTACATTATCTTTATTATGAAATACCAGACCCTTCTTCTTAAACTTACTTTCCAGTTGAAATAACGGGTATGGTAATTTCATCTGAAAGCAATTTCCTGCAGTGAGATACAAAAGGATAACAGAGATAATATTTTCTCCAATTAAACGTGAATATATTGCATTTCTTGCTATTTTGTTAATTTCTAATCTTAATTAACCATTACAATATTCATTATCAATATTGTATGTTTACATAAGTCAGCCCAATCACTGAAATATAATGTTCTTCCCATTAGACATATTCTGATTTTTGCCAACCACAAAAGCAAAGGGCACAAACTGGAAATTACAGGAGCAGTTCCAGAGAGGAGATTTGAGCTGTTCACATTGTCTCGGTTCAAGACCAGGGTCTCGGAACTGCCAAGCTCCCATTTCCAATCACTGTCTCCAGAATGTGCAGATGGAAGTTGCCAAAGAAGACATTGGTCATAACTTTCAAGCCCCAATGGCTAATCGAGACTTGGTCTCCTTAACCTTCAGGGGTGAGGGCAGGGGATGCATACAAACGTGCTTACGATGGGATCACTCATTCCTGTCACCTGGCTAAAGCAACCTGCCCAGCCCTGCTTACAGGGACCTGGGGCTGCTCCTGGGGACAAAGGGCTCCACAAACTCGTGACACATGTCCTGAGTACGGGGTTGGCATGCTGGCAGGTCACCAGCAGGATTGGCAGCCGCGCAGCACAGGAAGAGACCCCGGCCCTGGCTACAGGCAGGGCTCGGTGCCCACGCTGCCACTAAGCAGCTTTGCTGCATCCTCAGAAAGCAGGGGCAGAGCCAGGGCTGGGGAAAAGCCCTGCCCTGATTACAGGATGGGCTGGGGGCCCAGAGAGCACCATTTCCCCCCTCAGGTCTGGAGACAGTGGCTCTCACCCTCCTTACAGGGTAGCCTCTCTCTCTGGGCAGCCGAAGGAGCACAACATTGGCAAAAGGGTGACAATAGCAAAGACCCTGCCCTGCTTTCAGGGACGTCACCCAGCACAAAGGCAGTTGTGGCACCAAGAAGGTGCCCTGGGGATGCCAGGAATGCCCTTTGCCCAGAGGGCCTCTCATGCCCCCTCTTCAGCTCCAAGCTGCTGCTCTGCTTGCTCATTCTTGCCTCATCGACCCATGACTTCTGCCAATGGACGACAACACACTCAGGCATGAAAAGCTCCAGTCCTGAGCCTGAGGGGAACTGCCACCCAACAGCCCCACAGGGAGATAGATCCTCAAGCCACTAGGCACAGACACGCAGCTCCACAAAAGCCTTCAACTCCAGCTTGACTCACCATGGTGACGTCTGGCACAGTCCCATGAGGTACCGGCAGCCAGGCCCTCTGGGAAACCAAGCTGGGCATGCAGGGCAACAGCCAAAGAGGCTGCATCCCTGCTTACAGGAGGCTCCAGCCGCTGCCTGCACTGCAAAATGCCTGGGACTCCAGAGCACTGTCCTGAATGACACGTCACCTATGTGCCTTCTAAGTTATCCTGTATTTTCTGTCAATGTTTCTGCCTCTGTCTTTTGTTTTACAACAAACTTTCCCTCAAAAATGCTCATTTTTCCTCTCTGAGCTACCCCAATTTCATCTGTCAAAAAACACTAATTTTGTTTCATCTAAATTACCTCAAGTTTTCTGTTAAAAATATTATTTCTGACCCCCCAATAGATTACTTTTGATTTTCCCTCCAAAACATCCCCTAGGTGTGTCCTACAGGTTGACTCCCAATGATTTTTGCCTTTTTTTCTTTTGCATATTTGTTGCCTTTCCAATACATTTCCATATCGTTTTCTCCAGCTAGGAAGACCAAACACATCCCAGAGCTCCAAGCCCCAGGGGGCACAAGGCCACGATCCTACCTTGATTCCTCCTCAACCAAGGTTGAAAACAAGGTCTTCCAGACACATTTTCTTAAACAAGCTAAGCTAGTACCAAGGGTGGGGGGCTTCAGAAAAGGGGCTTGACCTGGGGGGAATTGCATCACCACCTGTCTTCCTAATTGGTGTTTTTATCAACTATTCTAATTTCCTTAAACCTATAAAACTGTATTAACCCCGTGGGGTGGGCTTTTGTGGATATTCTTCAATACCTATCCCTGGAACTCCAATAAAGATCTACTTTTATATTACCTGCTATACTAAAATTATCTCAAGTCTCATTTCTAGGCTGAAAAAGGCAACAAGGTCACATAAGATCTTACCCCAAAAATGTTCATTTTATCCCCTATAGATTTTCTCGAGTTTTCCCTCCAAAATACCCCCTACAGATTTTGCCCCTAAAATGTTCTTTCTGGTGGCTACGAGTTACCTCAGATTTTGCTTCCAAAACATTCTGTTCCATAGAGATTATTTCAGATTTTATCTTCATTCATTCCCCTGCTGATTATCTGAGATTTTACCCCAAAAATGTTCCTTCTGGCCCTTAAAAATTACTTAATTTTATCACAAAATTTTTTCATCCTGTGCTCCACAAATTAATTCAGGCTTTTCCCCAAAAACTATTTTCTCCCCTTGAGATCACCTCAGATTTTCCCAACAGAATGTCTGCTACATGTCCTCCACAGATTACTGCAGCATTTGTTTCCACACTGCTCAATTTTACCCCAAAACCTTCGTTCTGTGCCCTACAGGTGATGCCAGGGCATTCCAGCATGCCTCCCCTATGAAGTTCTTTCTGTCCCCTCTGGAGTTTACCTCAGCTTTTTCCTTCACAAACTGAAACACCGTTCTCTCCTGTGACCATGCTGTCCCTTCCTCCTCAGTGTCTCAGCGCAGGGGTTGCCCAGACTGCTTTAATAATCCCACCCGGTGCCCTGCCCAGAGGGGCGGGCAGAGCAGTTTTGCATTCCCAGCACCACGGCTGAGCAGGCCCGCATGGCGGGGACCCTCTTGCCACGCCATGTGTCCCTCAGGGCGCACCGGCATCTGCTTCAGAGACCCTCTTGTCCCTCGACTTGATTTTACCTTTGGTTTTAGTATTACATATTCCCATACCTGTCCTTTGTCTCTGTTTAATGCTACTCCCTTCCTAACTTATGATGCCCAAGAACAGAGATGGACTCCTTTTGGGTTCATTCCATATTTTTCCTGTTCATTCTGTTCCCTTATTAAACATTACTTTCTTTTCCCTCTACTTTTTATGGAAGTCTCAAACCTCCACACTGATCAACAAACACAGCAGATGGTGTGGAAATTTGGACCCAAGCCTTGTGAACAGCTTCTGCTTCTCGTGGTCCAAACTAAATGCCCTGATCTGGCAGGAATTCAGAAATCCAAACAAGAGTGCTGATCCTGCAAGGCTTCAGCACATATCACACTGTGAGGAGGCGAAAGGGCCGTTTTGCTTCCATGACCTGGCTTCCACCTTCAAAGTTAAGCATGTACCTTAGCTGCCAAAGGGAAATTGCAGTCAGAGCTCTCTTTCACTCATGCTAATCCCTTACTGCTGGAACAGCATCTCACTTTCTGCCCAGAGATCAGGTCCACATACAGGTGTCACCAACTCTCTGCCCATCCTCTACTCAGGTTGTGCCCTGAGCTATTCAGCTGCAGAGAGAAGGATAAGGACCTCCATGTGCACAGTCAGGACAGAACTGCCACAGCTAACAAGGAAGCATTGGATGGAATTGACCCTACCTCCAAAGGCAGCTTTGATTTTTTTTCTCCACCTGGAGGGCAATGCTGGGGTCTAATATTTATCTGAACATTCAGTGAACACTCAATGCTTTGTCAGGACTTGGTATGAATTCTGAAAAACTTCATGTGTACCATGAAACTGGAAAAATTCAGCCGCATGCTGAGAGGGGTGCCTGGGATGGAGGGTAAGGTCATAACCAGGAGTGATAGGAACTATAAATCTTGAAAAATCGTTGTTTGACCAACAAATATTCTTCCCTTGATGTCCATTAAATTTTACAGTGCAGGCAGTGCTCAAAAACTCAGAAGTAAATGTGTTACATGAAGACCAGCCTTGATGGTAAGGACTTGAGGGGGAAAAAACCCTTCAAAGAAGATGATGAAAGGCTTAAATCTAAACTGAGATGTTTCTTACTTAAAATCAGGCAGATTTCAGATTTCAGAAAAACTAACCACTGTTGAAGGGAAGGAAAATTTCTCTAGGAGAGAAATGCCGAAGTTTCTTTGTCTGAGCCTGGCCAACACTGAGAATCCAAAATTGTCTGGAAGATTTCACTGGCCCCACTGTGGTATATACCCCACTCTGATGGAGGAGAAGAGGTAGAGTGGTACTTTAAAAGCTTTTAAATACCTCATTGAGGGAAGGAAGGCTTTTGATTTCCCATAAAGGCCCTATGCTTCACATTGCACAAGACAATCACTTCATTCAGACAATCCAAATTTCCACTGTCCACAGAAATAGCTGTGATGAGATAACTCTCACAGGGCCTGATTGACCACGTGCTGTTGACCTGAACAGGGTAGGAGATTGATACAATGATATGATATTTTATGATATGAGATATGATAAGATTATATGAGATATGATTATATGATATGACATGATATGATATGATCTGTTGGCATCTATCCTCTATCATCTCTCCATCCATGGCTGTGGGTGAAAGTCTAATGCTGCATCGGACATTTCTTCCAAGGGCTGCTGTGCTGTTAGGCAGGTTTCGAACCACAGGGAAAATTGTGAAGGTCTGTTCCTTTTCCAAAGCCAGCCATAAGCAATTGTTGTGCTTACTGTTGAGGACCTCATGTCAAACATGTTTTGTCCCAGGTTCTTCATCCACGGGTCCTCTGAAAGGGTCAGGGAGCAACTCTGCTTTCACACAATGTCTCGGGAAGCAGATGGAACCACTCAATTTCCCCACATCCTTCCACTCTGCATTGACTGTGAACTAACAAATCAGGCTCAGTGTTGATAAGCCTGAGGCAATTTTGGCTGAAGAGAAGAAAGTATCTAGAACACAATTAGATTTATTCTCTGACTACTTCTACCATCTGTGCCAACAGCTTGCAACCTGTGGGGGTTTATATCCCCACCTGCTGCTCAAAGTCTATGTAGCACCAGCTACCTTTTCTTTTACTGTGCCTGAGCTGTGGCCCTTTCTTTCATAAATAAATGTAGACCCTTGACCAATTTATAGCCTACAACCACAACTGAGGAAAAGCAGGTGGGAAAGTCACACTGGATAGGTAGAGATGAACCCCAGTCCAACAAAGGGAAATCATTAATCAGCTAAAGAACGTAAGTTAACATGTAGCTTGCCAAAAGCATTTGAGATTTCCATGTGTCTCTAAATAATAAAAGGCTTCACATGGTTCCCCGTGCCATCACAATTATGTAAGTAGATTTCTACAAAGGTTTTCAAGTTGTTATAAACTCATCTACTTAATCATGTCAACAAACATACAGCAGATGTAGGAAGTCCACTGCAGTTGGAACCCTACAGATACACAGGGGTAGAGCTACCACTTAGATCTACCCAGAAACTGAGTAAACTGTTTTAGCACTTAGAAATGGCATTTTAGCAGTGGTCTAGGAATTGGGCTGACTATTTACCAGTTTTCAGAGGGAGTCAAGGTGTAAATGTTGACAGGTAAAGCCCCATGAGACTCATATTTCTCCCTTTGTCATGTTACAGGAACTGTTGATGGCAGAAATAACTCAAAATGAAGTCTTACTCCAAACAAAAGAGAAAGGTTATCTAGTCAGAGGAACATCCTTAATTTGCCTCTTGCCCTTGGACCAATATATCAGTCCATTCACTGGGAAGAGACAGTGATCTTACACTGACTCTGTAACCATAAACAGCAGAGAAAAATGCTGGAAAAACTAGGATTCATGTCTCTTTCTCAGTGATATTCTGTTACAATTTTCCAAGTAGGACTCAGACTTCTAAGTTTCTCCTGGTTTACATGCCCCTGAAAAAAATCTCAGAAACAAGAACAAGCAGAAAATTGGCTGCAGTCTGAGAAGTAAAAAAGAGGAACATTTATAGCCCTCTTCAGTTAAGGTGCAGACAGCAGTTAACCCTAAGTTTCTCTCCCCTTGCACATAAGGGGTCATGGGTAATCACTTATGACTAATTGCACACTTGTGTCAGAGAGATGCCTTTTCACATCTGGTTCAGATAATCCCACAGTCCTGAAATGTTCCACCAAATGTTGCAAAAAAATACAACCTGTGCAGTGTAACAGCTGGCGGATGACCCAAGCCTGCAGACTGACACCCAATAACACATTTGTAACCTGCAAGAAGATCTTATTACAGCATGGTCATTTTACATGATGAAGGATTGTGATCTTCAGGATGAGAATTCCACCTTTAAAGTAAAGCTATAAACATTGAGGAAATGCTGACTAAAAATTGACCAACATGCTATAAAGTCAAACGGAAAACTTGGGAGAGAGGTCAAGACAGGGAAAAAGATCCTCATTATAAAATTTGAGTAGCAGCTTCCTAGTCAGGGGTCTGAACTTTCTGACACATCCACAGCTTCAACCTGCTCAATACTTTTTCATAAAGCAACCTGTACCCACCTCAAATGCCTCCTTCCTAATCTCTCTACAATTTTATCAGAAAGATTAAGAACAGTTAGATATGACATTCCAAATATATGAAAATGTGAACTTTTTTTTTTTAAATCCCAAGGAGCTGGTGCTGCAGATTTTCAAATGGCTTCACCAAGATATCCTATACTTCATTCACAAGCAATGGCCACAGTTTTTCAGTCCACTCTTTCAGTTTTTTTTATTATTTATTCTTAGCGAACTAATTAGCTCTCACTAAATTTTATAAACTTAGTGTTTCAGAAGTTCAATCCATATATGACTTCTGTAGGTATAATACAAGCAGTATAAGACATGTTTTGTCCCCAGTCATAGACTGCTGAGTTTCAGTTAATAGCAGACCTTATACACATGACAGTGAGGAAAAGTGTGTCTCTGTGCCACAAGCACTCTTTCAGGACATTAAATTGTTAATATAGGTGCACCCTTTGAGAGAAGGTAGAAAGATTTCCCTAATCTCCAAAAACTCAAGCAGCTAGCCTTCTGAGTTTTAGAATACCTGCCTTCCAAGATAAAATTGTATTTCTACAGACAGTATATTCAAACATATATAAAGATTTTGTAGTATATCAGAAATAAAAGTGACAAAACTTATGGAAATTATGACAACTGTGGGATTTTTTTAGCCTGAAGGTTTCAAATGTTCAGTTTAATGGTGTGGGATTTATATATTCAGTGAAATATAATCACAATGGATATCTAAAGCTACAGAAGTAGCTCCAGAAATTTTAGTATATGTGGTTCTACATTGCAAAGACATGGTGAGCCACACAGTTCACAGCTGCTGCCCTTTGTTTGTGTGGTCTAAGAGAAAATTCAATCTGATTTACAAAATTAATTGTTGGCAATACACTAGACCTCATTGTTTTAAAAATTTTTTCAAGAATATAACAGCAGATGTATAAAATTCTGTACTGGTCAAGAATCATGGATTTTGTGAAAGTGGGAGAAATAATGTACAAAGACTATTGCACATAAATAATAAGTTAATAATATGGTAATAAAAGTAATGAGTTTTAATTATGTTAAAATATAGGGAAAGACAAAAACTACATCCAATTCCAGAGAAAAAGTATCGCAGAGAGGAAATAGAAATTAAATAAATCACCAAAAGTGAAAAGATGTAATATTATAGTCTTCAGTTCCATCTGCTCTTCCTCTCACAAAATAGTCCTGCTGGTTATACAGATTTTGCTTGTGTTACAGATTTGGAAGACATGTATATAAAAATATACTAAATCCTAAAAGACAACCTTGTATGACTTTAAGTACCCAAATTGCCAAGCTGTTATTCAGAGCACTGCATCCTCTATGCTATGAAGTCAACCTTGACACACTACCTAGATAACCCATTTACCTCCCTGGTGTCCTTGTTGAAGTACCTCGCATTCAATTTATCTGCCTGACAGAGTCACAGGAGAGTACCCCAGGAGTGCTCTGATTGCAATGCACCTGGCAGGTCTTCCCTCCAGAGACGGACAAACTCAGGTCTGTACTGATACATATCGTAGTCCCAGGATGCCTCATCTGGCAAGCACTGAGGCTGACTTAAGGCCACCCCAATTTATGGGCTTACATTCACACAGTTTGGAAAAAAGACATATTTGGGTTTGATTCCAAAATAAAAAGTCAATTATAGTCAGCAAGACTGAAGTGAGCATTGGAATAAGGTAAGATGTTCTGCTTAAAATTGGCTTTACTACTTAAAGAATTTTTTTTTAAAAAACCCACATAAAAAACCCCACACGCACCAGACAAAGGCAAGACTCAGTCTTTTCTATTAAAAGGTATGGAATAAAGGCACAAAATGTTTGGTACTATTTTCTGTTTTCATGAGAGACCAATTACATTTAAATGCAAAACGGTTCTATTTGCTGTGCCAGATACTGTTTCATGGAATTGGAAGGCCAGTCTTTCTAACCAGATGAGAGGGATCAATATCTGGTGAATGATGCTTCCTTTACAGGACCAGTAATATGACTCTTGGAAAAAAAAGTGGGTTTTTTTTTTCTGTTAGTATAATCAAGTATAAATTCCACCATTTAAAAGACTTAATGCTAGAAGAGCCAAAATCATTGCAAAAACATTGCACAACATGGACAAAAGTAGATCTCCAACACACAAGTGGAAATCTACATTAATGAAACCAGCTGGGAGTTCCATACATCCTCCAGTACATGGGCTGTGTGTTCCACAAATCATGAACAAGTCCTAAAAGGTTTATGTTAGGTGGGAGTCCACTTTATGGGTAACGCTGGCAAGACTCCACAAACCAAACCAGTTTTGCATAGTGAAATACACTCCTAGAAACAAAACCCAGCCCTAAAGCATAAACCATTTTGTCAGAGCTACACACTATAGACTAAGCTGAAATGCAACACCTTGCACATTTAACTAAGTTAAAAGTATAACAAAAAATAAGTTTTAGAAAACAGTAAGGAAAAATTATGAAAAAAATAGTAGTTATATAATGTAACAAAAATTCCTGCATTTGGGACCCTGTTCATAATCTCATCCCTTCAGCTGCTCTGCTAAGGCAGAATATGCTGGCAGCTCCAAAGAGCACATGTGTTTATTCACATCATATTGTGCACGCTACCTCTTATTCATGCTAGAATATTTTATGTCTCTGGAAAATAGAACCTGAAAGGCCATGAAGGGGTCAGCTCTTCAGATTTTTTATAGCAGAAGGCTGCATGCAAACACACTAGACACATTACTAGCACCTAGAAATTTCAAAGAGCCCCTTCAGAACTTTCACATTGAAATATGTCACAGGTATGGGTTCATCTTTGGTTTACAAATTCTAAAAACAAGATATGCTAAGATTTAAAACACTATTTTTTGACTGCTGTAAAATATTATTTTCCTTTTTTCCAATCCTGGAAAGGCAATGCAAGGGAAAAAAAATCCCATAAAATCACAGAAAAGTTTGTGTTGGAAGGGACCTTAAAAATCATCTAGTTCCAACCCTCTGTTATGTGCAGGGACACGTTCCACTAGATCAGGTTGATCAAAGCTCCATCTAGCTTGGCCTTGAACACTTCTAGAAATGGGGCATCCACAACCTCTCTGGCATTGTTCCAATGCCTCAACATCACAGTAAAGAATTTCTTCCTAGTATCCACTCTAAGCCTGTTCTCTGTCAGTTTAAAGCCATTACATCTTGTCCTCTCACCACATGCCCTTGTAAACAGCTTTCTAAAAAGCCTTCTTAAAAGCCCTCTTTGGGTGTTAGAAGGGGGCTCTAAGGTCTTCCTGGAGCCTTCTCTTCTCCAGGCTGATCAGCTTCCACTTTCTCAGCCTGTCATAGGGTACTCCAGCCCTCTGATCATCTTCATGGCCTCCTCTATACTCACTTCAACAGGTCCATGTCCTTCCAGTGCTGGGGACCCCAGACCTCAAGGCAGCACTGCAGGTCTTGCCAGAGAGAGCAGGGGGGCAGAATGCCCTCCCTTGACCTGCTGGTCACACATTTTTAATGCAGCCCAGGACATGCTTGGCTTTCTGGACTGTGAGTACACACTGCTGGGTCATGTTGAGCTTCTCATCAGCCAGCACCCCTGAATCTATCTCCTCAGGACTGTTGTCTATCCATTCTCCACCCAGCCTGTAGAGGGATCCACAAGTGTGCTTGGGGTTGCCCTGACCCAGGTGCAGGACCTCACACTTGGCCTTATTGGACTTCATGAGATTCACATGGGCCCAACTCTCAAGCCTCTCTAGATTCCTCTGGATGGCATCCCTACAGTCCAATGTGTCAACTACACACCACAGATTGATGTCATTGGCAAACCTGCTGAGGGTGCACTTGATCCCACTACCCATGTTAACAGAAAAATTATTTAATGAAAAACCTAATGATGGCTTAATGCAAAATTATTACAAATGGGTGTGAGGACTGTGATTCCTGTCATTTTCTGGAATTATACAGGCAAATAATTTCATCAGCCACTGTGGCCTTTTTATGCTGTGCTAGTAAAGAAAAGGTAGCATAAATTGACCTCAGGAAATTCCTAGATCTCAGGAGTGGCAGAGAGCCAGCACAGGCAGAGCAATGATGCTCTGTAGCATTGGCAAGCTGGGACAATGATGGTGCAAGTTGCCATTTCATTAAACTTCTCTAATTTGCACCCTGGACTGGTCCAGGCTCCAGTTCTGGCCAGCATCTTTTTATTTTTTGTCATGCTCTGTCTCCCTGGAAGTGGAGACCTTGAACTCTTAACCAGCATTACCAGAGTTTTAGTTGGAACTAGGAACAACTTCTTGATCTCATCCATGTTTTCCCAATTTGGATCCACAAAAGGAAATTTTAAGAACCTTTATGAAAACCAGAGAAAGACTTTAAAACTTTTTAAAATGTGCCTTAGTCCCACTGGGTGTTCTCTTGTTTTGTCTCCACTGTGACATACAACTACATAAATAGTAACCTCTGGATTGAAAAACCTCTCAGCCATAGCCTTCCTTGCTAAGGTAATCGGGTAAAATACAGACGCAGGTTTATGCTCATCCTTCAAGTTTTGTTTAGTGGTATTATTGAATAGGTTCGACATTGTTCCCCCACCCTTTGCCCTAAATTTTGGGTACTCTTGGCAGGTAGATTGGGTTGCTGTGGGAATATTTGCAGTGAAAGACAGAATTTTTTCCTATATATTCCTGTTGAGACCTTCAATAAATTAAATTGGTGGTTTTGAAGTTTTTCTGCCTACTTGCTACCATAAGTCTCTAAATAGAGCCTCTATATTTTTTTCTGTATAACCCATCTTAGTGTTTATAAGGTGGTAGAAGTTGTGGAACTTACCTGCAAGCTTGCCAAGGTCAGTGTATGAGCATAGCTCTGCTTTATTAGACTTTGGAAACATTCCCATTTGGAGTTTCATTTTCAAATGTATAAATCTCAGTTGGTAAAATACCATGACCTTCTAAGCAGCTTCTAAGCAAAAACCTACACTCACCTCATACATCAGCATAAATCTAACTCATATCACCTTTTATTCCTCCTCCTTCCACAGCTGGTCCAGTGCTCAGTGGGAAACTGCTGAGTTTCACATCTCAAGGGAGCACTTTTCTTTGCAGTGGTTGCCACTGTACCAGTGTGGCAAGATCCATTTTTATCTCTGTGGGTTTTTGCCAGAAAATAAGAAGATCCTAAAATTACTCTGAGCTCCCAAAAATAATTGCTGTAACAAATAATTCTGAGCTATAGAAAATGTGGGAAAGAATTGCTCTGTTTCGTCCCCTTACAACTGAAAGCAGCAAGATTAATTTTTCTTATGTGATTTCTGCAGAGCTGCTACACGTACATTAAAAGAAACTTTAAAAAAAATAAATCTAAGAGCAGTTTTATTCCAGCAGGTGCAGGGAGAAAGAGTTTGCACCTTCATGCGCAATCAAGGACTACTGCCCTCTGTGATGGCTCTTTTCTCTACCCCAGGAAAAATCATACCACACTTTCACTTCCCCCCACACTTTAAAATTCCCTTGAACTCAGAATCATCCCCCGAGAAAGTCCAGAAATACCTATAAATCTTCCTGGAGGATGTACAAAACAAGCCTTGTCTACTGGTACCAGCCAGCTTGGCTTAGGTGATCCTTATCTGAGCCAATTCCACTAGCTCCTTGGATTGTGGCAGTCTCCAGAGGAGGAAAGACTGCAGGCATCTGCATACTTACTCAGGAATTCACATCATATAGAGGTCCATGTTGGTGGGTGTTCTTGTCAGGATCGTGCTCAGCCAATTCATATCAAGTGTGACTGAATGTGAAAATTCTACCATATTTTATCTTGGGGTTGGAATTTTTCCCCCTAAATCTTGAAGATGAGGTTAGAGCTTACCTCCAATGACTGATTCTTTTATATAATCAGGTAAAAACCAAATGCTTGCACATTTTTGCTTCCAGAAACAGACAAAAATAGAAGGAAAGAAGAAAGGCTCATAAAAATGGAAGCTAAGCAATGCAACTAAAATGTCACATTTACAGCCTCTTCCTTGACACCTATAACCCAACATGTGCTTCAGTCCTTGTTACTGAACCTGTTCATGATTTACTGTAGGATACATCCACTCATAGTATTGTTCAGTGCAAACGATATGCTTTTATGATCAATACAACTGTGAGAGACAAAGGAGCCATTAAATCGCCAATGTAGAAACCATTTTTATTCTATTTTTCCAGAGCATTGTTGTCGAACGTCTGCTTGTAGTACAAAAATTAAAAAATGTTGGGAAATAAGAGGGAGACAGGAGTAAAAGAAATTTTTTTTAAAGGAGGTAAAATAAGACAAAAGAAAAGAAATTGGAAGTGCAGAAACCTACAAAACATAGGAAACCAAGGAAAGGAAAGCAAGAGGGAAAGGGGGCAAGCATTGCACTCACGGCCAGTGTAAAGACCAGTTGGTAAGCATCTGCAAAGACACTTCTAAATCTTTGCATGTGCAGGGAGAGTAACACTAATAGTGGTTATGATCTGAGAGAAGGTGACTCCATCAGCAAGAGCTCTTGCTCCTCAGATTGTGAAGTTTAGAGCAGCAGCTCCTCCACCTTCCCACCACAGCCTGGAGCCAGCCACCAGCTCCACCAGCCCCCCACAGCACAGTCACTGCTGGGGACCAGAGGAGCCCTGTGCACAGTCACACACACACACACACACACACACACACATGAACAGAGAGGCAAACCTGTAGTCAAGGCTGTTCAAAGCATTCTTTTCTGAAAAGCTTTTATTTTTAAAAAGTCACAGGAAAATCCAAGTCCCCTGCACTGTTCTGTTTCTTCAGCTTCTATGAACACCAGCATATACTCAGTCAGTGTTGTGCTGAGAAGTGCACTTCTACCATCTTGAATGAAAAGATTAATTTAAAGCCTCCCAGAATTCCCTAAAATCAAAATATTCTCTGACTATTACCCTGTCGGAAACATTGCAGTCAACTGCTCAACAGCAGTATTACGGATATAAAATAAACAATAGCATACTCTATTAATTAGTTTACAAAATGCTATGAACATTCTAGATATTCAAAAAAGATAGTTTCCTACCCAAAGAATCTCCTTCGTGGCATAACAACAGCATGCTGGGTAGAAACGAAAGTAAATTAAGAAAGAAAACAGCAAGAGAGGCACCATTAAAACACAGGCAAGACATTCTTCATTGGCTAGGGATAAAGTGGGAGACAGAATAATAGCCCTTCTAGCACTGCATCTACACAGCTATTAAAAGAGTTTTTTACTTCAAAGCCAGTTGAATTCTCCATAGTTAAATCTCACTGAATTACAGATCCGTACAAGCCAGATATTTGTGTGCGTGCTGCCGCTTGTGTAATTTACACTCCAGCCCTAAGTGATTACTAGATCAGCCAGCTGACATATGGGAAATATTTGCACAGAGCTGTGACACGGGGAAGTTTGCGGTTTTAAAAAAAAAAAAAA
>VZTX01010955.1:937052-985871 GCA_013400915.1 Pardalotus punctatus
GGGGGGGGGCAAAAAAAAAAGGTGCTGTAAGTATGGAGCCTGTGCCACTCCAGCTGAGTGAAGCCAAAGTTTCACTTGGAAGTTTTCCCACCAGAACTTCCATCCTCTCAACAGTGTTAGCTAGAAAAGTCTTTTGCATTCATAATGCTTTGCTTTCACAGGAAGAGAGACCTATTGCAGCAGAGCAGCAACTGCATCCCTCTCTAAAAACCTACCTATTCAAAGAAGTATTACCAACTGAAATATTACTAAATGAAAATAAGAGTTGTCAGGGGAACTCAGATGTTGAGTTCTACTTATGTTTGCAAGGTCTGTTTAAGAGGAGAAATCTCAGCTGCTTTTGCTAACAATGCTGGCAATATATTCAAGTTTCTTTTCCTTTCTTGCTAACAGTGCTACTCTGCCACACTGCAGTGCCAGGGAGTGCCACAGCATAGCAGTGCTGCCTTCTTAGCTGGACTCAGGTTCCAGCTCATCCCCATCACTGATCACTAACCACTCCAGGTAATTTTTGCTGCAAGTCACCTCGAGTTGCAAGTCCTCTTTGAGTACACACTGTGCAATTTCATTTCTCCCTCCTGCTGCTCTCTGGGCATCTTCAGATGGAGATGTTTGCTGTGCACAGCGCCTGCCATGCTGCAATTTGCTGCTATACACTGTTGAACTGATGCCATGTTTCAGGCTAGAAGTGGCTGGCTTTCAACGGCAGGAGAATTAACACATTGTATAAATGAGCTAGGCTGTAAAGCCCTTTTAAATCCACCTGAATGATAATTGCTTATGTAGCAAAGGAGAGAGAGTTCACATTCAGTTTGTCTTTTCTGGTGTTATTACCCCAGGTGCTGGGTTATGTTGCAAAAAATGCACAATTTTGTACCATGAAATACCAGCTCATTTACATGTTTTGGGCCTCATCCTGTCTCATTTGTTCAGCTTACCTCAAGAGGACAGTCACAGAGAGAGGGGCTACCAGCCCTTCAGGCTACATCTTTGCCAAATAGGATTTAGCCATTACTGAAATACTTCTAAGATACGGCTTCTACTCATATAACTAGCTTTTAGTAGGGAGAAAACAGCTCAAAATTCTTCCAATGTTCTTAATGCTTTTAAAAAAAATTATTTGACACTTCATATATGAGATGAACCAAACCAATTCATGGAAATGTACATCCCATAACTAGGGAAAGTATTTTGTTACCATTGGTGTTAGTAGCTTATGAGAACTGACAAGATCACAGCCCATGGTGGTGTGGCTAAATGCCTGCAGAAAGAAAAAGGCTTTTGTAAGTTTGCTGGAAAGAACTTTCTTGTAGCCCTGACTTCTGACTGGAAGAATGGAATGGAAGAAATATTCCACTTTCAAATGTGAATAAAAAAAATATTGCTAGCATATTTCTCTCCATCAGCCAAATTATTTGTCTAATAAATACATATTTTTGCTAATTCCTCAGAGGATGACAGCTGGGTGGTAGATTTATACAGCTAAGAAAAAATGTTGAGAGGAATCCAAGTATTTTGAGACATCTGAACTTTTCCAAACTTCCAGACATTTAGAGCTTCATTCCTCACTGCTAAACACACAGTAGATCCTCTAACAGTGTCATTACAGCTTACCACAAATAAAACCACCCAAACCTTACAGGTTTAAACTGCTGGGAATGTAAATCAATAATATCTGACAATTTTATCTGAGGTAGCAGTCTAACATGCATTACTTCTGAACATTCAATGATTATTATATATGATATTCTTTCAGGATTCAGGGAAAATATGGGAGAGGGGAAAAGAAAATGACATCGTTTTTGACACACTCATCCCCTTAATTTTTAAAAAACAAAAAAACAGTAAAGTTTTTTTAACATTTTCCATTGGTTTTCTATAAGTAGGGAGGGAGTAAATGGAAAACATGGTGGTGTGAGGCAAAACTCAGTACTAGAAATCATAAAATACTGAAATTCAAATTTTTAGCTGGATTCAGAACTTAGGAAAAGCTGTAAGTTACTATTGGCAAGACAGTTTTGAAAAACAAACCAGGACATCTTCCTATAAACTGAACAATTGGAATAGATATGCACACATTTACACACAAGAAAGAGAAATAAAAACTACGGAAATTATCACTGAGTCTCTGGCCTCACTGAAAGAAATATTATAGATGTGGAAGAACCAAGAGATACCAGGATTTTCAAGTAAAAACCACCTGTGTTTAATCGGAACAAACGCAAACAAACACATTTGGATCACAGGCAGACTGAATAAAGCCTTTTAAGTGGTAGCTCCAAGCTCCTGGAGAAGGGCTGACAGCTTGCAGTAACATCTGTAAAGGAGTTCCAAACCACCTCAGGAGGGCTGTGCTGAACAGTGTGCTCTCTAACACGATCATGTCAGAGAGAGGGATGCCCAGGTGATTCCTACCTTAGGTACCAAGAGCAGCTGAGCTCTGGAAGCACAGATTTCAGTACAGGCTGTTCAAGCACAGCTGAGGATCAGGCTCTTCTCTGTAGTATTTGGAGTTCACACACTTTGTTTGATACTGGTATCCAAATGGATTGATAAAATGAACAGTTTTTGCCAACAATACTACAATTGCTTCTTCAGGTTTGCTAAGGTTCAACTATTGGTATGGATTACACTAGGTATGCACAATGTAAGTATTTCAGCACCAAAATTTTTTTTAAAAAATAAATAAAAAAGAGTTAGGCAACCACAGAAGAGCAAGAGAAGTCCCTTGGCTAAGTGACTAAGGATTGATAACATAGTCATTTTCTGCAAAATTCTTTCCTGGCTCTGAAGTCAAACAGCAGTGACAGGCATACATCAAAAAAGACATAGCCTATATTCAATAACGTTTACATTTTGCATCCTTAAAAATATCCTGTAGTTTTTACTGCAAATATTAATTCCTGTCCTAAACGCTCTGTAATCTCGCTCTCTGCTTTTAAAGAGCAGCCATGTTTTGATACTGGATTGCTGTGTTCCAAGGGTGAGAAAAATCAATGCACTACTGTTTAAGTGGTCTGTAGACTGCTTTGAGAACCAACCAGCAAAAGTGCCCTGCATTTATTTCATTATTTATTGTTATTGTGCAGAGGTGGCTATAAAGTCTGCTGGAATTCAGTCCCCATGTGTGTTTGATTGCTGGGCTCTGTGCATGGACAGAGGGCACCTCTGTCCAATTAGGAGCTTTCCAAAGGAACATGGCAGAGGTATCCACTCCAGGGATTGTGTTTTATTTACCTTGCTCCTTGAACAGAAATATCAATTAGTTTTCCATTGCAGGACCAGACCTGACAATCCTCATCATGTTGGAAGGCAAAAGAAGTCCTTTTTTTAAAATATCTGCTACATGAAGAAGTAAAATACACAAAGTTCCTCTTTGTCAATATCAGTAATACACATATTAAGAACTACATGAACCATGTGCATTTCAGAAAAACAACTAATACTTGGTTTCCATAACAAATACGTACTTTTCAGATAAATCTGGCCAGGGATACCTGAAGCTGAGAACACCATGTATCAAAGCTATCACTAAAAATAGAGTCTCTTGAATGCTGAAAACACTTTACAAAGTTTAAGCTCTTCCAGTGTGAATGGTAATACCATGACAAAGATCCCAGTAAATTTCTGCAAAATGATGGGTTTTGCTTTTGGTACTGATGGAGTTTTGGTGGGTTGTATGGTGTGGGGTTTTTTTAGGATATTTGTTGTTTTGTTTAAAAAAAAAGAACAACAAAAAATAAACTTGAAAGTAAAATAAATTAACAGTCTCATATAAAAAGTTTTAGATTTTATACCCAAATGTCCACCAATCACTAGGTATAATTAAGGATATTAATGGAAATTGGAACCTCTCAGGAACACAACAAGGATAATACCCTGTTTGTTCTCAGTAATTAAACAATGTTTTTGAACTGATAGGAATTTAAATCAATGCACAGAACAGAGCAGGGGCATTCTGACCACAAATGGCAAAGGATGAGCTCTGTCCTACCCTGCGCATCAGTCGTACAAAACCAAAGAAACTTCAACTCCAATATTCAAGACAAGTAAGGAACATCAAAGAGTGACTAACCCAGATCTTCATCATCTGTTGTCCTCTTCTCTGACTCTTCCACCATTTTCCTCTTCTGCCTTCACGTGGCCCTTTCATATTTTTTTTCTATTTCCCTTCATGGCTGTTTATTAATTTGCTAAAAAGACTTTGCATACATACAGAAGCAGGATATCAGATGCCATAGAGAATTATTTTACTTTTACAATTGTCTTTTGTATAATTTCAGGTAATTCTAGAAGATGGACTTTAATTTTTAAAATCAAAGACACTATCTAAAAATATACATGCTAAACACAGTTACTGCTGTGTGTAGTATATACTGCTAGATACTACACTATAAGTTTTGAGTAACTTGTTGAAAATCCCACCTTATATCTGTACTAGAGCTAGAAAATTAGTTTGTTTGCCCAGATTAAAGACCCAGGTAACCTGATCAGCTTTCTTTCACAGTGATAAAAAACTGGAAAACCAGATTGGATTCTATGTCTTCCTTTCAGAAATCAAATCTTTAAGTCTTTATTTTTCTATTTGAAAAGTGCAGCTGACAGAGAGCATTTCATACAGCCATGTTTTTCACAGTCTAGTACTCCAGAGAGTAGTGACAGCTCTAGTGACAAACTGCTGTCATCTGACTGTCATCACCATCCTCTAGTATCTAAGTATTAGCAAACTTCCTAGGAACTTGCCAAGAGATGGGCCACAAGTCAGCAGTAAAAAGACTGGAATGAAAGGTTCTAAGATTGCCTACTTGCTATGTAGGAACCCTTTTAAAATGCAGAACTTCTGGAAAGAACTCCTGGACTCGCCTTTAGGCTGGATAAACCTGTAAACCCTCTGACAGAAAGGGAGAAGCAACAAGAGATAAATAGGAGTATGAAATTTCAAGGTATTTTAAATTATTTCCTGTTATTTTTTTCGTAAAGAAAGACTCTTGCGTTCATGGATAGAGATTTAAAAATAGCTGAGTGACTTCCTAGCTGAGGGAAACGGAAAGATACAATTCAGGTTTATTGGCTGCCTAGCAGACATTACATTCTGGTTTTCTCTGTGCATTCACAGAAGTAGTTGCCTGTAGGGACACAGTCATAGAATCAGAGAATATGCTGAGTTAGAAGGGACCCATCAAGATTATCAAGTCAAACTCCTGACCCTGCACAGGACACCCCAAAAATCACACCATGTTCCTGAGAGCATTGTCCAAATGTTTTTGGAGCTCTGTCAGGCTTGGTGCTGTGACAACTTCCCTGGGGAGCTGTTCCAGTGACCACCCACCCTCTGTGTGAAGAACTTTTTTCTAAGATCCAACCTAAACCTGCCCAATACAGCTTCATGCCATTTCCTCTAATCCTGTCACTGGTCACAAACATGAAGAGATCAATGTCTTCCCCTCTTCTTCAGTCCAGATGTGAAAGTTATCTTCAAATTAATGACAGGCTTGTTCAGTTATTTTGGTGCCCAGTGGTTTAAAGAAGCCACTGCATATTCCATCAAATCCTACCCAGTTCTTCAGACAAATCACTGCTTTAAATATTTGGATACTTTGCCACTCACAAGAGCAGAAACTGAATCCACTGATTTCTGTTTCATTAGTATCCTTTTTTTTCTGTATCATATACTATATTTGTAACAATAACAGTAGCTTTTCTTATGGTTTTCTGGTTCTCTTTTTTAAATTTCAGAATCCCATTACCAGAGGACTTGGGAAACTGCTGAGTTCAATCCCATGCAATACCATGGAAAAGAAATTAATGTATCTTCCGTGGGCATTGGAAGAACACAACTGCAGAAAATGCAGAAGAGCAGACTATTTCAAGCAGTCTAGAAAGGACAAACCTGCATGACTTCATGTCATGTTTAACGCTACATTTGCATGTGAAGATGGCTCTGCTAGATGTGGCCACTGCTGATATTTGAGACACAGTGCAGAATCCATGCAAAACCCCACTGGGAGAGGGGACCAATAATTGTTTTCTCTTTTCTGTGCTCTTTAGGCATATTCACTTGGCTTGAAATAATCAAGTAAATTAAACAGATTCTTCATCTGCTTCTGCCTTAACTCTTCAGTCCCAAAGCTATGCCCAAAGCCAATTATATAGAACCCTATAAGGTAAATATCCCAGGTTGTACAAAAACAAACTCACTACATGTTGTTTATTTTTATGAACTGCTAAGAATCACAAGAAAATCATCTTCTCCAAACACACTTGAGTACAATAAATGGTCATATGAAGGCATCGGCAAAAAGCTGATACAAAAGAGTAGAATTTAAATCAGTCACAGCATTCATAAGCAAACAGATTTGACTAAAACATGACCTAGGCCATGCTTACCAGGCTTACATTTTCAAAGTAGCACTGTAATTAGTAGAATGTAATGTTAACAAGGAACACTCTTTAAAAAAAACCACTGGAAACTGAAGTTATTTTGGTCACATACAGTTAAATATACTATTTAAATTCCTAGTTCCTCGCTTTTTACTCAGACAAAAGCAAGGATGTGCCTCACTCTCTGAACCAGTTTGTCAGGAATTATTCAATAAATGTTTATGCAATGGACCTTAAGGGTTTTGAGGGAACTTTCACAACCCATATTTCTTTCTTTTACCTCTGGAGGGAGGCACCTCAAGTCAGATCCCATAGGCAGGGAATACCAGAAGCTGGGTTGCAAAGATTTCACTTTGCTGTAGTACAGCTGTGATGCTACATGAATTTCCTCAAAGCAGGACTCACACGGGAAGCATGTGTGGGGTCCCCCACTGCAAAGGAAAAAAAATAGCAAATCTCAGTTGGAAGGCTTGGTATGGGCTCTAGGATCTCACATCCCAGCAAACGTGTCCAGGTGACCAAACTCACAGCTAGAAACAGTAACTTAATCCCCTCTTCCAAACACATTTTAGCAACATATGGAAGCCAGTAAGTGGGTTGCAACAGATAAGTGACCACACATAACAAAATGAGACTCACCAAAATAGTGGTAACAGACCAAGAGCAAAAACAAAAAAAAATGGAGCAAATAAAAGAAATTAGCAGAATGAAAAGCAGGCATATTAGAACAATTCTGGGAGGTCTGAGTGGAATTCAGTTCACCTTATTTATATAAAATTTTGTTTGAAAAAGAATGTGTGATTTCATCAGAGCCATCAGCTTTTACATGAACGTGAAAAGGGTTTATAGGAAACAAGTAGCATCAGTGTCTAGGGCTGATATCAGAAAGTAAAGTATCAAAGTAGAAAGCTTTCAGCTGGCAGGGAGACTGAAGGGAGTGAGCCCTTGAATTGCTAAATCCTTGAATGAGTAATCTACCTTCCTAGTACTAATAGAGTTAGTACAAGAGAACAGAGAATCAAATCCATACCTTTCTGAATCCAAATTATTTTCAATAGAAACACACTGCACAAACATTTATAGAAGTGAAAGGGTGACTCACTGCTTGCATATAAATTTGTTTAGGAAATTATTGTCTTATTTGCAGGGTTACATTTTAAGTAGGTGGTCTCCTATTTTTGAATTAATATTTGCTTCCTTTTTTTAAAGGCAGCTACACAGGCTATAAAATATTAAGGCTTGTTTCAAAGACTTGCCATTCCTCGCTGTTTAAACCGCACAGCTCTAGAAACCAGCACATTTCGAACACATTACCCACCCACATTACTAGTCATTAAATGTGCAGCTGTGTCCCAAAGTCTCATGCAGACTGGAAGAGTTTGGAGATCCCAACTTCAGTGTGGGACCTACTGACCCACATTGCTCCTTATCTGGTGCACTCACACGGGAGATGAGGCCACTGTTTCAAACACACCTCATCACCTCGCTTTACTTCATTCTTTGTGCTTTTCACAGGGTGACCTTTTCAGTCACCTGCACATTTTACTTTAGAGGTCTTTGTTTGTTTTCTGAATAGCTCATATTTGTGGCTCTCAAGCATGTGCCCTTTGACTCCATCTTCCCAAAGGACAGTCATTTTGGTCATACCTACTTGCTTTTCCTAAACCACAAAACAACACTGAGTCTTATGATAAGGTGGTTACTTCTGCTGTTAATGTCCAGACACACAGCTCTGTACATCTGTTGCTATTGTGCCAAATCTCTTTGGAGATGTTTTACTTACCAATGCTCATTTTCTTTGAGCAAAACCAAGATAGATTTCTTCCAGATTTGGTCAAATCAAAAGCACTTTTTTTGCTTTTTCCTCTCTTTAAATATGTTTTCCTGAGGGTTTTAGCTGCAGAAGACTGCATAATTAATAAATGTCTGCTTGTATGATTTTGAGGTAAGAGGGTAACAGTGATGAGTGCTGCCAGAGATACCTTTGGGTATCCCCTGGTCTACAGTAGGAGAGCTATGTCTTCCCAGGGACACATGAGACCTTCAAAACTTCTGTATGGGGCTTGCCAGTCCCACAGAACTGTCACACACACTCTAGGGAATTCTGATAACATGGATGCCTGTGTCTGGGCAGCAGAACTGAGCTCTATCTCTTATATCAGGCTTTCAATACACCATGCAAACAAAATAGGCTGAGGAGCCTTCATCCCAAAGAGTGCAAACACAAGGATTTATAGCTGCAAGACTAAGGTGTAACATAGTGTCTGAGTATATTTATACCCTGAAGACTACTGAGGGTGTAAGCTGGCTAGTAAGACTACTGCCAGATGTAAGCAAATAGCACAACACAATCAGGGAATAGAGACAGTAGGCTCTAAATCAGAGAGGAAGACAATTTTTGACAGTGAGTGTGAATCTAAGGGAAAGCTAAAGGAAACTTGAAGAGGGGCTGCATGGAGAGATTTTTAATAATTTAGAGGAAAGACAACAATCATCTGTGGTTAAATAAGAGTTTGCAACAACAACTTCCAGAGTTAGAAATTTCCCTGCAGCTTGTGGATACTTAAGATTTAAAAGATTGATTAACAAAGATGAGGGGTCTCCATGGTTTTATGTTCTGTGTGTTATGTGTAAACACACATATACAGAATGTCTTTTCTTCCTTTCCCTTCAGGTTCTAATAAATCTCAAGAGAAAGAGATATATTTAATGAATAAATGGTTACAAGTAAATTTTACATTGAATAAACCCATAGTAGAACATGAAACTGAACCCAAAATCCTGAGTGCATGGTCAGTAGAATTCCTAAGCCCTAAGATGGAATAACTCATCCCCCTGATACTGTTTTGTGCCTAAGCACACCCACATAATATATGTCTAAGACATAGGATTGAAATACCAAGACTCTGTTCTTAGCTATACCAAAGCTTTCCCACCTGACACTAAACATTATTTCCAGATAGCTTAAATCATCACAACTACATAGAAATCATTCATCCTTTTTAGCAATTATGTTTACAGTCTTCAGACGTCAAATTTTTAATAAGCATACTAAGCTTAACTAACAAAAAAACACAATTCATGTCCTGTGTCCTTGTTTGACATAATAAGATGTAATAAATTTTTTGCACTAAATAATATTCTAGGGAATTTTTAAATTATTAGGTTAAAGACTGTCACCTATCATCCTTGATTTTTCAAACAAGCTGACCATCTTTGGCTTGAACTAGTTTCAACTAGAACTGCACTCCTTTTTGTATGAAAACTTCACACCCATGTAAACACAGAAGTAAAAGAGAAAATAAGGACAAAGCAAGACACCTAAAAAGACAGAACTGAAACATCTATATGTAACAGTAATCTAAATTTGATTTTTGTATTTAAATTGACATTGAGTGGGAGACCTTGTCACGTTTTTGAAAATAGCTCTGTTGGTAGCTGTAGAAAAGCTGTCAGAGGTACCTGGCCTTCTGCTGCTGGGTCACTCTTGTGGAAGATTTTTGAGCCAGTTCAGCCTCCCACTAATAACAAACAGATGTACTTAATGCTACTGAATGTAAATATTATTCTAACGCACTTTTGCCTAGTTTTCCATGAGGCCTTATTTTGAACCACACATGCCTGTGAATCCCCCTGCCCAAGGGTTCTGCAGGTGGCCTATCTCACAGTGCCATTAGAAAGTTAATTACCTACAAGGGAAGTTTAAACAAGTTGTTCCAAAAGCAGTGGAACTAATAAAGCCTGGTTTCCTAGAGATTTGTGGCTTGCATCATTCCCTGCTCTATAATGCTGCAGTCCAAGGCCCTTTTCCATACTTCTTTGATAAATTCCCCTCTCTGTGATCCACACAGCTCCCCTCCACCCCTCCTGTATCCATCAGCTTCAGGTCAAGCAAGAGGCACTGGGCTTGTTTCTGAACACTGTGCGTGCCAGTGGCTTGACCAGGATACATGTGCTGAAATTTTCCTTCCATCCATGTACAAATGTCTTTCCTAGCTCTAGTTTTCTCATAATAAAGAGGAAATTCACAATTTTGAGAAAACAGTGGCACTTAAATTCAGTAAAAATGGCCAACAAGTTTAAAAGTTTCTTTAGAATAAAAATATCTAATCATACTCAGTGAATGATTTTATTAGATACATTCCTTTAGAAATTTGGTCAAAACTGTTCCTTCCTCTCATATTATCTGAGTATATTTTCTCATTGGTTAAAAGGACATTTTATCTCTTAATCTTGTAAGCAGTATCAAATCTTTGAGATCATTCCAATCACTTTCTTCATCATCTCGAAGATAATTAGGCCTACAGAAAGATAACTGCATGCTTTTCAAAATTTATCAAGTAACACACAGTACTAAAATTAAAATGAGAATTTTAATTTTTTATTGCCTCAGGGAATGAGCCTACAGTCTGAACCACTCTCAGATACCTGAAATCTTCAAGGACCAAAGTGTTTTATTTCCTTTTGATAAGCCTGTCCCACAGCTCTTATAGCATCTTTTCTTCACTAAGCAATGGTCTAAAAGTGTAATTTTCTTGGACTTTCTACTCAGTCCTCCTTATGACTGTTTGTGAATACCATGAGTCTGTAATCTATACAGAGCAGGTTCCCTAGCCCCACACTCACAGAGAGATTAGACTTTTACAAGAGAGACCTTTCTTAATAGCAAAAATAATAAATGTACCTCCTAAAATAACATCTGTGAATCTGGCCCAACTCACCCAAAGATATTTTCTATCACCCAGTAACTATAATCTGCATGCATATTACTAGCCCTGAGCTCTCTGGGCCTGTTTTGATTAATCTCTCCCCAGGACACAGAGCCTTCCAAGCCATGAATCACTTCACTTGATTTTGTCTGCACTTTTCCATGTCAGCAGTTTTCCTGCCCCACCACATGATGACAAGAGCAGCATGCAGCGCTTGTTGACTGCCAAGTGTTACACTCACTGTCTCACGTGTAGAAAAGGCGGTGGAAACAGATCTGCTTTGTTTAAGGATGTGTAGGCATCTCTAGCTTCATCTATCAAAATACCAAACCTCTCTTCCCAAAATAATCCCCAAGATTCCCCACAGACTGTGTGAACCTTTGAGGCAAAATTGCATTGCCACACGTTGGTATGACACAGCCTGCAGAAGCTTAAGTGGTGACTACACACTGGCATCACCCTAGGGTAATACCCATTTCTGTAGGCTTCATATCAGCCTTGCCCTTTGAATCTCTCCTTGCCCCTATTTTGATGTGTTGCTGACTCTCCAGCAAAGCTACACCCTTCTTTTGGTTGGGAATATGTTAAATACTTTTTCATTACAATAGTCATTAAAGATCTATCATGAGTCAAGGCTTTGGTCAGAGCTTTGTTTATTCTGCATGAGAGCTTCAATGGAACTTGTTCCAACTGTGTGCATTCATCTTACAGATGATGAGAGACATAGGGAGAATTTTGTTTTGACCTTCCCAAAATAAATACTTTCAATAGAAGAGATACAAAATAAATAGTAAAAAGACTGTAAAATATTGAGGAAACTTGGAATGTCTTAGAAGATTACATAGTGTCTTCCCATGTAAAGAGATTAATTTCTTTTCAAAATCCTCTTTAAACTGTAAATTATCTAATAAACATCTATTTCAGTCATTATTTAGAAGTTTAAAAACAGAAGGATGAAATTACTAGAGTGAACTATTAAAGGAAGAGAAAGTTAAGGTTCTAATTCATTGTAAAATCAGTCCTAGCCATAATGTCTGGTAGGATATTGTACAGAAAAAACACGGGCAGCAGCAAAGGAATCTAATCCGCTGCTCAGGGTCTGGGAGATGAAGAGTCCTGGGGTGGGCTGCGAGCTCCAGCCAGAGACACATTGACCCTGCATATCACAATGTCCTCCTCTTCCCTGTGCTCAGGGAGTTCATCTGGTTCTGCCCCCGGTGGCTTGTGATACAGCAAGGAAAAGGAGTGAAAGTGTTTTCCCTTGCAGTTTTTCCCAGTTCTCCAAGGAAAAAAGAGAGGCTGAGGCGAGGAGGAGGTGGGAAGAGAAATGAACGCCTAGTTGTTCTCTGCAAGAGCGGCTATGAAGAAATAAACAACTCACATTACTCACAGGAGGGGGTGAAAGGAAAGTGGAGCCAGTCTGCACAAGCTGGATTTTCCTGGCTCCAGCAAACTCCTCCTGGAGTAATATATTGAGCCACCTCACACCCTTCACTCCTTTATCTGAAACAAACTGTCCACTTGCAAGAAGCCTTTTGCCTTCCCTCGCAGACCTGTCCCCAGCTGCTTTTCACAGGTAAAGGAACAGAGGAACCAAGAAGTCCAAGCAGAGACTCAGCAGAGGAGGAAAATAGCCACAGGAGTCACAAGGAGCTGGAACTTCCAGCACCATCCAGGAAAGAGATGGGAATAGCCTACACTGTTTGCTGAGGTGTCCTAGCTGTAAAGTTGCCAACTTTCCTTTTGACCTGCCACAGAGTTACTGGTGTGGCTAACACACGGCAGGGAAGCTGCACAGGGACTAAGGAAAGTAAAAACACCACTTGTATTTACTGAATCAGATTTGAGACATGAATGGCAGTGTGGCAAACTGGGAGCATACAGTGCATCTGCTGTAGTTTCTGCAGACACAAATTGTTTGAACATGTTTAATCTGAAACATTTTACCAGTTCTGAGAGAAAACAAGTAGAGGTAAGATACGGGTCTTCTTAGAGGTTTACATTCTAAATATTCAATATCATGCACACAGAATATTTAGAACTCTACATCTTTGCTTTGAAAACCATTGGTTAGATGATGCCCATTCTAGAGCTTGTCTTCTGAAAAAACAAAAGAAAATTGAAATTTCCAACTTATTTTACATTCTTCTGCACTCAGTACAACTTTAAATTACTTTTTCAACTCTCCCGTATTTTCAGAAAGATTGCATACCCACCATCTATTTCATTATGCTTGCACTAACCAACAAAATGGGATCACAACCAAACTCAGAATTTGACATAACCCCCCAGAATTATGGAATGTGCTGTGAGTAGGGGAAATTTCTGGGAAACATTGCTCTAATGTACAACCACCAGATGACTGCACAACGGATTTATAACTGTATTAGGAGGGTAACTTAAAATCTGAATATAACCATTGTGATGAATGATGGTATTTGAATTGTCTTAGAAGACAGCTTTCTCTCCCACTGAAGATACATCACAGGGGGAATAATTTATGGAATTCACTTTTCATTCAACCCCAAATTTTCTTAAAGCAATGCAGGGAAAGTAATACACAAACTCTGGGTCAGACCTGAAAAGACTGCAGCCCAATGGAAACAGGGGCAATGCAAACAGAGCAGAGGACATACTGGGATAAATGTTGTGAGCAGTTTGCAAGGGCAAGGCACTGTGTGACCCACCTGCTCTCAGGTCACCTTGGCCTCATGAGTACCTCTAACTCTAGCCTCCTACCCATAACATCATTAGAGACTGCCAAACTATGAATCCCACATCCAGCTCTCAGGCAGGGACCAAATGACAGCCTGGTAGGCAAATGGAAAAACTCATCTCTCAATCACCTTCTGCAAAACCATTCTTTGGCACCTTTATTCAGTGTCTGGAGTGGGTTCTGGCCCCTACCTTGAATTTGAAAATTTCTCTTCCAAAAAGTAGAGCCCAGAAGTCAGGCACAGACAATGCACAGGAACACTGAATCACCTCTTAACCTTTGCTTGTCAGTAGGCAGATGATTTTGATGTCCAGCTCCAGGTTTTCAGACATAAATTAAGCATCAAGAACCTGAAGATCTACTGGTTAGGTCTAACTCCCACTGAGACATTGAAAAACATGTCAAGTTCCTTATCTCTACATTGACTTTTGTAAATTGTTTCCTTCAAGTCATTTTGAAGACAGACACAAGTCAGAAGACCAAGCTGAATGAATTTTCATCAGCTGTGTGTGTCTCTCTGCAGGGCAGCATAAAGCAAACCCTCATTCTGTTAGAGATCCACAGATTTCAAGTCTCCTCTCCTGTACAATCCGTTATGACTGCTAGTTTTGTTACAGCATTGTCAGACATCCCAATATTGACCAAAGCTCTTTGTTTAACATTAGGGTCCCATGTAGGAGCTTCCCACTTGTTGGCCAAAATTTACAAGACAGGGTTTTGACCCAACTCAGTCTAACATAATTCACTGCCTAGCAAATGTATAGACTTTATTAGTGGGACCCCAGTCTTTCATCACAATATTTCTGTGCTTCAGCTAACCATAGTCCACGCTACTATCATCAACATTGTACTTTCCAGAAAGAAAATTTCCTGGGAATAATTTTGCAGTCTAGGGCCAGGATGAGGCAACTTGCAGTAGTAAAAAAGAAAAGCTTAAATGTAACTCCACCGGAGCTGGCCAGTGACTGAAAACCTGAACATTCACAGACAAAATCCTGGCCCTGTTAAAGGCAATGAGCAAATTCTCACTGATTTCAGCAAGATCTGGATTTCTCCCACATGCACTCAGAAAAATGTTTTTAAAATCACCCTTGAGACTTAGTCAAGCATTCACATCCCTGCTTCTGTAAAGAACCAAAATTTTCTCAACCCCCAGAGCATTAAAACCACCCCCATATCTAATGTAATTGCTTTTATCTTCAAAAGCATGGCAACTAGTCCAGAAAACAGATCAAGAGGCTTGTTAAATGTTAAAGAAGTTACACTCTTCTGTCTCTCCCCTATGTTTCCTCCTGTTTATTTTAAAAAGGAGCTTTATAATCCAAGAACCTAATTCCCATCCTGCAATGTTTCCAGTGAATGAGTTATGGGCATTACTAGGCCGATAAAATACTTACAGGATTTCAGAATTAGTTTCACCTTTTCTAAAATCATCAATTCTTAGAATAAAGTAAGAGGAATATCCGGTGGAAATGTGTTCTATCAAAAGGAAAAAGACTGCACCTATATTTAGTCCCATTCAATACAGACTATTTCAAAGGAGCACTGTAAGTAAAACTCTTAGACAATACTATATAAACACATTATTTAAACTACATTCTGGATCTGATTAATTATAACAGGAGATCAAATGTTAACAACTTAAGAATCTTCACTCCCATCTATACATATGGAGTACTTTAAAAGTACTATAATTTCAGAGTAATAAATAAGAGCTCTCACCTAAATTATATGAACATTCTCTTTTGATTGCTTTAAGGTGAATGCACAATACAGAGTTTTTATTGCAGGCTCATTTGGTAGAAGTTGCCCATATATGGCTGCTAAGAGAACCAAAGAGGAAAATTATGTCCTTTGTAAGAACATTTAATTCACATTCCTGTTCTGTTTTCTGTACAACAGTTATGCTTATGACAGGTATGCATTCCTGCAGTACTTACAATGTGTTTTTATGTGAAAAAGACATTCATATTCATTCTTAGCTGAGAACATGTCTTGCATTGCTGTGAGTGTTACAGTAATCCTGTTTCTTAAGAGAATAAGCCAGGCCAACTTTCTCAGTATTTAAAGTCCAAATTCAATTTGTATCCTTACCATTTTGCTTCCAGTTATTTTCTCAAATACTGGAAAACTTCCACTAAGCTCTACTTCTTACAAAAATATATTGAATGTTTATTGCCTGATAACAATTACAGCAATTTTCAGTATAATTAGAACTGCCACATCCTGTAGCCACCAATTTAAGTGAAAGGGAAAAACCATCTCCAGTCCAAACCATAACACAGATAGTCCAAGCTCATTCCAGATGAGAGAGAGCAGAAACACAAGCATGTGATCCCAAGCTACCAATATAGACTTTTATATGCCACATATCACCTTATAAAATTCAGTAATGGAAGTGAATCCTTTATTTGAGGTTTCAGCTATTTTCCTTCTTCTTTCCCTTTTTCAGAAGCAGACAGACTGGGCCAGAGTTTCATTTTGAATTAATAGTCAAAATGATCAGCCTCAAGATGGAAGACTTACAAGGAAAGCAAGCCCAGTATTTTGGAAAAATTACAGCTGTAAACCACGACTGAAATCTACTTCCATGAGTTTTCATTGTGCACAATCAGACTTTAGGGAGAAACACCTTTTGCTTAACATATATGAGTTTGGCATCAACCTACCCCTTTTGCAAGAGTTCAGCAGTACCAAGACACTGAACTTGAGTAACTTCAGACTGCAAAGAATGGAAGGAGAATTGGAACAGACACACAGCACTGCTTTTACTCTTGCTTCAGTGTCACTTTTGAATCAAAAGTAGTCAGGATTTGTCCTAAGTCACCATGGCAGTCTGGTAGCTCCAAAGATATGTTGTCTCTATTGCGCCCCTGTATCTGCCCTTCATTTACAAATGGACGCCAGAAACCAAACTTACTTGGTCTTATGTATTCTGAAGGCTGTAACAAAAAACAAAGGATGTTCCAGAATTCAGTGTGTCCACTTCCCTATAATACCTGTCACATTTTTATCTCATTCACCACAGGTAACTCAAAGAAGGTTAACTTTTTCATTTACTTTTCTTCAGAAAGCAGCAACTGAATGGTTCATATTGCTTGCTGTTTGACTTGTTAAATATAAGATTTTTTTCACCTCAGAACTCAACTAAAGTTTCAAAACAAACTTACTTTCTATTGGAAAGATGGGGGGAAAAGGAAAAAAAAAAAAGAAGGCTCAAAATTTCATCTGGAAAATGGTTAAAAAAGAAAAATAATTTTTTTTTTTTTAAATTGCACTACTCAAAATAACCTTATTCATTAGATAAGCTCATTTATTTTTCCATTCTATGTTGTTTTTTCCAACAATAAATGTATAATCAGTATGTAGCTAAGGAACTGTAATTGTTATTTCTGGAACTTACAAGGAAAGAACCTAGATATTTGATTGGTGTCTGAGTTCAAAAGAGCAGTGACTTGACTTAACCAACTTCTATCTCCTGAAATGAGCCTCAAGACATCGCCCCTGGAGTACTCTCCCACCCTTTCCTCTACCCTCCCCAAAACCATCCCATTGCACAGGGATATCACCAGGCAGTCATCTCATCTGAAACACGACCTTGCATTTCAGCACCTCCATTACCTTCTCTGCTTCCTGAAGTTTCCATTTCTCACCAGCTCCCTTTTTGTCCATGGGCATGCACCATGTTCTCTTGAGACATTAACCTCATGTTTCCTCATAAACATGCAGTTCAGAAAAACCTTCAGAAAGAAAGGCAGATGATATGGTAAAACACAAGAATTTGGAGTATTTTGCACACTTCATCTTACTGCTGGGGAAGACAATTTGCTGTAGCTCTGATGAGGCATTGTATTTCTCATTGGTCCTGACCAGCTAGGAGCATATAAATATTTCTGTAATACCATTTCTGTCTAGATTATCCTTGATATTTAAAATGTAGATTGTATGGCTAGGATGGTTTGTGTAGAACACAGATATTAAATGGTCCAATGATGATGGCAGCATTAACTACATGGAAAACTATCAGTTAATTTTACTACATTAATTTTATTATTTTTCAATACTGTGTGTCAGAATGACTTACTATTTCAAAACAGCAAGCGGATACTCCTGTGGATAACCACTTTTTAGATTTCAAATACATGAACTCCATAAGAAAAAGCCAGTAAACATTCCAAAATGTTAGATGATGTTTCTAAAAACATCTTTGTTGTTAAGGAATTTAAATATATATCTTTTGAACTCGCACTTATGCAATTATGAAAAAATATCATAATGTAAATGTGAACAAATGTAAAATGTTGGAGTCTAACACCTGAACTAAGTTCAAGCCCTGTGGAATATGTTCACTCTTTTAAACTTAGCTCAGGATTAACAAGTAACACTAGTCAGAGCCAGGGTGAAATATGGAAACTGTCTTATTGGGAGATGAGTGCATAGTATGAGCTTACAGAAACAGGTCTGGATTTTTTGCTTATATAATGGGTCAACCAGAAAAAAGCTGTAGCTGCAGGCTAAAGATACATATTTCTAAAACAGGTGCCACCTCCCTCCTTTTCCCCTGGTACCAGAGCATTTCTAACACTGGAGTTTTGCTTGCTGCTGGTTTTCACTATGACACTGAAGTGATTTGAAGGACAGAACTCTAATTCTTTAACCTGATGCAGAAACCTTTGGGAGAGACCCAGCCCTCCAGCTGACTGCATATGTGATTCATAGCTAACGACAGTTCCCTGTTTTATTCTCCCTTCTCAATACAGCTCAGAAGAAAAAGAGAGCTTATTTCCTGTCCAGTTAAGCCCGAAAAGAATTATGATCTCTTTGGCCTTCTTGAAACTAGGACAAGGCAAGGAATCCTTTGGCTTTGAGGGTTTGTGAGTCATGTCACAAAGACAAGGAATCAGCTCAGAAGGTGTAAGCAGTGGTGCTCTGTGTGCTGTGTGGAGTGTCCAGGACTGCTGTGCCTGGCCCTGAGACACTGAAGCACATGGCTGACCCCTGGTCCAGGACAGCCTCGGAGTGTTGGGCTCTCAGGCTGGAAGCTCTTGTTCTGTCAGCTGCTGCACAGCCTCAGTCCAGGACATAGAAAAAGCAGGATCCCAGCCACGGTCAGGAGAAGCAGGCTCACCCTCTTCATTTAAGCTGCAGCACGTCGTCACAAATCCCACATGCTGTGCAGGTGGTCAAGTGCCTCTGAATGCAGGACCTGCTGCAACAAAAGGTAGAGCCCTGTCAGTAACTGGAAATGAGGCCCCATGTGTCACAACTCAGCCACACTGAGTGCAGAGAATGGTTGGATTAGGTGAGATGATAAGTCTCCACCTTGGAGCACTTGCTGCTGTCAGTGTCCATGAAGTGGCTGATGTTCTCACACACATGGTTTAAGTTCAAGATTGCTCTGTGGGAAGACTGGATTTGGACTCACTGATCCTAAGGGGTCCCTTCCAACTCAGGATATTATTAATCTAAGGAGCTGGTAGTTATGAAAAAGATCTTATTCAGTGCTCTAGTCCAGTAAACGAGCATCATATCCCATGAATAATTCTTTCATGACAGAGATGATTGACACAAACCCTGCAAGGTCTGTAATTTTTAATGGCTGCTTCTAAAGGGAAGAAACTGCTGAGAATTAGAATCAGCTGGGACAACTGTGTCTCAATAGAAAGGTTTTCGTATTATATGTGGACGGTCATTAACTGCTATAGGAATGAAAGTTTCACAAACAGAGGTTCCACCTCCTTCAAAAAAATAAAAATAAACAATTATGGGTGAGCAAGGGTAAATTTCACATGGTAAGCAACAGAGTTCAATGTGCTAAAAATCATTTATCATGCTGAGATCAACCAGTGCTTTACATATTTCCTCCCCAAACTCTGTCTTGTGGGGGATTTGTCTCCTAACAGGTTTTGTATCGCTGAGTTGCAAAGTGTTCATGATGAATTGTTTTTGGCACTCAATCCAAAGACTTGAAAGCCCAAGTCCTTGCAAATAAAAAGCAGAACCTTTTTTTAACATCACTGTTGGACACAGCACTGTTGGACAGTCTACACTGTGTGCATAACAGGAGAGGGGTCTATGGCCTGTGCCTTGGTTTGTCTGTGATATCAGGGAGGCATGAGGCTATCAGCAGTGTTATAAAGCAAAGCCACTAGAGGAATCTGAGCACATTTGAAATAAAGGCTATTGATATTATATTTACTCCTCCTTCACTCTACCCCAGTAACTGTGGGACTTGTTATTGCCTCTCTAACTCCCACCATCAGTGATCCAGTACATCCTTCCTGCTGTCCTGTTACTCTCCTTGCCTTTCCTAAACCTCTTGCTCTCGTTAGTTTCCCCACACTTCTGACAAAAATGCCTTACTCTCTTTCACTCTTTGAAGAAGAAATGCACAAAACCCACTCTGGCTTCCATCCTTTTATCCTGCTTTTTCAACAGTTGCCATGAACATGAACATTCTGAATTCTTCCCCACTGACCTCATTCTTTACTCAGTCCAGACTGACTTCTCCCTTGAAATTACATCCAGACACAGTGAAGCACACCTCCTACCTGAATCCAGATGTTCTCATTCCACCTTTACAGTTCTTCAACTTTTATCTCTTTGTCATGCTTCTCTTTACATCCAGCCTTCCTCTGCTATTTGTGTTTTGATTTCGCATTCAGCACATCTCATTCCTTTTCTTTCCCACTTTCAACAAAGAATTCAAACACTCCATCTTCTGTTGTGCCCTTTCTCCTTCAGTTTCTGTACCTTCCATACCATTTTACAATTGCAACCCACACAAAATTTTTGAGCAGAATAATTTTATCAGCTGTGTATTTAAGAGTAAAATTCATCACATTCAGAATAATTATTACTGCATTCTGTCATTCTGTAAAAAAGCAATGTTCCTAGATGGTAGAGAAAACAGAAACTCTGTCTTTTTTTCTTATTCTCTTATCATATAAAATTATTCTCTAAGAAGTGCTATGGGACTTTTAGGCAATAAGTAACAGAGCAATATATAATTCACTGTCATATGGCACTGTTATATGGTATGCCTTACAGTTATACCTCATCTACATATACTGTGTCACAATCTATTTTGTCCTTCATAAGACCACTCAGAACTTCCTAAATTATCCATAATAAATAACATAAAAGGACAACTCTTCTGTTCTCAGAAAAATAAAACTTCAATTTATATCCCCTTTTAGGTATAAAAACTATAATACTGTTGTGCCACAGCTGGGGGTTTCAGCGGGTTTAACTACACTAATTTTTCATAAAGCTTGCAACTTGAATTGAAAGATCATTTCCCTTTTTGTTTTTACAAAGGTCAATATGAATCTACCTCTGGATTTCAACAGAAGCTTGATCAGACACCTGTTTTCTGTGATACTCAACTTCATTCATCACTGTTATCTACTATTTATCTTCACCACTTGACTAGGGTTGTGATTAAAACACAACTAAACCAAACAAGTCAAAAAAAGTTAAGAGACATTAAAAATTATGCCTCATTTAATTAAATAATATATGCAAATAACAGTTTATAACATAAGAAAAATACAGTCTGCATAATAATTAGCAAACTGTAATGAAGAAAAATATAATTAAATTCTGCAGTCTCCATTCCAGAAGGAATTTGTTTATATACAACATACAGTCATTTTTAAAACACATTTATGTATTCTTCATTGTAATTACAATTTCATCCATGAGGGTGAAAAAGCCTATTAATATAGGGTTGTGAGGATCATCTCCTTCATTCATATGATTACATTCACTTAGTTATTCCACTTTTTGTTTGGTTATTTGTCCTTATCATGTCTTGTCCTTTTTTACCATTAAATGCTCAGAAATGGAATTTTCTATTCCATGTTTATAAACAACCTAGCACAACAGGACCTCAATCATGGTTCTGAGATTCATAAACAATTCAACTTCTAATTATAACGACTTCATCATTACTCATGGCTGGCCACAAGAACATTCTGATTTAACTCTAGTTAAATAGGTCTGTAAATAATATTTCTGTCAGGCCCTTGTTCTTGTGACAGAAACTGTAGAATAAATGAATACTTTAAGCATTATCATTTCCCCCCACATATAGAAGACACTGTATTTTTATGTAGCCTCTTCTGTCAATAAACTGAATGTACCATTGAATTTTTCATGGAAATCAGTGATCGATGTTGACCTCCAAATTGCTAAGAAGCACAGTGTTGGCCTCTAACCTTAGCTGCCCCAGTATCTGCTGGGGGTAAGTGGATGCAGCAAAAAATTTCTTGGTCCTTCAAGCTTGCCAGTGATGTGATTTAGAGCAACCCACGCCACATCTGACTAGCTGTGACCCCAGAGGGCTGCCTGCCAGCTGGGATCTGCCAGAACATCGTGTGCTTTGGACGTTCCCCTGTTCCCACAGTAACGTTTTGTCGGGGGCTGCAGGGAATGTGCTAAGCAATGAGAATACCCAGCTGAGGAGATGCAGCAATTTTCCAGACATCTACAGTACAAAATAAAGGAGCTCGGACTGACACACTCCAAAGCTGTTTGCAAAAGCAAACGCTCTTATTCAGGGATTGAAAGATCACACCACTCTACAGCAGCCCTGGCTCTGAAGGAGAGGTGGGGAAATGTTGCCCATGAAGACATTTCTGTTTTAATTTATAAGACAGCTAAGATAAGCAATGCAAAACTGCAATTGTATTCAGACAGAGAGCACTGAAATAAAGGCAGATAACAAGGATTTGTGGTTTCAGGACACTACTCTGTCTTGAAGCAGTACTGTCTACATTGTCAACAATTTTACATGTGTATTTAAAACTGTCCATCAGTGGAAAATAATTTTTATAAAATCAATGTATGTAAATAAGTGAGATATTTTATATCAATGAAATATTTTTGCACCTCAACTATCTTTGCAAGATAACATACATACTGGGGATGGGCCAAAACCAAAACCTGTCAAACTATGTGTTTCTGAAAAAATAACTTTTTATAAATGAGACTTAAAAGTGAGGCTCTAACTGCCAAGAGCACTGAAAAGTCCCAGCCCATTTCCAGTGAGGACCTAATCAACTACCTCAGCTCATTGTCTCGTGCTCGTTCACTTCCTGTCCCAGTCGACTACCCAGGATTGCTCAACAGCATTGGGTGGTTATTGAATTCCTCTCCCATCGATCATGGTGCTCCAGTGCTGGGTTTCTGAAGCTGAGAATAGTTTTGCAAATCCCTGATGAAATGCAAAAAGCACTTTGGGGGAAAGTTGATAAATGAAAGCTCCATAGAACTTTTTTGTTTAGCACAAGAGCTTAATGGAGCATGATCGTGGTGGGTGGTGTGCACCTTCAATGGGGGGCGAGGGGCAAGCCAGAAAACAATCTTGCTGAGAAGAAGGAGGAGGCTGAGACAGTAAACATAAAGCCATGGGCTTTGTAAGAGATTATTTCTTAAAGAAGTGTATTCCAGTATGCAACACATATTTTCTATTGCTTTGAAATTGCATCTGCTTTTTATAAGATTATTATATAAGAAAAGCCTATTTGCCCGAGTATGTGGTTACACATTTTCTACTGACTTCACAAATTGTTCAAATTTCAGTATTTGTTGGCTTCATTATAGACCAGTGTTATTACTGGCAGCTACTAATAAGGTATTAAAAAAGCTTTTTTTATTGTTACTATAGTGTGGTATTAAGGATCAGAAACTCATCTGCAATAAGTGAAAGCTGAAAGGGCAGGAGTCAATTTACATTGTATTACATTTTAAAATCTTACCAAAATAAATTGTATTTTCCCAAATGGTCGAGGAACCAACAGATCCCCAGATGTGTGACAGCTTCTGAGGTCTCCTCAATTAGAGCTCTCTGTTTCAAACCAAATCCTGCCCAATTTTTCTGTTCAGTTGAAGAGGTTCCTTTCGACTGGCCTTTGTGCTTCAGCTCATTTCCTATCCAAGGCACTTTCTGGGCATATTTACAGCTGATCTTCCCCCCGTACTTTAATATTTTCTATTGATTTTGATCTCATACTAACTGAACACAGATTTTCCACCACAATCACCCATAAACACAAGCAGTAAGGAGGAAGCTACAGCGTGAGGAGCCATGCACACAGAAGCTGAAGGGTTGGCGTAGGTCAAATCAACAATAACCAGCCCTATTCTTGACGAATTGCCCACTGCTGGGGGAGATGTTTCAGTCTCACATTTCTGGCACTGTGGCACACTCTGACAGGCAGAGGAACCAACAGATTTCAACCAATTGTTCATCTAAGTGGTTGGTAATCTAATTTAATTGCTCAGCTAATTGCTCGTCTGAGTGGCACCAAGCACCAGGCAGTCCTGTGTTGGGAATGCAAGCTCCTTTTTAGCATCAGAGAGTGAACACATAAAGCATTTTGAGGAAACTAGAAAATCAGAAAAAGCTCCATTCCCAAGTGAGATGGGTTAAATCTCTGTTCACTGCTTATGTTTTTACTTTGCTTCATCAGTAAACTGAAACACAAAAAATGGGTCTATAAAATCTCCAATTATACACCCAGGTAAATGTTTTCCTTCAAAATACTAAATTAGAATTGTGTGCAGTTTTAGGGCAGCAAACCTGTGCCTACATTAATCTTGATAAACTGAGACCACAGAACACACCTATATGAATTAACAAGCAGGAAAATTTCAGGCTAAAAAGAATAAACACATATGTGAATGATATGCAAGCAGTTGATCTTGAAGACCATAAAAAAATCAATTATTTTACTGTCTTTGAAAATAAAGTGCTCGAAGAAAATGAGAATTGTTTATAATCCAAAAGCCCTGAGTATGTAGAGGGGTTCCCTAACTTTCCAGAGAGACACCAAGTGCAGTGGCTGAAATATTTCACCTCATAGGGTCGTGTTGAATGCTAATATCAGCAGAAGCCACTGCACTCCCCTGAGGGCAAAACTCACCAGGTCTGTTCTCAGGTCAACACATTCAGAAAAATCAGGTTTAAAGTCAAAATTGGTGGGACAAAAGGACAGAAATCAAAGCCAAAAAGAGCAGCAAAATGAAGTTTTCATCTCAATTTATGGCAGCACTATATGCAGACTGTTAGAAAGCATACATCCAGTTTTACTGAGGGAGAGGGAAGGTCTCTTGGAGAAGTGTACAGCTTTCTGCAGCATTACTAGCCCGGGCGAGCTTCCAGTATCAACTGGTTTCACTAGATTTGGCGCAGCACGTGTAATACAATTACTTACAGCATTGCCACACTTTCGATAAACTGCCACAACATCAGCTCTGCTCTTGGGTAAGGACACGACACTCACTGAGCCCACTCCTTATAAACCCTACACAAGACGAAAGATGATCAGTCACTCATGGGTGCCGCACTGCACTTGTACAAATGACAGGTTATTTTGACACCTACTGGCCAACTCTACGTACAGCATTGTTAAATTCCCAAATTCCCAGGCTGAGACAGTGCCAAGAGTAGGCAGATATTTAAGCCAGACGCAGTAAAGTAAAAACTATTTTTCTTTCCTTTTAAATTCTTTTTCTACTGGAAGTCAATGTATGATTGGAAATTGGAAAGGCAGGACTGACCACTAAATATTCTAGGCTTGTCTGAATCACAGGTTTACTTTAAAATAATTTGAGAGGATAAGGACAGGGACAAGACAAGTAGGAAGAAGAACATAGGGACTGGGAAGCAGGATGCTGCTTGGAGAATGTAACATTTACATTTGTAAGCACTGCTGTGGTTAATGGCTCTAAAATAGCTCTTAGGCATTGATGCATGAAATCCATTGCCAGGTCCAGGTGTTGAAAAAGGAATTGACTGATAAGAAAAGGCTGGCCAGAATTGAGAGCACTACCAGTGATATAAACAACTGTCATTTGGGGGAAAAAAGGATTAATCTCCACTGGAAGCTAATCAGAACACCATTGCCCCTAAATACCGTTAGAGGATTATAGTATCAGGATCCATAAAGAGAGAGGGTGCTGTTATATTACAAGTCAGTTAAAATACATCATGAAAGTAAAATCTAGGGGTTCAGGATGAAAAGATTAATGAAACTTTACAAGATTTTGACACTGGGAGTCAAAAAGCATGGTTACTGTCAACTCTTCTGGCAGGCTGACACAAGCAGAGAATCAGTAGATGCAGACACAAAGTGATGATTCTGCCCAGCTAGCTGGATCTACAAAATGAAGAAATTATTCAGGTCCAGAAATTATAATACAGTTTGAGAGAGCAACATAGTGCACTCATTTAAGCACTGATCCCTAGATTTTCCAGTCTTCTTTGCAAGAGCTTCCACACTCCACATTTCCTTGGCTGTGCACCTGAAAATGGACGCAAAGCAAAGTTCAGAGAAATGCTCAGTTGAAAGTAGAACAAATTTTCCAGCTTTCTGCTGTTCCCAGCCAGTCCTATGGATTTAGCTACACTGTAGACAGTGCAAAGCAACAAGTCATACAATATTTTTTGCAAGTAAGGAATACAATCAGCATATTGCAAGAAAACAAGCCAAACATACCTTCCAATGATTTCTTTTAACCAAGGAAATTTAACAATTAGCACTAGAGTCACCATATATCACAATATGCACCAAAGATAGGTGAGAAATGGGCAAAAAAGATAGACTCTAAAGTAAGTGTTGAGAGCTAGTACTATCCCACCTTAGTCAGCCAGACTTGGACATGCAGCAGCTGTTCAGTTGGAGCACTGAAGAAATAAATTTATGATAAGGGATGGAAAAGTTTTCTCAAGCTGAAAAGTTTGTGAAAAGTCTTCCTGGTGAACACTGGTAGTAATAGGGATCAAAGTCTTAAAAGTTTTTCTTTCTTTCCCTCTTTATTATGCTAGGGTCAATTTAATTTAACTGTGCCATTAAATGGAAACCTGTCCTTCTTGGATAAGGAAACTGATTTGGACCCGGCCCAGTGATTGCCCATATGATACAGAGAGTGCAGACACTTTCATACAAATTTCTGCCCTTCTTAGTCCTATTTCTTTATCACTCCCAACATCCTTATTTGTTTTTTTCAGAGTGAAGCACTCCATTACCCTTTTTTGCTTTTCACTGACTTACTTTGTTTTTCATCTACATATTTGGCTTTTTACCTTTTTCACAGTACTTTTTTTTCCTGCCCCTTTACCACACTCTTGAAATATAACATGAGCCTAATAGTGTTCAAGATTGAGCTGAACCTTGAAAGTGATGATATCTGAACAGGTTTCAAATTAGACAAAATGAATTGTTCCTTCATTCAATTGCTTGGGAAAAGGTATCAATCTTTTTACAGAGATATGGGGATTGAGTTATGTTTTCAAACAGCACAGAATATTTTTACAAGAGTTCTGTGCCGTATTTGGGATTTGAGTCTCTGCAGAAGGATTTTGTACACTACCACACAGAGAGGGTACAGTGTTGAGAGAGCTCAGAGTTCATCTTTTACATGGGACTCAGAGAATATAGCCATTTTTAGTCAATCAGTTTGTCAGTTAATATCCTCTCTGCATGGTTACTATAAAAAAAAAACCAAAGAAAATCCACAAATGAAATTTTTATGAGAGCCTATTTTAAAGTTTGTCCTTATCTGGCAAAATGTGTCTCTTCAGGCTGTTTATCCCACTGAGATATGGGATAGTTTTTTGCTCTCCTCTGAAAAAAATAGTCCCAGGTGTCCAGTAGTGAGAGTGATACTAGCATAAATACAGATACAAGAAGAATTACAGCGTGAGGATTTTGCCTGTGCCTGTAAGCAAGGGCAATCATTGGTGTCTACAGAGTGAGAGGTGCTGACTGCAGTTCCCGAAGGGCTGTTAAACTCTTTTTTTTTTTTGTATTTGATTTTCTGCAGGGGGAAAAAGTGCTGGTCGTGCACATCAGTGTGTTAGGTGTAGCCTGATCCTGAGCAGAATGACCTCCATGATAGAAACATTTCAATTCCAGTACCAGACAAGAAAATACAGACAATCGCAGATGGGCAGGGAAAGCATAAAGAAAACTGAAAAGGCATCTTGAAGGGCAGCAATCTCAGCTGCCAGGTGCTAGTCTCTTTTTCTGGGCTTTTTGGGCAAATTGAATTTTAAGAAGTGGTACTTAAAATTCATCTGCATGTAAAGCCAGTGTCAGTTTCTCCTACCCAATAAAACAACGAGAAAAATTCTTGAGTTCATGCCCTCCAGGTAATTCAGCTAAAGAAGTAGAGGGAGCATCCATTGCATCTCATTTTAACAGTGCAAAATCAAGGTTCTTGAAACTTTATACCATCAAATGATGAAGGTAAAAGTCCCTAGCAGCCATTGAGCCTGAGGTCAGATATTCCACAGCTGCACTCCAAACACAAAAAAGAACTTTTATCTTAAGCCTCCCATGATACTTCAGATGCCTTAAGCAAAATTCTCCTCTTTCACATGCACACTGTGTTTCATCTCTGCTGGTTTTTGCACTCCTCCTGTGGGCAGAGTTAGTGGGATTCCCGCTTGAGCAGAGCAGGCAGAATAGCACAACCACGATCACTTGATTCCTCAGGAAAGAAGTTGTATTTTAGCAAGGCTGCCCATGAAGATCAGAATGGATATTATTATTGACATATTCAGCTCCCTCCAGCATCAAGAATGCATGTACCCCATTCCTGTTATATACATGGAAGAACAGGAATATTGTGAACAAACTTCACGGCTTCATTCCCCTATCTCACCAAGCTTTTATCTGCACATTTTACCATTAACAAATAAACACACCACACTTTTGCTGGATAAGGAAAGATACTGCCCTGTATCTTACCATATACCTGAGTATAATATCTCAGGTATGTGTGAAGAACAACACCCAAAAGCACTTAATTAAGCTTTTATTTGCAGTGATGAAGGTTACCTGCAGGTACTGAATAGAATAAATACAGGAATGGCAAGGTTAGCATAAAACTAGCATTAGTGGTGTATGCTACTTGCTCTACAGCTGTTGCTTGTGTAAATAGAAAGCAACCATGTGCCAAGAGAGGGGAGAGAAAAGGGAGGCTGTAGTTGGCCAAACTGAGGCAATTTTGCAGTTGTAGGGGTTGCAGATATATATGTGTATATATATATATATGGGTAAAACAAAGGAAACCCCAGACCCTGTTTTTCCTTCCACTAACTATCTGGTCTCTGAACTCTGATCATCTACTCCCCCTACAGCTATAGTTCTCCTGGCTTATTTGAGAATTTAATTTCAAATTATACATGTGAAAACCCAGCCTGAAATCCCATTTTACCACTAGTTTGATCACTACTGTCTGAACTATAATTCTAAAATATAGCTACTGTAATGTAGTTATGCTTCTTGTTTGCTCTTTGTAGTATAATAAGATACAGAGGCAGGAACCCACTGTATCAAGCACTGTGCAAACATATACCTGTACAATTCGTCCTCCATGAGTTTACAATTGAAATGCACAAGGGTTGAACTATGTTAACACTGCTGCTACTTCCTTTTTTTTTTTAACTAGGCTCTGAAAGACCTAAACACCAAATTGACTGTATATGTTATAAATATTCTCTAAATATTATTCACCCAAGAAGTAGTATAGCAGCTCTGAAAGCATAAGTACAATGTAGAGTCACTTAAAACACACACAACTTTCCCATGCCTCTCCCTTTCAATCCCTTTAACTCAAACACCCACTATTGTTTTCTCCTAACACCTTTATATTAAGCATTTCCAACAAAAAAACAGACCTTGCCTTACCTTCAAGGCACCACTTAACAATCACCTCATTCCTTTGCCCAGACAGCAATAGCTTTTAGCTGTCCTGCTTTTGACTGTGGCTTTTTCCCACACTATCATAAATGTATCTGAACTTCCAACCAGACATGGCAGAATCCCCTTTAAAATATTTCTGTTGCAAACTAATTTCTCCTTCTGACGTTTAATAGAGAGCAGTTTCTGTACTGTGCTAAATTTCCATTTTTTGTCTTAGATGATACCCAACGACAGGAGGTCCTGTAGGGCCTATGACTGAAAAGGCTCCAGTGGACAGCTTGACACATGTTGTAAGAGAGAAGCAAAGCTGAAGTTTATGATAAATATGATGCCACCTTCACTTCTGAATTAATTCCATTTTTTTCTTCCCAAATATGTAACTTGAAAATTAATCCTTCCAGTGTGTTTCCCAGTGCGTAGTCTCTTTCCACCTTTAAACATTAACAGAATGAGCAAGGGACTGGCTCTGTTTTGTATCTCACAAAGAACTGAGCAGTTCTCTAATTTGTGATGAATATGTGAAAGGGAACAAGGGAATGTACAGCCTGAAGTTTCCATTGCAGGCCACTGACTAAATTTGTACCCAGACATTAAATATTGATTTCCAGAACAGACTGGAATAGTTTCTCCTTCATGACCCACTAACAGATCTCTTGCAATTTAACTTTTTTCTTTCTGGAATCATATTTAGACTTCAGATTTAACTAGTTGATTGAAATTGCATAAGTTTAGGATCTTGATGGAGATTCTCACTTATTGTAAAAATGTATCTTTTCCTCCCATACTAGAGAAGTTATTGCAGTCACAAATTATTTAGAAGTCATTATAACAAAATAATACCTCAGAAAAATCTTTCTATCATGTGTGCGTTGCTCAGGAAAACTTTCTGCATTTTAAGCAGTGGTAAGTTTACCATTATTGCCATCAGTGACTTCATCTTAATACATTGAATTTTAAATAACTGATTCTGGCGATTAAAAAGATCCAGAAATGTATTTAATGGACATTTAATTGCTGAAGAGGCTACCATTTTAAAGCTATTCATCATGTGTTAAGTAGTTTATTACATGTAACTAGCCCATCCAAAATTCAAGGAGCTTTGATTTCACTAATATTAATATTTGTCCTAAGCTACTACTAATGATGGATACCAGTTTGAAATGATCTCTTTTCCTTTATATATATGACCTGCAACCACCCAAGCTGTGAGTCTGCTGCAGGTGCACCGAGGAATCCATCTTCTAGTTATAGTCATGTCTAGGTTTTCCTCTTTGCTCTATAACTTATCAAAACAGCTGTAGGAGTTTGGAGAGAAACGAGCAATCTTATTTTATTGTGTTCTAAATATTTGACTACTCAGCCAAAATAAACTTTGGCCTTCTAGTAGCTTAAAGGCAGTATTGGCACATGTAAAACAAAACATACAAAAATACATACCGCGATGAGTGCCAGATGTTCATGGGAGAAAACACACAGCTGTTGGGCTCAGGTCACCTGGACTCATTTTAAAGCCAAAGACACCGGTCACCTTTGTTGAGCTGTCAGATTAACAGAGGGACTGCAAAGACTGGAAGCAAGGGTGGGTCATCTCAGTTACACTGAAGAATGCCAATTTATGCCTCATCAGCCAGCTGTCATGTAAAATTTCTTGTGACAGACAGAACTAAAAATAACTCATTTGTCTTAAATGTACTGTTATGCACTTTGAAATAATCTAGTTATAGTTGCTCTTCTGTCAGAAGGTGAATGTTTCTCAAGTTTACTGCAAAACCCAATTGACCACAATTCTGTTCTTCTATCCAGAAATATCATTGAGCAGTTCAGAAAGAAGTTATTCAGGAATACTAAACATCACCATGTCATGAATTACAAGCAAATGGATTGCCAACCTCTGAATTATATATAACAATAAAATAATAGTTAGAATTATTATTATCCTGTATACACAAGCACAAAATAAATATTGGGTGATATATACCTGTGATATGGAGGTTCAACAAAGATTAATAGAGTACAACAAATAATTGTAGTATTAAAGGTGGAGTTAACCTATTGCTGAAAGAAACTCCAGCAAAATTAGTCCCCAGAAGAGCACTTCCCTTAAAAGGATATAGCTACAGGATTTTAAGTCATTTTGATGAAAACCAGTTTTAAGACTAAACACAATATTCAATTCCCAGTACTGAACTACGGTAAAAGTAATAAATACTTTCCTCCATTTTCTGAGCATTCAAACAGCAGGATCATGTATTCTATAGGGTTTCAGGAGTTTCAGTGTTTGGATCAGTGATCCAAAATTCTGCCAGTTTGCACAGACACAAACATAAACAAAAAATTTGTAAATCAAAATAACCAACTGAATAATTTATTTTTAAGGCTGTTTTTGTTGATATTATCCTATGGATGTATCCTGTGGAAGACACCTAACCATCTATTGTGTTTACACTCATTTCACTTCTTCTTCTGAAATTCAGTTGGGGTCAATTCCACAAGCAGTTTATCTGTACCTTTTATACTCTCATCTTCTCTCTATTCGACAGAATCATCTTTTGCCCTTTTTAATTACATTAATATATAAAATAAATCTCCTTTTGGCAAGCTATTCTCGCCCATACAAAGTAAATATAAAGACGTACTTCAGATTGCACAAAGAAGCAAAGTTTGAAGAAAAGAAATCCTAACTGGCAGCCATCATACTAAAGACACGAGAGAACATCTGGGATGTTTTCTGATGTTACTGAAGACAAAACTAAAATTCACATGGTGCTAGCCCACAAAAGAGTTGGCTCCCAGAGTCCACACATTAAGTTCCTTCCGAATGTCCACTCGCACATCCGCACTGAATTTCCCCAGGACAACTCTGTAAATGGCAAAATTATACACCTAAGATTTTTCATTTTGTGTCTCTTACTTAAGAGGACTTACTCTGTCCTCCCTTAGAACCAATATGCTCTAATATTGTCTGATAAGCAAATTAGGTCATGGTAGAAAGTTCAGGATGTATTATACATCTTCTGAGAAATTTAAATCAGCCTTTTTGGAAAGACTGTATGCAAAGAGTCTATGAGGCCCATCTGCTTTCCATGGGGTATGAGAGCCCATGAGATTCCTATAGTTTCATATTCTGCTATTAGTTAAGGACTTTATTGCTTCCTAAATAAATACAGCAATTCAATCCATAAACTCACCACTGTATAACATATTTGCCTGACATTACCCATCTGAACATGTGATTACCAAAAACAGGTGAACAATTCTGCTTTCAAAGCACTGTATTTCCACATGCACTGAAAGAAACAGGGAGAAAAAAATGAAACTATCGTAAGGAAACATAACAAATATCTTAAATATTTTCATTGCTGTAAAATCTCACGGGTGGTTTCATGGAAATACCCCCTTTTTATTAAGTCTAATAAATTTAATGCTTCCTAAAGCTGTTGCCTCAAATGAAGAATTTAATTGCTATAATAGCACAAAACATTTATTCACACATCTGGATGGAATTCCTTTTCTCTGACAAATTTAATCAGTGTAATTATCTATTTGACAGACGCATAGACAAGGAGAAACCTCAACAAGATGTAAGTTACATGCTTCAATTAATCTTTCTAAAAATTTGTATAATCTAACAGATGGATCAACCTTTATGCAAGTATTTGACCAAAGGCTATAAATCAACAGTGACATGTTTTCTTTCAGCCAAAGAAATTAATATTGTTTCACAAAGTTAGACAAAGGGATTGTTAATTTTACAATAGCTCCCTTCCTCATAAAACTATCTACTACATAGAAAATATTAATGATACCGCATTCTTAACCATGGTAAAGAAAGAATAGGTGCAATATATGCTATTCTTGTTAAATCATTTTCTTTTATTAATGTAAAGAACTTCATAGCTCTGCACTACAGCAAATGAATTCATAGAGACTGATGAGCAAACAGTAGAATTCCCCAAAAGGCAAACCCCACAGTTACCATCTAATCTCACAGCACACTGTCAAAGCAGAGACATTGCTCGGGTTTCGTATTTTCCATTGCATTTTAAAAAAATGCAAAAAATGATGATATAAAAACAAAATCTGACCCGGCGAGGCTGTAATATTCTAGGAAAGTCTCCAAGAGATGATTTGTGCTGTACAGGAGAGAGGACTATGTCACTGCTGGCCCTCCCTGTCACAGATGGGACCGCACTACTGCCTGTCCGGGGCCAGAGAGCCTCTGCTGCTGCCCCAGTGTCCGGAGCGCTGGCACCAGGGCGCTGGGGCTCGGCACACCTGCCGTTGGCTCTCCGAGACCAGCTCTGGATGTCTCGGCTGAAAGCCTCTCAGTTTAGATCAGCCTGGACCTCCCATGATGCCTTCAGAAGGAAAAGTAAACTCACGGCTTCGCCCCCCACTAAGCAAAACACGCAGCAGCTGAAGTGCCACGGTCTGCAGCAGTCACTGTGTCACCCCCCTCTCACCCTCCGTGTCCCCTACACCCACCTGGCCACACTGACAGGAGCATTCAGAGCCTCGGCACCCACGGGAGCTCCTGCCACCCTCCCCCGAGGTGTGACACACCCGGTACAAGGCAGAGCTCATCAGGGAAGGGCAGATCTTGCAGTTGAGCGCCTGCAGCCCGACAGGGATGGTCAGAGCTGCTGCTGCCCCGGACACAGCTGTTGCTGACCAGCTGAGTGATGGCATCTTTCTACAGACCAGCTCAAGCAGCTTCACACACGGGGAACAATTAAACTTGCATCTCTCCCCTGCTATGAGAGGGAGAACCACAGTTAAGTGCGATGCCAAATCCATTCATTGTTTAGGAAACCTTCAAAATGAGGCCTCGTTCACCAGCAGAGCATGCTACCATGTTGCTGTCACCATATGCGTTAAGGTTGGGTACCTTTGAGGGAGAATACTTCGTACTCTTTTACGCACAAGTGAGAAGCCATAGCAAGAAAGTTTGTCTGGCACAAAAACATAGTCTCTTGGTTATGACCTTCAGCATTGTGCTCTGTAAGAACTAATAGGAGCTTTGACAGCAATTAAGGAGCTGGCAACACACAGCAAAATCCAGACAGTGCAATGTAGAATTGGGTGGGAGCAAGAATTTCATTTAAATCTTCGACTTGTTAAATACATCTTTCCATCTGTCTCTGAGTCAGCAGCATCCCCCTTAAGGCTGACACAAAGCTCAAGAGGAAACAAAACTGCTCCAAAACATTTTTGAACTTAACCTATCAAGCCAAAATTTAAAACCATCTGAGGTTCACTCAGCTCTAAAAGAGAGGGGTGGGGGTATTCCTTTCTGAACCATGAGTGGACTTCAAAGGTATATTCTTTTCACTTCCATGTGAAAAGCAGACCTAGTCCTCTAAACCTACAAAGCCCTAATGCCCTTGATGTCTTAAAGATTATTTCAAATTAAATCAAATCAAAATTAATACCAGATGGGGAGGGGCAAGAAGGCCAGAAGAAGTGAAAAAAATTAACTTTCTGTTTTATCTGCAGTTATTTTTGGCATTTCATAGTGGTACTTTAATTTCTTTACCCTTCAGTATGCTATGACTAACTAATTCCAAGCTTAACTGGTAGTGACTACTGGCAATTTTGCTCACTTGTCAGATAATCACAGCAGTTAATTTTTCCATAATTTTATTTAATAGTGCTAGACAAGTACATAAAAATTTATTTGCAAATACTATTCCCTTGTTGATTATGTCTTCTGTTTTTCATTGCACTGGTATTTGCAACCTGCTTCTTTACTTAGGCCTTGGATCCTGCTGGAGCTTGTGTCCAGAACTTGCTGCTCACATGGAGCCAGCCAGTGGGACTGTGCACGAATCAAAAAACTTTCTCATGCAAACCATGGATACATGCGGTCAAACTTTGCATTTAGAGAAAAAAAAAAAAAAAGCCCTTACTTCACAGTGTAGAAATAGCTATTACAAATTCAACTTGGAAACAGAGAACAAGATAGCACATTTTTCAGTCTTATGCTTTCCATAAGGAAACAAAAAGAATAATGTGCAAAACCAATGAGTGATCCTATGGCATGAAAAACTTGCAGTAACCAGTATAAGAAAAAAACCCACAGACTAAAATTAATTTGCATGGATTACTGATGGAACTTTAAGAACATGAACTCATTCCCAACACAACCTGTTTGTGGTAACTTGGAATAATTTTGAGGGATATATTTTAAGAAGATGAAAAGGTCCCTTTTTACAATGTTGCTAGCTCAATCTAACTGAAAACCCAACAAAAATGTAAGATAATTTGCTTTAAAGTCTACTAAACTTCTCTTGGCAGCCTTGGCTTCACCATAGCTTATTTATTTATGCATGTATATTATATTCAATATATATATTATATTATACTGTATTTATTATATAATATAATAATTAAGAAAGCCATATGGAAAAACATTAAGGCTCCAAAATCAGAAACAGGACACTTAGCAAAAAAGCCAATGCTGAAGTTTCCTGTTCCACCATGGTGCTGTCTGCTCGTGCCTACACATTTTGACACCATCTCCCATTACACAACCGCTTACTCTCTCCCCTAAAGAAACTCTCACCCAGATATTGGATGAGGTATTTTCTCCCTCCTCACCCAGGAAGGTGCGGCACATTCTGTTATTTACTGCCTGAAAGCCTGTCTGTGAGGGCAGGACTCATTTCCTCCGTGGTGAATGTGGTGTTGCACATCCCCATAGTAACTGACTGCCCCAGCCACAGGCGTATTTTCACAACACCCGTCTCCATCCTCCATTGCTCTGCTTGGTCCCAATCCCTTTGGCAGCCGGTCGCTTTCCACAGTTTCATGCCCCAGTCACCCAATGCCTCATGCAATCTTGGTCTCAGCCACATCTAGAGAATGAGATTTCCATCCAAGTCACAACTCCAGAAAAAAAAAAATTAGAAAAGGTGGGGCTTGACCCTGACTTCCTTGAATTTCTTCTGATGAGCTCCTCTAAAACTTCTGCAGACCCACTCAAGAGGAGAACCAACCCCAATACCCAAAAATTACACAAAATTTTTCAAACCCTGTGCAGGGAATTGGAAGGGATAATCTAATGTTGCAAATCATTACAAAGAAGTTGCAGATAATAATTTCCAATTGTCCGATAATTTTTATAAAAGAAGACACCAGTTTCTAGCAAAAAGGAATTTGAACTGAGAAAAAAAAAAGAGCACATGAGGTTAAAAACACCCCCTGGAGCAGAGAGAAGCACTCAGAAAGACCATTTTCAAGGTTAAGTATACTTCATTCTGCACCACTTTAAGGTCCAGTCCTCAGCAAAACATGCTAAGGAGAGACAGGTAATTTTACAGAAAGCAGACAATGTTAACGATTGTAGTGAGATGCGCTGTTTATGTGTATTTTCTAATTAAAAAAAGCAAAATATATTACACATTTTGAATTAACTCTTGCTATCTTTTCTGATTTGAGGTTTTTCATAAAAATAACGATAATATGAAATTACACTTCATTACTGGATTTTTTGGGGCAGGAGTTGTGTTTAAACACAATGTTAAAACTTCTTGTCTCTACAGTAACTGGAAAAAATATTCTTGGAAATTTTCTCCCCTTAAGACAAATTTTGGCAGTCAAATCAACACAATTGTACATGTTGAGGAACAACCTCTGGTAATGAGTTGGTCACTCACAAACACAAACACAGATTCTCATTTCTAAGGCTGTGCTCCTCAGCACCCCTGTTGGCAGGCTCTACTGGACCTGACAAACAAAGCTGCATTACAGGATGTGATCTGGATAATTCAGGCAAACCAGATGTGGGTGCACACCTGGGATCAAATATGTCTCTTCTGCAGTATTCCAAGGTTGAACTTGATGATCTTGGAAGTATTTTCCACCCTTAATGATTCTATGACTCTATGATCTCTGAGCACCAGCTCCTAAGAGGAAAGCATAGAGCTGCATGGGGAATACTACGCCAATTTAAATCTTTACTGTCCTAAACCAGTAATAATTTATACAAGAATCGCCCCTGCAATGTCAGCTTCCAGAGAAGTCACAGCAATCAGGAGCATTCCGACTCTATGGGAAGTGTCCCCACCTCCAAACATCATAGAACAAAGCAGATAAGTCTTTCCTACTTGCAGCTTTAAGACCAAGTACAATATGTCAAGTAAAAAAATTAAAAATCAGCAGCATGGACTGGGGTTTATTTCAGTTTTATCAAATCCCAGTAAATTTCTGGAACATTTATTCAGCTGGTTTGGATAAAAAGTAATATCTTAAATATTTTGAAGTATCATCAGATGTAAGACTCTCTCATAAATTACAAATTGAAAGGTCAATGACTCAGTGAGTGTAAATGGTAACCAATTAGAAATCAAAGGAAGGAGTCCAACTATGATGAAATCCATCTCCTGACTCTGTAAGTAGGAGATTAAGTACTGTGTAGCTCCATGGATAAACTTAGTCCTTTACACATCTACTACTTATTAAAATTTAATAAATGTTTTGAAGGCCACATCACCTTAGTATAGAAACAACCTTGAATTAAAGAGCCTCTGCTTTTCGTCCATAATTACTTTATAATTAACACTTTATAATTGCTCATAGTTTTAACACTTTCTAAAAGAGGCAATCTGCAGGTGAGAGACATAAATGCTCCTTAGGGTGGTGCCAGCCATCTCCTTGGGTTGTGATGTGCTCATCTGAAGGAAGGGAAACCTTGTAATCTCACTACAAAACAGGTACAGATTTCCTGAGGTGTTGCTGCATGTCTGTAGCAGAACCAGAGAGAAGTCCAGACCTCCTGGCCCTGAAACAGAAACCACTGCTCCAATGAGTGCAAGAGTTAAAGAAAGAAATATCTTTTGAAAAGTGTTTTTGGCAACTTTTTAGTTTTACAAAAATAATTAGGGAAAGGAACAGACCAGAAAAAATACTTTTTTTTATTATTCAAAAGAATCCCAAGACTGACTAATGTGATTAAGGCACATTCAGGCAAAGCATTCATCTGTCCCCAAGTTTTGCCAGAATACCTCAGTGATCGCTTGTATTAGCCTTCAGCTGCCAGTTATGTGTCTTCTGAGCAGAAATAGACAACAGCTTTTAATGTTTATGGCTTGCATGATGTAAACAGTCAACTAACCTTGCTGGGATAACTTTTATAAACTTGAGTCTATTTGTTACCTGAAATACACCTTGTCCAGGTCCATCCCAAATATTTGGCTATATGAGGGACATCATCAGACTGTACACTTGCACAATGGAGGCATTGACAAGAATCCTAGAAAATACTGCTTGATGCCTCCCATGTCTGAACAAGGAACCAGTCAAAGCTACCACTCCACCACAGTCCACAAGCACAGGACATTCCCACAAATGTCCATGGCAGCCCCACTGGATGGAGTACTGTGGTCAGCCTGCAAAGAGTTCCAAGACATAGACAGCTTAAGTGGTTTGTACAAATGTACACAGGGAGCATTTGCAGCTCCTCCAGCTTAGAGCCAAAGATTCTGCCAATTTCCATTGAAAATGCCAGTCTGCAATCCCCAGTTCCAAATAAATTCAAAGAAATTGTCATCTGAATTTCTTGGTGAAAGGGCGCAATTAGATTAATAAGATCCTATAAACAGGCAAGAAAATAACTCACCAATTTCCATTGCCCAGCACTTCTACCATACTGGAGGATTAAGAGTAGAGAAACAATTGCAAAGACCCAAATTATCACAAGCTGCTTATAGCACCCTCTTTGAATGGATAATGCAATGCAGCCCATACTGAATGTTCCTCAGTCAGCTAATGAGGTCAGTGCCTGCAAAAGGATCTGGATTCAAACTTTCTCAATGCTGCATCAGAAACTGTGTCCAACCCGAGTCAGTATGGTTAGCAAGCCTACACTGCAACAAGTTCTCAACCAAAGAGGAAAACACTGCCCGCAGCAGGAGGATGCAGAAACATCCAGCCTGTTGTCACAGCTAGAACAACTACACTAACCTTACACTCACCTAAAAAAATAATAATAGTAATTTTAAAACCTCAGTTGGTGTCTTATCCAAAAGAGAGTGGAAGACATTCAACTGCTGCTGACATGTTCCAATCAAACTAATTGTATCTCAGTCAATTAAATTACAGTTCCCCAACTGCAGTATCTGGCTGAACATTCTCCAAGCCTGCTGAGCTGCACTTCAGTATCACTACGACCTGTCACCTCAGTCTCTGCTGCTGGGGACCTGGGTGGCACCAGGTGCCCTTGACAAAGGAGACTGGGAAGCTGACCATATGGAAACAGAGTTAAGCTCTGCACTTTCAAAGGCTGGCAATTTAGTCAGGAAGATTAGCAGAACCATAAGGAAAAAAAAAAAAAAAAATAGAGAGCAACCTCTTAAGACTCCTGATTATATTCAAGATTAATCAGCACCAGTAAGAGTTGCACTTTTGAGAATGTACAACCTGTTGAGTACAGGTTTTTTTGCAAGCCTGAATTTCTGGGTGATAAAACCAGTAAAGAAGGTAAACGGAAAAGCTTCCATTTCCTTTCTTACATCAGTGTGACACCTGGGGGATATGATTCGTTTTCTTGTAGTTTATGCTAGGTTGTGAGCTCACTCCTCGTTATTAATAGGTTGTCTGTATAATTGTTACCAATTACATGCAAATTGCTCCTAAACGGCACAGACAGCCCATTTGTGCCAAACGTTGGTTTACACTTTGCTCTCTTTCCAAGACAGTGGAGAGATAAAAAAGCAATTGGATTGATGAGTGGGATGTCAAAATTTCTCTCCAGTTTCCATTATGCAGTTAAACATTGCCTCACCATTCTTTGACAAATACTGGAATATATCCAGAAATCACACTTCATTTTTTCCAAGATGGTGATCAAATACCTCCCCAAATCGGAGTAAGAAGTACCAGCTCTTGTTTATCCTCCATGTCAGATCTACAATTCAGACACTACAAATGGGAACTTGATATGTTTTCCTGCACTATCAGTCGGAATTCAGTTCGCAATGAGACTTGTCAAGCACCTCCAGATTCTTTTGTTTCTGATTTCATTATGGATCTGAGAAGCATTTGTTCCAAAAACAGCAACTTGCCCAATGTCAAGTAAATGTTCTGCTCACAAAACTGAACCACATTTCAACTTTTATTTTTTCAATTTCAGTATCATTCATGCTAGAGAAAATATGAAAAAAACAACAGATCATATGAGAAACATCTTTTTTCTTTTTTTTTTTCTAACTTGGGAGTGGCTTTAGTTTATACCCTTCACAATGGGTAGAAAATGTAAGAAACAACACTGAAATTTCTGTGAAAGAACTTTAGCCTCAAAGGCATTTATTTCAACGGAGCCAGAATTTCTGTGTCAGCAAAGTATGACAGAATGTATTTAGCTTCAAGTGTGTACTTAAACAGCATAGACTTCAAGGAAACTTAAATACACGCTTAATTTTGAGCATATGCTTAAGTGCTTTTGGTGAATAGTATTGAACCACAGCATTCACCTCTTTTTTAAAGGAGAGAATGCTTTCCAAAGCAACATTTACTTTTCAGGGCACGGTGTGTGTCTTTTAAATCCTCCTTTGATGTTTCTTGGTCTACTTTGTTTTTAAAAGCTCACCAGAAATCAAAAAGGATTAGTAGGTCATGATCCTCCAAGCTACCTGGTATGGATCAGCCCAGGAAAGGACAGAAATGGAGTTTAGCTAGCAAAGAAAAAATGTTTGCCTGAAGCAGTTTGCAGGACATTTTCTGAGACACAAATTAATTAAAACATCTTTGGTATTTTATTTTCTATTTATAATCATTGTCATTCTAAAGAATATTTCAAACAAGAAAGGTAGAAAGTAGAATATGGGATATTTAGCAGCTCATAACAAGCAAATATTATTATTCATGTGTATTAAGTATCTTCAACTATGCCAGTGATATTTCATACAACATACAGAGTTTTTTCCGCTCATCCCTAAAAGCAAAACTTTCCTGAACCGAAGTATACTTACCACATTTTGTTTTTTTAAAATGAGGACTTGAATTAATATTTCTTTAAAAATATTGATTGTTAGTATGACATTACAGAGTAGAAGTAGAGGAAGTCTTAAAAGTGATATTAAAAAAAGATCTGGATTCTTACTTCCTCCAAAATTCAGTGCTCTAAATGTGGTATCTGAGCAAACACAAGCTCTTGACCTCAAATCTATATTCTTCTCCAAGGTTCGTCCACTAGGATAAGGACTGCTGTGTAGCAGTTAAATACAAAACAAACCTGAAATTGGTACCTTCTGAGGTTTGGTTCTGACCAGCCTTTGAAACAAGATTGCTTTCAGTCAATCGGTTATTTCAGCACTTGACATCACCCCCACATAAAACAAGGCAAATGGCCAATTAGCTAACTGGAAGTTTTCCAGTACAAAATGGTGCCAAAATGAATGAAGATGAAGTGGAGTAGAAAAAAAAAATAGTTTAAATTGGCTGAACAGTCAGCTCTCTATGGGAAGCTGAAAATAGAAATCAGTTCATGGAACTCAGGAGCTTCACTATCTTCTATTTGGGGAAGATCAAACTTCGGCATTTGCAAGTTAAACAGGGATCCCCAAGGCTTCTAGAGAGTACTTTATAAAAAGAGGTTTTATATAGGACCTGTGTATTTTGCAAATAAAACTGCAGCACATTAAATTCTAATCACATTCTATTCATAGCATCTGAAATCAGAGTATAAATTTGCTTCCTATGGATAATTATCTGGACTGGAGTTTTAATCTCATACGTATGCCATTACCCCTACACAAACATGGATAAATTTTGGCTTTTTCTTTTCAGCAGCATTCAGCCATTTTGACATTTTAAGTGGTTATGAGTTAGTTTTAAATAAAAGCCTAGAGAAATCAGATTATATGTTAAGCAGTAGTATTTGAACTGAGAAAGAAAAGAATACAGCATTGTAGAGTAACATCTTTGCTTGTGAAATAATGTGCAAATTCCAGAAAGAAAAGTGGTTAATCATGTCAGCTTTGTAAATATAACTTCTATAAAAGTCAATGCTTCTTTAAATACATCTATCAGGTGCCTCATACAAACTGTTAAGCTACATCAGAAATGAATACAAGTATTCTAAATAGGAAAAATTCCCCTGCAGAAAATTTCCCATTATTATAAACTTGTTAGTTATGTTACAGAACAGCACTTTAATCTTCTGTCAAAACATTAACAGGACACTACAGTCCAAGTTAGATATATCAACATTTACCTTCTAAACAGTACTCTCTACAACGTCTTTGTAAAAATGTCAAGAACATCACAAAACAAAAATTATAAAATCTGTGAAAAAGCAACCACATTCCTGACATAAAATAAATGTAAAAAGGAAAAATACAATTGCAATATATCTAAATTGCCATTCTCACAAAAAAAACAGAACAATCAACTTCAAATATTACTATGATATTTTTCTTTACAGAATTTTATAATAATTTTGGCTATCAGGCTCATTATCAGGTGCACCTGTTGACAAGCAAATTAGCTCTGCATTTAAAAGAAGCTGCCTGATGCAAAAGCCCTTCTCTTCCAGGGAAACTCAAGCAGTGATTTAAAGTAAAGGGGTTTTTCAGATGCCTAATGATGCAGATGGATAGCACTGACAATTTTCAAATTCCTCAAAAGATCACATTTCACAGAATTTCCGAGTGACCTCATATGCATCTAAAACTTTTTTTTAAAAAAATTTATTCTGGTTAAAAAGCAGCTTCATGTGTTTTTATTACTTTTATGAACTGTTAAAAGAGCAACATATTCAGAGATTATGAACTCATCACAGGTTCTGGCACTCACAGCATCTGGTTGTAAGGGAAAATACCTTCAGGCTATTGTGAAGCAGATTTGACTCCACCAAACTTTAGAACCACAAAAGACAAGAAGTTGCACGAGTCTAATAATGCTTCAGATCTGTGTTTTAAAAGCAGAGATATTCTGCCATGCAGCCAGACACAATGCACCTACTGGTATCCACCACATCACAGAGACTGACCTTAGCAAGGAGCTGAACTTAGCAGCAATCTTTAACTGCAGAGCTGTTACTGAAATGATTAGTTACAACAGCTCTTGAGCAGGCAGATCACTTCACCAGTGTGCATCTGTGTAAGATCAGGGCCCGAACATGTTTCTCCCCTTCATCTGGCCTCAGCTTCAGCAAAAAAACATGCTTTGCTTGTCCCAGCCCACTCCACATGTCAGTGGACATTAAGCATATGTCGCCTCACTTTTGGAAAGCATTGCATTTTTTTACTTCATTACTGTTTGCTGAATTGCCTTCAACCAGGTCTCACCTTGGAAAAAACTTTAAAGTGCACTGATATGGCACAATTCAACTCTACTACATGTGAACCACGTGAATCAGTAGTGCTGGGACACTACTTACAGAAGGCAACCGGACCCAGAGCAGTGGCTCACCCACCTTCCCCTACACACGTCTCTAACTAGATTTGTGTCTATCCCTCCAGTCATCAGAGCGTCCTTGCCTTCCCTGCAGAACACTGCCTGCTCCGTCTCTCCACTGCTTAATCCTTCAGAATCATCTCTGACCTTTCTGCTCAGCCTGGAGGAACTTGCGCCGTAGCAGCAGCAAAGGCACTCCTGAATCTTCAAGTGCAGCTGCTGCAGCACTTCAAAGGCAGCTACCACAGCCATGGATTTAGAATGCAGCTGGAATCCAAGGCTCAAGGTGGGGTCTCCGAGGCTGAGCAAAAAAAGCAAAGCTCATTTGTAAAGATTAAAAGGTGGACAGGTAATGGATCTCAATGGGGCAGGAAGGGTAGGGAAAAGCAGAGAGAGTGGAAGACCGTATACAATACAAAAAATCTGAGGAGGTTAAGAGGGGCAGCAAAAGGAGGGGCTGGGGGCATGGAAGAGAGGAGATTCCTGGTTAGCGTAAATAATATACACATATGTTAGGGAGGAAGAACAAGGGCAGTTTGGAAATGTAAACAAAAATATCTTCAGAGGAGGTAGGCCTTTAACATAGCAGTTGGTGAAAAGATCAATAGGAATAAAATACAAAAGGACGTAGAAGTCAAAGACAGCTAGAAAAACAGGCACCAAGAATAAAAAATTGTGATGTCACCAAGACATAAAATCCATTTGCAAAACAGCTTGGACTGGGACATGTATAACACCTCTCATACTGCAGGATACCCAAAATGTAAAAGCAAAAACTTTTTGTTATTCAAGGTAATAATGGGCTCTGCATATCAGATTATGAAAAAGCATTTTCTTTTGAAAAGTAAAATTACGTAAGATTTTAAAAGAAAGGACAGCTGGGTCTTTAAGACCATACTACATATAACTTGGGAAGCAGGACTATGAAGTTGACACAAATGGACTGGAGAAACTTTCCACCTACCTTGGAGGCCATTAACTAGTGAACTGAATAACTACTTCAGAAAAACTCTTCAAAGAGAAGTTCTCATCTCGTGGTAGTGGAAGAGAGTTCACCTTACAGCTGCAGCTAACTATACAGTAAAGGGATGCAGTAGGACACGAACTCCATGGGAAGGAGCAAGAACACAGACTGTAACCCTAGAATACTTAATTTACTGCAAAGCACACCTACCTTAGTGTAGAATAATTTCTCAGTATCTCAGATTCTTTCTTAGAATTTCCGACATCTGAATTCTAAACATTACACACTAAGTCATATCACAGTTATACAACTACTTGTTAAGCTAACAAATAGGACTTTTTGCCATCTGCCATCTTTTTCTAACATAGTTTAAATAGTTTAGCTACTTTATTAAACTCCTAATTGTTTAATTGTTCCAACTAGGAAGCACTTGCATGAACAGCTTAATAGTAACACTCAATTGATGAACCTTAGAATTCTCACTTGTGATATACAAGCTTCCTTCAAAGGCTCATTACTTTCTGAATCTCCAAATGTTTTCTCATAGTTATAAGAAAGCACATTTTAGAGTTTAAACAGGAAAAGATTTCTAGTTTAGAATTGAGATGGCTTAATTTTTTTTCTCTCCTTAGCTTTCTGTTCAGATGTGCCAGCAGAGAACTGTATGCACAGCTAGAAAAGGAACAGGGGAGAAGTGTGAAGATCACAGAGCAGACAGCTTTTTATTTGTCATTTACTCTAAACTAGAAAGAAAAGAATACCAGGCCAAAAGCCATTCTGTTTGTTATTTAAAGTGACTGATGCTAATTGACCTATCAACAGTTTCTAATGCATGTTGAATATATCACTCATCATTTACAGACCAAACTGTTGACTGAGATTCATCCATATTCATAGACATATAAGCCTATCTATTACTGCAAGAAGTAACGCTGATGTGGTAATAAAAATACACAAAAACACTAGCATTTTTAAGAGCATCCATGAAGACAACTTGAGACTTCAGAAAAGGAACTATTTTTATAATAACAGCTTTATTTCAAGCACTGTTTCTCACTGGATACAATTTATATATTTTGTGCTAAGTATATATATTAATGGAGCAGCTTCAAAATTATCTCTAGATAAAATATATTATGTGTTTAAAATTATTCCAGTAACAGCTTTTCCAAGTAACATTTTGCTGAGTGTTAGTTCAAATCCCTGGAGAGAAAAAAACTTTAAAAATGCTTTGGTAAAATACCCTTCCACAGTGATGTCTTTAAAAGCATTTTGAATGCAGGGCTTCTTCATCCATTTTTATTCTGGTATCAGTCAAATAGACAGGAGGAAACATAAACACAGTTATACAGTTTTATTTAAATATAATTTAAAAGAAAATAGACCTTAATTTTTCAAATGTGTGGTCTCATGTTTGAATTTCAGCCAGTCAAAAACCTGCCTGCTGCTTCTTAATGGACAATGGTGCAACACATTTCTGAAACCTCTAATTGCATTGTTGCGCTGGTCCTGTTGAAATGGTGTTCCTGGTAATCCCAGGGCCTGTGTCAAGGCAGGAGGACTGCAAAGGTATCAAACCAGAGAAGAACAGCGTGGTCATTGAACTGCACACATTGAGCTTCTAGGAGGATTAACAGTTCTTGTCACAGGCTCCTGACTGTAGTTGACAATATCTGCCTTCACCACCTTCTGTCATAAAAGAAAACAGAGTAACAATCAGAAAATACAACTTTCATGATGGCAAAGCATTCAAGAGATTTTTACTGAAATATGAAGGGAAAAATAACAAACAAACCAGGTTTTTTTCCACTACCTTACAGGAAGTCTTATCAGATGCTAATTTCTCATTCTAATTCTCAGTTTATTCATACTAAGCAGAGGCAAGTGCCTTGGGAGGTTTTCACTACACTACAAAAGGAATATAACTCTAGCTAAAGCAGTGAATACAGTTCCACTTCCATGGAAATTTTCCTCTATGAGAGTAATAAAACAGAATTTTGAATGTGCCATTCATTCTTTAAGAATAGCTTCCTAAATTGTAACTGGAAATTGTACCTAAGTTTGTCTTTTTGTCTTTACTCCAAGCATTTCATCAGAAAATATGGACAGAATTCAGAGTAAATTTTAAATACAGCCATATTTTAAAACAAGTTTGGATGGGCATACTGGCTACAGATTAAATTAACATCAAAAAAAGCTCTGCATACCATAAATATGCAATCTCCAACAGAGATTGCATCCAATAGATCTCCAATACAGATCTAACAGTTATTACCCATTCTCCTTACAAAGCATTAAGACTGATGGTGCCTCCTACATGAGGAGCCACAAATATACAATTTTGCATCCATTTCAATCTGAGACAGCTCTGTAATATTTTGTATGTACAGCACTGAATACAGTAACATGAAGCATTTCAGTTTCTAAAAACTATCTGATTATTAGAAACACTATGTAATGAATTGTACACAGACCTCCAAAATAGTATGTTGAGTACTACCAGTGCTTACACATACAAAACACAGTCTTCCAATAGAAATTATTTTAACAGTTGTTACTTCATGTAAAAGCAATGCACCTTATAAAAAAGAAACAAACCAAGTTTTCCATCAATACCTGAACTACTGCACTGAGCAGACTTTGCTCTGGCAGTTGGAAGTGTTGTGATGTTGGTTATCTTCTTCTGGATATTTCACTAGTTCTGCCCTGACAATATGCTGTTAACCATGTATCAACATGATGGATAGAGGGCAAGGAGAAGAATGTAAAAAGAAAAGAGAAAGAAAACAATGGAGAGATTAATCAGTAGTTGAAAAGAATGAATGGATAACATAAGAAGATTATGCAGAAGCAAAATAAAAGTGCATTTTCAGGCCTTAAGCTGATTTAAGAGCAACACGTCTGGCTGAAAGCAGCACTCTCAGCACCAGGGCTGCTTCTCGAGCTTATTCCAGGACATGCCCTTTCAAAGCACCAAAGTGAAAGGCTCATACATGCAATCAGCAAAAGTGTATTAAAGCTAGAGAAGACAATAAAAAGGCAGGGAATTCAGTGGAAGAAAAGATGGCAATGGCCTATTCCTCCTTTTTAAGTCAGATACTTAAATATTAAATACTACATTATCAGCTTGTAACAAATGCATTAGCCGTACACATGCATCCTTTCCATTACATAACAATCATATTACACCTAAATGTATAATCCAAAAACAGTGACCAAATTAGAAACATCACATCAAAATGCTGCAAGTTTTGATTTTTTGTTTCACTTAAAAAGAAAAGGTTCCCATTTTTCCCCTTAAAGACAAACAAACAGAACTGTTAAAAGTTTACTCATTATTAATACAGGCAAGAGATACAGGGTTCTCATTATTAACACAGGGTTAATACAGGGTTCATGCAAAGTGATGTAGAATTCATGGAACAATTTCAGCAAAAAAGCAGCAGAGGAGGTAAGTCTGCTATTAAAGATACTCTACACCAGTTTAATATTTTTTTCTTAAATACTTCAACTTTTCTGCAATGTATTTTCAAGGTTAAAAATTAATGAATAAATTAATAAATTCTATTATTTTAAAGGAAACTGTCTATAAACTGGATTAGGAATATATAAAGAGTATATGTTAAATATTACCCCTGTAAATAAAACCTATATATCAAACAAGCAACAATAATTGAAAAGGCTGGTAAAGGACCTGGATTTATTAGCTGCTGAAGTACTCTTCTTGAGTTTAATTGATCACATTCATATTATCTTATCTAGTGGACAACACTCATGATTTACTGGACTCCTGGCATGATGTTATCAAGAGAAATGTTGCCAAATCCCATGCAGGGCAGTAGTAGGAGTTTTAGCATTAAACAGTGTTATCTGACCTCACAGGACCTAGTTTCTTCATACCAATCTTTTGACTAGAGCTGAGAGGCAAAAAAA
>VZTX01010955.1:985886-1022169 GCA_013400915.1 Pardalotus punctatus
AAAAAAAAAAAGAAAAAAATGTCTTGCAATCAGTAGGCAATTAATTGTTCTTCAAACATTGGTCTAAATCCCATCCTGTAAACACAGCCAGGTTAGTGACCGATGCTTAGGTGCTCTGTAGCAAAAAACTGACGATCATAAATGACTTGGATTTTCTAAAGGAATTTCATCCAAATAAGAGTAAAAAAAAAAAAAAAAATCATTGCAACATTTCTTTTATTAACTTCACGGTAATTAAAAACTTGGGCCTCTTTGCATTAGGTTCTATGTCAGGCATATCATTGCCATGGTTCAAATCACTGTCAATAATGAGAAATAACCTTTCTTGGTCCAGGTGCTCTGTATTCCAGATCTGACTTATCTGCCAAACATTTTATTGTGCGAAGCTGGTGCACACACACTGGTCTGTTGAACTGGCATTTACTTAGAGGGAAAACTACACATCACTTACAAAAATGCTAGTTCTTGCCAGTGCCAAGGAACAAAGCTGTACCCCATGCAGTTTTTACACTACGGTTGAAAGTGAAAAATACAGAAAGAAAAACATTTGATTAGTAAAGGAGCTATTTCCTCAAATTTCATCAGACCTTTGCAATTTAAAAGGGAGAATATTTTGAGTACTGAAAATAAGTCAGAATCTGCAATTTTCTTATTTTGGAACAGTTCCATTTCAAAAAACATGCTCTACTTTCCAGTCACGCATGAAGAGTAATCTAGTTCTTTGTTTCACCACAGTTTTTTCCAAATAAAGGTTTGATTAACAGTCATCTCAGCATGTTAACAGACAAGGTTTAGTAGCTCTAGCTGAGATAGTTTAAAAACTTACCACCCCCAAATGTCTGTCCTATTCCTCAGCTGGAGATCATTGCTGCCAAAGGAGAGCTGGTGGAATGTAACATGTACTTGCACCTCATCCACTTCAGCACAAAGTCTGGCAGCTTCACTTTAAAACAACTTTCAGCAGCAGTTTAAACTAAGCTGCTCAACTTCACCCTGATGTGGCCAAAGCAAATGATCACCTTCCATTTTCAGATTCTGATGTGGGAGAAACACGTTCCAGCAAAAGGACAGCAGCAAATAGCTTGGGCAGCATTAATATCTTAAACTGCTACAGCTGTTTTCTAAAACAATGCAGAGTAAATATAATTCAATTTCTAAGGCTTGTTCTTGCAGTTTATTAACAGAGGTTGTGCTGCTAATTTGAAGGGGACCACAAACCTCACACACTTTTCACAAGAGCTTCTGTAGTTCTGCCAGTCATCAAAGCTCAAAAGTCATGAGCCAAACCCCACAAATTCATACATGTTACAATAATGTTTGGGATTCCTATTACTTCTTTCTATCCACCTGTGAGTCACATCCAAGACCTTCCTAGTGACTGTGACAATTATAACCAACTCTAAACACAAGAAGTAAGATCTTCAGGCAAAAACTGAGTGTTAGAAATAATTTTAAAGCATATTCTCAATACTAGACAATAAAAAAATGCATATATAGCATCTGACTTGGCATTTTACACAAATTGAGTATTTAATCTTATACTTTCTTACCACCTCGATTGAATGAACATATCTGATGTTCTCTGACAAACAGATTCAAGCAACAACCTTCTCAGTTTTCAAAATGAGGAAATCTCACATTACACAAACATGGAGAACTCAAATATATAACCCAGTGTGTAAATAGAGCGCATTTGTAAAAACTACAATGGCTTTTACTCCTTATTTAAAGATTAAATCCAAGTCAACACTTGTATACTTTACAGATGAGTCACATTTTCTATTGCATTGTTTTTATTTGATTCTTTACAGCATTTATCTAGCATCTCTCTATCCACTCATCTAATTTTATAGCTAAAATATTCAATGCCTAAAATTTTAAGGAACTCACATCACATACCTGTCCCACAAATTAAGGAAGACGTGTACCCATTTTACAGATGGAAGAGGAAAAACTCCCACCACCACCACAATGCTAAGGGGTCTGCACCTGTCATAAGAGTTTGTGGTAAAACAAAGACCTCGTAATGGCATTATCACCTAACACCACCTCCTTCCAGTCAAGAGACTACCTCCACACTTTTGGGAAGCAGCATCTACACATCACTTCAGTTCAGCTTTTCCACTGCAGACTAATGAATTTTCTCAAGAGAATTCATCTTCCTGAGGATACGAAGATTCAAGTCTTCCCTCTCCAGACTATGTAGACTTTCCCTTTTCCATCTTATGAAGTGATGTGGGTATTTGATTTCATACAACGAGCCTTAAGATACATCTAACAGACATTCCAATACAATTCTCATTGGTTTTTGACTTTTATTGGGGAAGTCTTACAGCCCCTTCAAAACACTCTCAAAAGAAGCAAATGTTTTCCTGATAACAAAGAGCTATTGTTTGTTTGGAGTAGATTGAAATTATCCTCCTTTAACAGAACTTTGCTAATTAAGCAGTTGCATTCCAACTATCACTCTTTAGCTTCATTCAGAGCACTGTACTACATAGTGACTTCTGCCGTACCTAAAAGGCAACAGTGGCATTTCTTTTCTGCCCAAATCCAAACTGGCTTTGTTTCTTCTTTTACTTGGTTTTGTCAGTGGTGGTGGTTTTTCAGAGACATTTTTACCTTTTTTTTATTTTTTTTTATAATTAGAGCCTGGAATCACATCAACATTGATGTATGCCACAGTATTTAATTTATGCAAATTAACTATTTACAGGCTATTGCTAATGCAACTTGTGTCATATCAGCTTTGTCTGACCCATATATTGTATATTCCATGATCTACACAACAAAATTTGAAACCAATATTAAGGTAGAAGGAAGCCTACTTAAATCTGATATCAATTTGACATAGAAAGTTACGTACTCTTGAGTTGGGGCTATTGTGGAGGTTCTTACTTCAAAAACAAATTACAGTTTTTTGAAACTACTCTGCTTGTTAAGTATGCTCTGTAAGTAAATTTTACAATTTTACTGTTTACAATAGAGCTTTCTAGTTAACTACTTCAACACAGATTGCAAATACTGCTGTGGCAAAGCACTTTCAGAAATTATGTATTTATTGTCTATTTCAAAAAGCAGGAGACCAAGCTATACATAAGAAATGTTTTGCCATTTATTTTAAATAAATTCATAGACTTATTTTTTGGTACTTTTTTACCACTGGTAATGAAAAGCAGTTGAAGATATTACACCACTAGAATAGCAACATTTGGTTTAACTAAGTAAATTTAAATAATTGTAATCTCAAACATCATTACACAGGGTTGCCTCAGTAGTATAGTCTTTCTTTTTGAGGTCTCGGAAACTGGGTTGTGGAAAAATTTTTCAGTTTAAACCCACACATACAATATCATTAAAACCTTCCATGCTACCTGTATATGCACACATATTTAATTTCTAAACTACTTTTAAGTGCTATTTTTAAACAAATATCCTTATAACCAGTTTTTTCTTCACTTTTGAACAGGTTTTGTTTCAGAGACCTGATCATGATGGATAAATAAGGAGTTATATTTTTTAAAAGCTGTTGTGAAACTAAATAATTATCTTCAGAACAACAGATGCAGATTGATTTAAAGAACAGTTATTAATCTGCAACAAGATCACTTTTAATACTAAATAAAATATTAAAAAACCCATCTATTTATGGAAAATCACCTGTGATTGTTCCAATTCTGCTTTGTTTAATTTGATGCCGAGTATGTCAGCAGCAATTCTCTGAAAACACAGGAAGACCTATGGAAAAAAAATAAATTGCATTTAAATGATTAAAACCAGACATCCTTGAGGCTCTTTCAAATATATCAAACCATTCTTGAACTGTAAACAATGATATACAAAATTATGACCTGTGCAAAACAGATCTGAAAATAACCTCATCTGGTACTTTCAATTTTGTTTAAAAATTTGAGAAAATAACTCAACAATGGTACAAGCAATGAACAGTCTGCTGGATTGTTAAGCAACACTTCTACTCTGCCTCCAGAGACCTAAGTTTAAACAAGCTTTTACACAACCCACCTCTCCAATACTACTCTCAGAACTAGAAAATATGAATAAGGGTATTCATTAATGTTTAGAACAAGAATATATTACCAGTGTATTGTGAAATAAGAGATGCAGGTTTCTGAAACTGAGAACAACAGAACTGTCCATTGTTGTCACCAAAATCTCTACTACACGTTCAAAAAACAGCATCAGGAAATAGTTCTGAAGAGTCTTACAAAACATTATCAACTGAATAGAAGTACCTAGGAACAAGGAAGATGATGTACAGCCTGCAGCAGCAGCCTGGCAGAGGTAGACTTTGGGCATGGTTTAACACATAATACTGGGTGGCAATGCTGTCTTAAATAATTCCTTTAATTCATCTCAAGACAGTCCACCTATCTTACTGTTTAGGTAAAACTGCATTCTAAATGAGATTAAAGAACATGACAGATGTTTAACAGGAGCAGGTTAAGTGTGCACTGCTGCTGAACATTGTCTTGCCAAGCTACACATTATACTTTATCTGCAGGGCTGTTTGTCTGAGCTCACAATCTAAATTACTAACAAACACTGGGTTTCATCATGCAGCTGCCACGCCAAAAAACAAGATCTATGTAAATGCTCTCAGTCATTTTCAGTGAAAATTCAGAAAAATACTATTTACACAATCCCTTTCTACACCTGAGATGAAAACCAGAAGTAAAATAGCAGCACAACCAACAAAGTGTGGTTCCAAAATAATTGCTGTTTCTCTCAATTCCTTGGTCTAGTACTGGTCTGTTCTACCAACATCTAAACAAGAAAGGACACTCTGAACACAGTTTCTGAGGCCCAGAGACCTAGTTTAACCCACACCAAGCTCTCAGGTGCTCTGAGCTACATCATCTGCCTTGAGGACACTGCAAAAAACATCAGGCACAAGTGTAATGCTGCAGTTATGGGATTTGACGGATAGTAACACAGTTAGCTGCAATAAATCTTCCATGAAAATTTTTCTCCCGAAAAGATTTTCAGAATTTTCTATGTACATAAAACCATCTTTTGCAAACAAGTCTGTTGACAAGATCTGATGTAAACAAAACAAATCATTTAACTGAGTAAGACTCCTCCAGTCTATATGCACAGTAGCAATGGATGGCCTCTTCTTAAATCACTGTCTAGGATAAACACTCCATCTTTCCTGCACAACTACCAGAGTACATGAAGATTCTGAAAGATCAGTGTGCAGCAACAGTGAAAGGGCTAATTCAAATTTACGTTGAAACTAAAAATGAACTACTGAAGTTACTTCTTTTGTTAGTAGATATTTAGGCAGAGATTTCCTATTCATGTTTTCTAGCTATGTTCAGATTTGCTTTTGTTTTTAAACAGTAATCTACAAAAAGTACAATCAGTATATATAGCAGGATGCTGTTGTAATTCATTAGTTAATTAAAAAGCTGCAATAAAGATTCCTTCATAATCAGCAACGATGAATGTATCATCCTTATAAAATGAACTGATTTTGATGATCTCCTTGAGAAAATATTATATTTTATCAGATGCACATTTTATTGAGTCAAGTATTTCGATTTTTTTTTTCTTCTGTTTCTAGCATAAAAAGTCTGTATTTCCACACTTTAAACAAAGAAATATGCCAAGGATTTAACACAAACTATGCAGAGAATCAGGACTGACTGCACTTGTTAACAGCAGTATTGGTAGACTTTACAGAAAAACTATTATCTTATAAAATTAGGCAGTTCACTGCACAAGTTTCATCAAAGACCTTAACAAGTGATTCCATTTGTGGACTATACTTCCATGCACTTAAACATGGTCTCACCGTTCAATAACACAAAAATAAAGTAAACTTTCTTGTGAGCAGTAATATTAAGGAGACAGATACAAGACTGTTTTATGGAAATGACAAACTCATTAGGCGTGTGACAGAAATCAAGCAAAACAATACAATATGATTTAATTTGACTGATAGTGTCAACTGAAAATGAACCTTTTCTTTAATATGCTTCCAACTAAAACAAACAACCCAGTTAGCTCAGAGTCAAAAGATTGTTCAAAAATGCACTCTGCTAAGCATCTGGTACAAATGCCAGAATGTTCAAATTTCAATGGACCTGCAGAGGGAAAGTCTCCCATGGCTCAGGATTCATATTAAAAGCTTTTATTGCAATAGGGTCTTGTCACATTATTTACCAATTGCTGGAAATTTCTGTACTGATGGTCTATAGATGAGACTCCACCTGGAATGAAGGAATATATTTAACTAGAGGCTGACAGCAAACAGAGATTTAGCTGGTCTCAGTTCTCATGCTGATGTATTAGCCAGACCATTTCCATTAAAATCTGTACCTCAAACTGAAAATCAGATGAGAAGTCACTGTAATTTAATAACAATAACATGCACTCATACAAAGATCTACTTTTCATGCAATTAAGGGAGGCAAAAAAGGACCAGCAGCACACCAAGTTCTCAACGGTTTGTTATGTGAAGCATAATAAAATTGCTGCATCTTGGAAAAAAAACAACAGACATGTACAAGTTTCTTTTTCTTACTTACAGAATCTCCTGTCTTGGCTGACACAAAATGGCTACTGAAATTCTTTTCCTGACAAAGTCGCTGGTGCTTGTCAGCTTTCACTGTGCGCATATGCTCCAAGTCAACTAAAAAGAAGTTGAAGAAATTAAAATTTATTACACTGGAGCCCATTTAGTTACACATCTTAGAAATTATTCATTGGAAACATATCAGATGCAATACATTCCTTTACAGGAGTATACAAATGCAAGTTTCTTTCTCTCTATAATCATTTCCTAAAATAAAAACAATTAATTACATCAGACTAATTTTATTTGCAAAACTAAAATGAAACCACAACTAAAATTTTATGGTCAAATGCAACAAATCCATATCTCAAAGTACAAATTTATTTCTGGATACACTCAAATACTTTGTAATAACTTTACTACTAGCTACATACAAAAACAAGAAAGAACTAATATTCCATATTCTGTTTGCAAGCACAATGCATATTACAGATTCCAGTGTAACCTGAAGACTTTTACAAAATACATTCACCAAGCACATCTGAATCGACATATTTTTCCTAAGTAAAAATGTAAATAAGTTATAAAGAATTTTATTGCAGAACATGGCAAAGCAAAATATTCTCTATAATAAAAAAATTGACTGAGTAAAAGCAGTGATGCTTAGTTACTTATATATGAGGCTTTCAATTCCACAAAGGTGTGGTTCAGAAAATTTTAAAAAGTAAAAGGCACATTTCAAGACACACACATATTTTCATTTTTATCACTTTACAACAACTGGAAGCAGAGTAAAGCATTCAAATGGTATTTTATGTTGAAAAGCACTGGTTGCTTCCAAAATCTCACAGAACTCAAGTCTTGTGCAGGTTTTATTGTGCACATTCCAGTTACTCCAATCTGATCCTAAGGTAATGGGAAACTGTATTGAACAGCTTCTCTTTTTTTTATTGCATTACAGTTCCTATAAGGGTGTTGACTCAATGCAGTCAAATTATAAGGCAAATATATTCAGAAGGATTTAAGGACAACCAGGCTCTTTGAGTCAATACAGGAAAAAAAAACTTCAACTGATTTCCTGAGGAAGGGACCCAACTGACTTGTAAAAACTTGTAAATTTGCAAATCTAGTAAGCCTGTATAATAGTGTCATTTGATTATCAGCTGAAAAAAATGCTCTCCTACTACATAAAAGCCTTTATTTTTAAATGATATTGGAGGTCTTTAATTTGTAGGCTCTGGAGATTTTCTCTTGGAGAGTTTTAGTCTAACAGGGGATTCCTACACCCCATTTATACTGCTTACCTTGGTTAATGCGGAGTTTTTGACACATATTACTGTTCCTTGCACATCAGTAAGGCCTTGTTTGTAAGAACAGGCCTAAAGTCATCCAGTTACCACAGGCATTAATTTGTGAAGGACTAAAATACTAAGCTATTAACACTAATGTTTCTGGTATAGTTTTTCCATAATACTAAATGCCCACTATATAATAAAGTTTCATAAAAAAGGAAAGAACAAATACATTTACTAAAATAAAGCCTGAAATCAGTAACAATTTTGTTTAAAACTCATGCACTTAATTTTTTTTTTCTGAAAAATAACTGCCAAGATAAAAGACAGACTCTTTTGAAATGCCTTTAAGAATAAAATACAGCATACTGCCTAAAACATTTCATTATTAACTATTATTTTTATGTTTCACATATTAGCTTTAAGTGCAGCTTGGAAAATACAACTGTGAGACTACCCTTTTGGGAAAAATAAATACATATTTTCTTTATTTTTCTCTCATGAACTTTTAAAGGAACTTTAACCCCACCTCCAGATTTCACTCATTGTATTTCTCTGACTATACCTGAATTCCAGAAAGCTACATACAATTACGATAAAAATAAATAAATGGATAGATAGACAGCATTTACATTATAGTCCTCTAAAATACCATGACACGCTTATGTAAATCTACAAAGACAAGCTCGCTAGTTACAATCTCTCCCAAACTCTCTTTCCTAAGAAGGAAAGAATAGAGAATGGGCAAAGAAAACAACTGCCTAAAAGGCTGAGAAATTCCCAGGAAGAAAATGTCACTGACATATTGAAAATCATATCCTCAAATGCCTCTTATTTTCTATGAAGAAACATCAATAATAATATATGGTCAGTGGAGTATATACTACAGCAGAGAAATTAAAGCTCACAAGATCATAGAAACAAACAGACTGAAAGTGAAAAATCAAGGCATAATTATGTTTCTGAACTTTGTGTACTTCTCAGTCCTTCTCATCAGTCACAATTATTTCGCCTTCTGTCTCCTGAATTTCGGGCTGTCTGCCCTGAATGGTCTAGTCACTGTCACGCCAGGGAACTACCAGGTGACTGTTCATGTGTGCATTCAGAGCCCACAGAAAATGCCAAGTAATTCATGTTACATTAGCTCTTGGTGAAAAAGGGCATAGTTTTAGTACAAGCAAAGAGTGTCAAGTGTTAATAAATATTTACCTACCCAAAACTGCAGTTTGCAGTCAATGAAGGGCAATGATCCTAAGTCCAATTCCTTCACATTGCCCACAGGCCAAGGGCATAATAACAGAGTTACTGAAGATCAGCTAAAGATAGTGAATAGTTACCCTACAGTCCCTTTTCTTTAACATCTGACATTGGTCAGCTCAGCAGGCAGAATTCTTAGCACACCAGGAGATAAGTCTTGTCCAGCTTTTATTTAGACATCACAGCAAAAAGACTTTTAGGACAGCTTTGGAGAAGAAAAATTATTTTCTAAAAATGATGTTTATAAGGAATGCAGGGACTTTATAGAAAGAAAACCAACAGCTGGCCAATGTGGACTCATATGATGAGCCAATTAACAGCAGGAATAGGTGTCTTGGGATGAAGGATGATACGAGAATGCACTTAAGCCATGAAAAGTTTCACAGCAAAGACAACGTTTTGGATAGAAAGAAAGCGAGTAAGATACATAAATACAGTTTGATTTTATAAACCAGGAAAATGATCTTGCAGAATATTCCAAATGACTAGATAACATAGCAATGGCCAAGAAAAAGGAATTATTGAAATTAAGATACAAAATGAGAACATTTTAACTGTGGTAATGGCTATGATAGGCCATATCTAACAAAGGTCTCAAAGATGGAATCTGCAAGATTTGGCCACACATCAAACACAAACATTTAGAGAAAGGCCCAAAATGAAGTGTACATGCCAGATGGTACAGTCATCCTCCTCATCTTTAGGGAATGAGAAAGTAGGTAACAGCAGGGCAAAATTAATAGCTTCATTTTTACCAAGCTGAATATAAACTGATGGCTAGAGTTCACAATTGGATGCATAAAGGAGACAAAAAGACACAATACACAAGTTTGAAAACTAAAAAGAGATTTAACTCCTTGCAAACAGTGACCCTCTACAGCACACAAATGTTACAAACTAGTACTTTCAGTCAAGGGCTTGAATACAAACTCTCCTATCTAAATTAAAAGTATGTTTTCTGATCATGAAAAGCTAAAGCAAGCCCAAGATGTGTAAACTTTGGAGAATGCAGTGAGGCTATTTCTTTGATCTATCATTTCAAACATTCCAAACTTCTTAAAAAGGGGATCAAGAGGCAGAAAGGGCAGTTAAAAGAATAAATTAGCACACAATAGTTAAAATGTCAAAGGAGTACGTTGTTAATTCCTTGGCTAGAATGCAGCCACTTAATATATTTGCATTAGATGGAATACTTAAATAAACTACATGAAAACTTGTATCAGGAGAAGCAGAGGGACATCATAAGCAATGGGGGAAAGAGAGGGAGATATAGGTCATAGTACTGTTCCCCTGACTAGCTGGATGAGGACATAAAAAAGGGGTTCATCAGCCTTCAAATTACCTTCAAAGTCCCTTTCTAAGAAAAGACATCCACAATATAAGCTGTTGCAGTTTTGTTCATGTTTATGCATGAAATACACATTAAAAGCCTTTAGTGACGACTAAAAAAATACATGGCTGCCAGATATTCTCCAAAAATTATCTCTTACTTTACCCATCCTCTCAAGAGCCCATCTTGTTGATTCTCTAAAATAAGATTAAACATTCATCTTTAAGCTTGTCTAGTATGAAGAGACATTTCAATTACACCTAGCAGGATAAACTGCTTTTCCACAACTAACAGGTTGATACACACCTGTATGTACAGGTATCCCATAAAGATACCAGCACAACAAAAGTAGATTAGAAACTTTGGGAATTCAGACACAACTCTCAGCAAGGCAAACAAATCCAAGTGAAAATCTCCCCTCAAAGACTGAGCCAGCATACACCAATGTCTGCTGTAGCAAAAGTTAAGTCTTACTAAATACTTGCTTTGCATGAATTCCAGAGAGTACCATTTTGATTTATAGGTGAGATTAAACAGATCTAGTGAGGTGAAAAGAGAAAACTAATCTAGGAGAGAAGTATCAAACTCCCACAGAAATCCCAAGGATACTCCCTCTAAGGCATTCCTGAAGCTGTCCTGAAGACTTCTTGGAAGAAAACCAATTCTATCCCAGCCAAAACCAGCACGGCAAAAAGAAAAAACAAATGGTTAAGAACAACAGTGCAGAATTTTGGTAAGGGAAAAGATGTAAACACTACCATAGCCATCGCTGTGGAGAGCAAGTGACATTTCAAAGAAGACAAGGACAAAATAGTAATTTTATGTTATAACTAGAGAGACTTGATTAGGTTACATCTTCAGATGTTTTATAAAAGGATTTTCACTAACTACCCTTCAAATTGCTATTATACATCAACTATTTGCAGTGAAAGTCTCATGGACAATGCTAAATCAAAATGGAAAAGGAAACCATACTTTAAAGTACTGCAAGGCTAGATATCTATCCCTATGATTAAAAAATTCTGAGCAAACACTTGAGACAGCACAAATTATTCTTCAAAGTCAAAACTCTCTCTGAATTTACCTGAGAAATTAAGAGTAAGTCACTGAAGTTTTAGTTTATTGGGCTGTAGCAAGGAAATAGAAAAACTTTTAAAAGTACTAGATAAAACACAAATGAGTGCTTTACAATTTCCCCACACCCAGCCATTCAACAGCAATTCCGTCTTGATTGCATAGTTCTGTTGCCTTTGACTTGAGATTCTGAAACCGCTAACGGTAAATAAATTGTCAAAATTGTTTCTTTTCCACTACTTAGATATTTGCATCATTCTATAAGATGAAAATGGCCTACAATGAGCATAGCACCAACCTACATAGCACCAACCACCATGTAGGGATGGTCATTTCCATAACACTACACCATATCTGGTGTAGCAGTTTAAATGCTACTTTAACTCACCTGCTTCTCTGAAACCAACTAGAAGCAATATAATTAGCTCACCAGAGTTTGCTGTGAGGAATAAAGTGTGATATCAAACCCCAGAACTGTATTGTCTTAAAATTAAGGTAATAATAAAATGCATGTAACAATTAACCCAAGTAATACAACTGGTACAAACACAAAGCCAGGAAGCATTTTAAAATGTGTATCATCAATCAGAAGAACAATTAATGTTCCAGTTTTATAATCTTTCAAAACCATACCAGCAAATAACTGCGCATACTCAAAAAAGACAACAGAACACCACTTGTGCAGAATGTAAAGGCTGCTATTCATTTTATTTATCTCCCTTTCCTACAGGACTGCCAGTCTTTTCTTTCATAACATCACTGGAGAAGAGCTCCATGTAAAACTACAGGGTTTTTTTAAGTATGAAAACATCCATTTTGCATGAATCTTCCTTTCAGGCAATTCTGGAAGAAACACAAATAGGTGACACGTACAGGTACTTACAAGCAGTTGAGAAACTAGTGACAGTACTTGCTGAGGATAGTGTGGACACCTGAGTATAATGCATGTGAAGCAAGACAGTGTTTAATAGTTTGTTGGCGTTTCTCCTGGATCATGAGATTACACTTGCAAATTGTCAGCTGTTTTCAATGATTACAGCAGGATAGCTAACCTATCCGCTTCTAACCTATATGTATGGAAAGAAACACGAAAGAGAACAGTTCAGAGTTTCAGTAAAGGGACACCTCTCCACCCAAATCTGACCATCTTTCACTTTCAGACTTTGAACTGTAAAAACTGCAAGGGATTCTGTTGCAAAGGGGCAGTTCTCTTTTTTTTAATTGATAACAGTACTTTCCATTAAAACTGGTAGTAACACATGAAGAAGTTACAACTCCCTAGTTTTTTTAGTTATCTTACATATTATAGCTATCTCACATTTCAATACAATTAGGAGTAGTTTTAAAGTTATGAGTAAACATCTTTATTAATCTATGGTACCACACAAAAATATATTCTTTTATAGTATGCTGTGAAAAATGAAATATAAATCTTTCTGCAAAGTATTTGCAGCTGTGCACACAAGGTATACAATTACATAATGTTTAAATAATGAGCTATCACGATTAGCCCACACAGACATGACAAGTAAAATGCTTTAATAATTTATTAATTTGATTTACATGTGCTTAAAATTATGTACACATTTTCTCTTCTGAAAATACTCCAGGGTCATAAAAAAAGGGGTCTGTATATGACAATGTCTTTTTCATCCTATTTTTTGGTATAATTTCTGACTGATTTCTTAAGAACAAACCTAGCTTGAGCACCTGAAAACCTAAGGGACAACAACAGTGTTATACAGCATTATCCTCATACAGTACATGCTACTCAACAAGTACAGTCAGTTTAATTCCAGAACATGAAGGTTCTGCTTCCTCCATGCATAAGCAAACGTGTATGAAAAAGGGAATTAAAAGAGGAATTTCTCCAAGAGGTGCCAAATATCCACTATTCTAAAAAATAAAGCAGAAATCAAGCTGAACACTGAGAGCAACATTCTAGGCAACACGATTTACTTCCCAGTTTATCAGACCTCTGTCCTGTAGAATGTCAACAGAGAATATCTTAGCATGTCCCACTGCTCTGGCCAGAAGGAACGCCCTTTCAAGCTTCTTCTGCCATAAGCAATATTACCTGGTTTTAATCCTAGTCCTACCATCAATCTAAAGAAAAAACTGAAATTTTTAAAAAGGACAATGAATAAAAGCCCTCCCTAGTTTATTACTGCACATCTTACCAGTAACCTACTGCTTTCCCTATTTCATCACATCTAAGATTTTAAAGAGTATTTAAATAGGTTACTTAGAACTTCAAGCAACTGCACTTTCATTTTCTATTTAGACACAAAAGTTCTTTCTGTGTAAATAAAAAAATCATCTAATATCTAACCAATATAACTAGATTTATACTGAACTAACAATAAATTAATTTGTCAATAAATTCTACCAGGTCTGCAGCATTACCAGACTTGGTGTATCAGCTAGCCTTTTGAAAATCTGTTTTGATTTGGTACTTCTACACATTCACGACTATTCAATCCCAAATGTCAGAGTGCAAAAACTGCAGCTTTTTGTAGTTAATTTTCTGTTAATACTTTCAATCTTTTTCTCACAGTAAAATTGTATAACTGCCAAGAAAAGAAAACTCTTTCACGGAAGTCCTGAAAACTATGCCCCTACTCTGATTTAAGGAAGCTCAAAACGAAATATAAATATAGTTCCAGTACAAATTTTCTCAGTAATTTTTTCAGGTTATCAAGAAAACATCTAGAGTGTTGATCTGGTTATACTCATGTCAGACAAACTACATGTCACATTAACTACCTCCAGGAAGTTATTCCAAACACAAAATAAACTGTTTATGCCGCTTCTCAGATAGATAGCATGACAGATTGTTATTAATTGAAGACAGATGAAATACATTAATTTGATTGCAAGCATGTGTTTACTTTCTCACTGTCATGCACACTACTGCTGATGCTTTCCTATGAGGACATAGTAACAAATCAAATGTTGTATTAGAAGACTTGCTAAGGCAGAATAATAACTGGTGCTGCACTTTAATATTTAAAAAACTATACTTAACATTTCCAGCTACAACAGGAAATTACTGATTTCAGAAAGCAAAAAAAAAGATAGCTTAAAAACTCTTCTAATTTATACAAAACACTGTAACACTGTAAAAATTAGAACTACCAGCAAATATGCTTCTCAATTACAATAAAGAAAAATACAGCTTTCTAAATTATAAATCTATGATCTGAGTGCCTTCCAAAAGACAAATTCCTACAGATACAAGACATGAAAATGTATGCCTAATATGGGAAAGGTGAACAATTCCTAGGTCTCTGGTTAAAAACATAAGAAATCTTGCCTGTGAATGAGGTCTGACTGGTTTTATGCACACCTCTCAAATAGGCCTCCACTTATTTGCACAAAGCTTATGTGAAATTCTCTTTCTTGTCCAAAAAATGACATACAAAGACACAAAATGTGAGTTTCTTGGAATAAGAATATTTCACACATTAAAATCAAAATGATGAGGCTGACAGTTTGTTCTAACACGGGAAACAATAAAAGAATATGTTTACCATGACACGTTCTCTGATTGGCATTTATGAAAGTAGCTGCAGTCATTCTATTAACTTCTCTTTACATAAAAATACCCCATATTAAATGAGACTTTCAAATACTGTTAAATAGTAAACAATTACAGCACTTCTGCTAAAGTTCTAAAACACAGCGGTTCTTGTGCATCTTAGGTAAATGAGGTTAACACTTGCAAGATTTAAAACAAGTTTCAACAGAAAACAAGAAGAGCAGCCAGAAGGGAATGCCTCCATCTCAGCACACCAAATGCAGCTAAATAAAGAGGACACAGGGTGACAGGATTCTTGCCTAATAACAAGCATGTTTAATGTCTGGTAGATGGCAGGTCATTTTTAAGATGATGTTAACCTTAGCAAATACAAACAGCAGGCATCTTTTCATACAAAAGTAAAATTTCTTATGAAGGAAAAAACAATACACCCAAGTTTCTTTTCAAAACTAGGATGACAGATGACTGGTTTACACAGCTTGAAGAGACAGCTAAAGAGAAAATAAGAATAACTTTTTTCTCAGCTAGACATTTCCCATTTTCATTTTTAATAAATTCTTGGCAGAAATTCTTGCAACAATTTCTCATTTGACTGAACAAACTAAGACTACACTGACAGTTGGAATCTGACCCTTTCTGTTAGGTACCTGTACCACTTATCCCTACCCCTAATGCTGACATTTTTGGAAACAAGTATTCAGAAAAGATTATATTATTAAACTAATACAAATTTGAGTCACCTTGAATATTATTTTAGGATTAAAATGTAACAGGAACTATTTTTTTTTCTTTTTGAAAAGGTATCGTAAGGCCACAGGAAGCAAGAGAGGTGGATGAAAAGCACTGTTGACTGCCTTCTCCCCACCCTGCAACTCATGCGGCTAAGTACACTGAAGATCTATTGAGGCAGCAGACAGTGAACTCAAAATGCATTAATCTAGGCATAAGGAGTTTAGATGTGCTGCACAGACCTCCGTGCAGATTATTTTACCATGCATCTCTGTTTACTGCAGTGTACAGACCGAAACAAACATGTCCTTAGGGTAAGCTTAACAAATCAAGTGGGGCTGTGAATGAAAAGAACATGAAACACTTTTGTGCATTCTGCTATGAAGAATAAACAGCCTGCCTTCAGCAAATTAATGCTACTCTCTCAAAAGTATCATCTCACAAGACTTTAATGTTCTCTAATTTCACACCTTTGGTTAATTAGTTTCTACTTTCCACAGAGAAACATATCCTAAGATTACAAGCTCCTCCTGGAGAGAACACAGTTTGTTCACTCTTGCTTTTTATCCAGTCAGATTCTTACATGGCCCCAGTTCAATTTACAAGCCCTTTGCAATTAGTAGTAGATCATTTGCTGACTAATTCGCTTCCCAGTAAATTAGGCAAATACCATTCTTGTTTTTACAAAGGGAACTTTCACTGAACCATCAATTTACTGCTTGTGCACTAAATCATCTTTCATCTTATTTTACACTTGTGTTCAGGCTTCCTAATGTTCCTAATCTTTGTGCCAATGAGCAATTTAAGTTAAAGGTGTTAGTTTAGACTCATGCATCTTTATGAGTAGCTATTTCCTAGAGATAAGGAGAAATGAGAAAAAGCCTAGGACAGGAGAACACACCCCAGACGCATTTTTCTTGCTATATTAATTCAATTTAAAAAGTCACTCAGCAGGCACAGTTACCAGCACAGGACAGGAACACAGCTGAAAATGTTTACTGAATGACGGTGAGAAAGCAAAACAAAGCAAAGTAAGATGTGTTCACACAAACCATAATCTCCAATGCCCAATACCATGTAGATTAATTCCAGTCCCCACAAACACACTAAAACACTGGCATTAGACAAGGATATGTTTAATAAAATTATAAATTATGCAGCAATAGCATTAGTATGAGCATCTCTGAGAAACAGAAATTCTGTTAATGAAGAACTGTAACTCAAATACAGAAGAGCATGAAAACATGTAATAATTATTTTGTATCTCTGAAAATCTAGCAGCACCATTTCTTCTCACATTAAAATTTTCTGTAATACATACAGTATTTCACTTTTTGGATGCAGCATCCTTCATAAACACAGTAAATAAGCATACACACAGAAAAAATCAAGTTTGAAGTGATACATCATTTTCTAATTGCTAATATTTTAGCAATGCCAACAAGAAAAAGTTATACCACTTTAAATGTAAATTTTCTCTCAGGGCAGGTTAAGACTGCCCTTTATAGAGCAACAAATGAGAAACACAAAAATATTTGATTCATAATCTTGTAAGGGTATTTTTAACACTGCAGTGGCTGCAATATATATATTTTTAAATGTTCATACGCACTCCTATGGACGAATTAACTTCTATGTGCCTAACTTCAAAAAACACATTTCTCTTTAGATTATACATTATTGGGTTTGTAGATAGTAGTATCCAAAGTTCCCTATAATGATTTTCACTGACTGCCCCAGCACTCTGACACAAGACTTGATGACAGAAAAAAAAGAAACTCTTCTCTGATTAAACATGAAATTATTTTTATCAGGATTACTGAAAGTTAAAAAAGAAATGCTTAAATTGATTTAGCTGAGCTACTAGTGAGCTACTAATTTCCTCCTTACATTATTAAAGGTATGTCTTAGGACAGAGGTTAAAAAAGTGTAAAAAACAGAAAGCCTATTTTCCCACTAGTCCAACTAGAGATATCTGTTGTTTTGGCTGAATTTAACAACTCCATAAGGTCAACAATGTAAAAAAAGAAATTATAGTAAAGCAATTTCTGAAATTCCAAGTTGAATGAATATTATTTTAAGTGCTCTTTAGTGCATTAGTGAAGACATAAAGTTGCAATGAACTAAACATTCAGAAGATGGTGCTAGTCCAATATATCCAAAAGCCATAGGTGGAATCAGCTTTTCTTCATCTCTTTCAAATATTTTCACTAATTTTCATTTATCTACTACATCATCACTGAATTTATCAACACCAGAACAAGGTATAGTCATCATCAGTTAAATACTAAGAGGACTACTAAATGATATAATTCTAAAATTCACGAAGATTTACTGGATTGACAGGCATAAAACATAAAGCTCACTCTAATTTCATAAACTCAAGGTCTTGGGATCTTTGTGAAAACTTATACAACATTTCTTATATCCTGCCCTCAGTCACTCACATCTGTCTCCTTCTACAGTCAAAGCAAGACTTTCTGGTCACAGTTTCAAGACCTACTGACGCCAGCACCAAAGTTTGGAAAATCTCACCTGTCCCATTGCTGGCTCTTCACCCCCACCTTCATGTCACAGTGTAACTAACTGTTCTCTGCTCACCTACTTAGGAGGCCATGCAACTCGGGTGAGCTTATGAAGCTCAGTGAGCTGATCCATGTTAAAAATAGCCATTTCTTTTTGACTGCTCTGTTTAACCCAGATCAAGTCTCAGATCCGATTTCCCATGGAGCAGCAGTGGTAACTTTAAGTTGCAAACTGGCTTCACCACAAGGCCAACCGATTGTGGAACTGCAGCCTCCCCCAAGATTGCAAGGGCTGAATTCCTTGTCAGCATTGAAAAGGGCTGGCAAGTTAACAGTCAGTCTTACTATTGCATATGAAAATCTAATTTTTTCGTATTATTAATCTACTTATTAAGATATTAGATGCAGTCTGTAGCTACAGACAGAAATCAAAACAAATTTCATCTACCCTCCCCCCCAAAGCCCTACAAATTCTTGGAACCCATTTCTAGTCCTGTCTATAACTCAAACATTATACAGCCCCTTCCAGACTAGGTATAGTTGTGCAAGTAATTTCTACCAAAAAATAGTAAATATGGACATATTAAAACATCAAGCAAAATGCCATATCCTTATGCAGCAGTTCCTAAAACAGTGTTTTCCAAATAATGCATAGGAATGTATTTCACAGTAACATATTTCATGAAGCCATGGAAATAAACTATTAATACCAAACTTTTTTCTATAAAAAGCATTTACCTAATAAGTAACAATTCCTCAGAGGACCCATGCCAGCATTCTTGATGGCTACTGCTGTATCCATCTATACAGACTGTTTCCACAGGTATGCTTCTGTTGACTTCAGGCCAACAGCTGTGTTTGGCCATCCTCTCCAGTGTGATGCTTTTATCCAATACTCTGAATTACTTGCTCCTACCAGAGCCAACCCAGGTCAACTCCAGGGCCCTTCCATGCCTGATTCCTTTCTGCATCCAGCAGATGTAATAAGGAGTTGGAGACACTTAGTGCTTCTCCTACATACCCCTCTGGGAACTCTCCCACAACAAAAATTATAAATGAACATGAAATCACTCACTGGGGTATAAAAGCAAGCCTTAAATGTTCAAAGATCAGGCCAAGTCAGTATTACTGTTATTACAATAAACCTCCAGCATTAAGCAATTTCAAACATCAGTTCTTCTTCCAAAGTTTTTCAATGTAGAGAGACAAGATTGGCACATAGCTGAGTGAAATTACTCAGTTACTAGGCAATTTATTACTGCTTAACTGTTCCATGTGTATCAAATCCTGTTTAACGGCAGCCCAGTTTTTCTTCCATTTGGAAGCTTTTGTAACTAATTAGTACCAAGCCAAATTGATTTCAACTGGCAGTTAAAAAATCAATAGTGCAACTCAACTTTATATTAACTAACTTTTTATACGAAAAAATAAGGCTGCTTAGTAAATAAATATAACATACTTCAATTAACTACAAAAGGAGAAATTAAACCCAAGTGTATTCAGATCAATTACAGTAAATTTATCAACTAATTCTTAAACTGAGCCACAGCATTTCAAAGACTACAAAGAACTGAATTCAAACTATTTATACTTAACAATATGATGATTTCAGAGCAGACAGTAGAAGTGGAACTTTGCAAACCTCTTACACATTTGTCAACTCATAATTCAGTATCACCATCTAGTCATCCAGGCAAAAAAACCCACCTGAATTTTAATCAATACATCAATTGGTTCATTATTGTCTCGAGGAACTGTTCTTGCCTCCAAATAGTGCGAGTATATAGCTCATTTTTCCCTGACATGAATATCTATCATGATGTGAACATCTGGTCCAGAACTTCATTAGCTTAACAGAAAGCTACTATTGATTCGGATATTGAGGAAAAGCTATAAAAGCTTTTTCTCAAACAAATTAAAAACATGAAATAGTGGACACGCTCAGACAGATTATACTAATATTGCAACTTTACAGTATTAGCCAGTCTCAAATGAGCAAAAAAGAACCAAGTCATCAGGCTAGCTATGAGGGACTGAAGAAAAATCATTAACAACTTTGTCCAAGACTTAGAAAGCTACATAATGCAGAAAGGAACCAAGGGAATAAGAAAACTACTTTATACACAATTTGTTACAAATCAGGGCCCATATTCTTCTCAGTGCTAACCCAGCCATCTGCCTATGCAGAGCAATCCAATTCCCTCTTTTTGTCTCTCTCCCTCACAAACAGAAAAAAAAAAAAATTAACCAAACCAACTCCAACCAAAAAGACCCATCAAGAAAGTAGATGGTTCAGCAGAAGAGGCAGGAGGCCTGAAATCAGTTAGAAAAATAATAGTTTCCTCAGCAGCTCAAGCTACCATAATTGCAAATCAAATGGATGGATGGTCCTGGCTTTTCCTGGGCTACTGGCTGAGCACTTCCAAAGCCTCTCATGTGACAGCACCACTGCAGAAGAAAAGGAATCCACATGTTCATTCAAACAAGAACACCTTCTTGTTCTGTTCATTTGAGGCTGGATTAGTGAACAGAACTCACTCTGTGCAGTGCTACCATGACTGCAAATGACAAAAGCGAAACTGGGTGAAGTCAATCACGAAACCACCTCGGTCCAGGCTGTGTAGTGGGAAATACATACTGAGAACAGCTAAATGTGAACACACGTATGCACTCTCATAAGTTTTTGTGAGGATTCATTTTGACTTGAAAATATTAAGCAAGTAAGTTAAGGTTCAGCGAGAACTTCTTTTTATAAACTTTTTAACATTTTTTTTCTAAAACTTCCCAAAACTAAAGGCTATTTTAAGAATTTCTGCTTCATTCCATTTTTGTTGAAGTTAGAGAAATCAGCTACATCTGACTGAAAGCAGAACTTAGTTGCTGAAAGCATATTTTCCCAGATTATTTGGTCAGTTATGACCTCAAACGGTTAAACAAATCCAGTCTACTTTTCATAGTTTGGAGTCCTCAAGGATCAGCAGCACTTCCTTTGCTAGGTTTGAAAAAGAAAGGGAGAATAATCATCAAGAAGTTAACAAGTCCTTTGTAAATAACCCCAAGGTATTATCTACTAAAGTTTTAGCACAGCCCTGCTGATGACCTAATTTCTTCGTGATTTAGCACACTCCTCCTCTTCTAATACACATTAAGAGTTTCTGCAGGCGCAACTTCCATGGGTGAAATTTTCTGAATTAGGATAGTAAAAAGACTTCAGTTAATGATTAAACATTTGTTTTAGGCCATCACTGACCACTCTTTGACAAATTAATGTCAACATCAAAATTCCATTTAAAACATATTAATAAAAGTATATTAAACAACATTATAGATTTTTAGAACTTTTCAGCAACACAAATTTCTTTAACCACAGTCTAGGCAAGAAATAGGGTTTTCAGAAGAATCTGTGAGATTTACACAGTTGAAGTGGTTAAGAACAGATATTGCAAAGAAAGACCTTGAGAGCCTAAAATTAATCACCAAGGATTACTCAGATACTCCCTTTGTCCCAGTACTTCCCTCTGTCCCCCTGACCTCTTAATCACTTTATCCAAAGACAATTGTGTTGAAAAATAAATGACACTGTGGAGCAACCACGAGAATCCAGATCAGATTATCTCACCTGCACTGTTCCAATGAACCAGCTACAAAGTAATACACACAGATACAGCTACACAACCTAAGGCACTGAGGTCCAAAGTGTAAGGATGTATGGAGGTGTTTCGTTCACTACTCAAGAGTGTTTTTTGGAGCTTGGAGTAGTGGAGAAGGAGTTGTAACAGCTCGAGATCATGAATTTGGGGTTTTCATTAAATCTGGTAGTTGAAGGCCTGGTATAGCCCACGCCAGCAACTCCCCTTAAAGAGTATTCAACAGCAGGTACTGAGGCAGGAAAATAATAAACTACAACTACAGTGATCACTCCTTGATACACACGCCACTCTGAGGCAGCCTGAGTTCCTCAGCCCAACAGTCCATCTCCAGGTTGCCAGGAATACAGATGAAATGTTTTATAGACACTAGAGGACCAGCCCTTCACAAGTCTCTGTGGCTCCTTTCTGAAGCCACGTGCACTTCTGGCTTCTACAGTGAATAGGACTTCCACAATTTAGTTGTTCACAATGCGTAAAAGTAATTCAATCTGTTTATTTGAAGCCTGCTGCTTAATTAAAAGGCACAAGATTTCCTCAGGTTTGCATTGAAAAGATGCCATATAATTGTTCTCTACCCTCTTTTCATGGTTTTATAGACCTGTTTGTCTTTTTCTGACTGATAAGGAACTCAATCTCTTTTAACCCTCCTCATGTAAAAGCTTTTTAATTCCTCTGGTTATTATTGCTCTCCTGTGTAAACTGGGACCAGCTAAATTTTCCCCAGTTCCTGAGGACAATTCTGAGATTCATACCCAAAATTCTAATCCCAGTCTTATCAGAGCTTTGCAGTTTGGCATCAGGGATAAACACTGTGTCAGAAGGAAATTACTCACATGGCATTTTGCTTGTCCTACTTGTTTCTTCTTTTCATTTCAGAAATGATAGTAGGAAATCTGTAGGGAATTCAAACTAGACTACATAAAAATGAGACATCCAATAAATTGGAAGTGATAAACAAGTTTTTTGGGTTCTTGCTTTCTAATAATATGAAGCCACAACATACTCAGACATATAAGGGGAAAACAATGACCAAGTAACTTTAAACAAATTTACAGTGCAACCCAACTCATCTTCACTAGCTGCCCATGCAAAGGAAACAAGGGCATATTGCAAATATAGATGCATCAAATGAAAGCCACACCAAACCTTTGAAACAGGAGACATTTGACTGCACACCACAGGCCACACTGTTGGGGGCAAAAGTGATAATGAAGGTATTTCCACAAATGTGGAAATGCCAACACAGCAGCTCAAAGAGTAACAAAGCAACAAATACCAAGATCAGTGACAGCACCAGTTATGACAGGCTGTAATCTGCTAAGATTAAAAACCAACAGACACCCCAACAACCTCAATTTAAAAAAAAAATAAAAATACAATATTGCAGCTTTGAAGAGACTTCAATAGCATCTATGCTGCCACACAAAACAGTCAAAGACTACAGCCATCTACCAGACATGCTCCCAAACTGTCTGAAGACAATTCTATATCCAGACATATGCTCTGAATGAGCACTGACACAGTAAGCTTGAGCTAAATGATCTCAGTGTGCCCCTACCACAGGGTAACTTGGTGGGACAAGGCACACCTGCTCAGATTGCCACCACATATCTGGGAAGGCCTTGCAGTGACCGTGTCTTGCTTATGGAACAGACCAGCCAGGACAGGATCAAGGAAAATTGCCCAAATGAATTCCAGACATATGTATATGTGGTTATTAGGTCACAGAGCATTTTATACTCTAGCCCCACCACCCCCAATATCAGTAAAGACAAAGTGTTCTAGAAGGAACTACTTTTTTTTTTTTTTCTCATTCAGAAGGTGGATTGAACAAGGAATAGTCTACATCTTAACTCTTTCTTTTAAATATTCAACATCTAATAAATGTCTGTTTCTGTCTAACTGATTAATCAGATTTAGTAACCTGACCTAAAAAAGAAAAATCCTATGGTTACTTCAAAATATTTAAATCACGAGCAGGACTATAATGCCTGCAAAATATGGCACAAGGGAAGTTATCCTTCTATGCTTAGTCTTGGAACTTGGGAATTTCAGTGAACAAGATCCCTCATTAGAATCAAATGGGGACAGATGTACTTACGTGGTGGGTGGGCATGGGTGGACATGAGCCCCTCCAACCTCTCTAATGAGCAATTTCCTCAGATTCAAAGAAAAATTTCATAAAAAGTTAAAGAGAAATGGCAATTTGCCTCCTATTACCACTGGCCTAACTTCTTGGGCTGCTGGTTCTATAAAAAAGGCTTTTTTTTCAAAGAAAATTATTGTTAAAACCATTTGGCTAAAAGTGAAGAGCTATTGAAAAGTACAGTCAAACTAGCAGCTTGCTCTTAAAATTCCCCCCACCACTTTTATAAGTATCATTTTGCTTGTGGCTTTTAACAGCTGTTCACACACGTCTAAGCTAGATGTGAACTTTTATTTTCCCAAAACTAAATGGGAAGCTTTAAACAGCATCTGATTTAATTTTTTTTTAATTAAAAGTGGAGGTTAAAAGGACTGTGGAAATGGATGATGCAGCTGTGCTGACGCTAGGGAAAAGAATTCCAGAACAAGAAGTGAGGTAGAGTAAACACACAAAGTAAGTTTCCCAACACTAAGTGCACACCACAGTCGAGTGATTTTATTAACCAAAGAGAAGTTAACTCCATGTTTCTTCAGAAACATTTTCCAAAATTAAACTAAATTGTATTTTTCAAATATAATAGAATTGTGATGTCTACTATGCTTTTCCCTCAGAGCAATCCTACAATTAATTCCAGAATGAGGTGGCTTCACAGGTTCCAATATTATTCCCAAATTCATTCAGAAACTCAGAAAACTCACACACTCAAGTCAGAACTAGCTCACTAATATTGCCATATATTTACTGGTTTAGTTATCAAAATAATTGAACTTCCCCTGCATTTAGACATCTTCTTGGAAGAATTAAACATTTACAGTCACATTTGCAATGGTACTGAAAGACAAAAGATGAAAGCAGGTATTCCCAGGGGTACTTTTTAAAGTACCAAAGCAACTACTGGGCAACTAGACAATGGTTTAACCACATTTGAAAACCCCACCAGACAGCTATCTACATTTTTAATGACCAGCATACTCACAAAAATTCTGCTTTCTTGGCCTAATTACTTTAATACACAGCACTAGATACTAAATTTGAACAAAAAACTCACAGAAATAATAAAAATGCCACAGTTTATTTCTACTTGTACATGTTAAGTAAGAAAGCATGCTATGACAATATAACAATTCTGGATCTCGACACATATTTAAAGGTCTTTTCTACAAAGCTCTTACAAAAAACAAAAAAGCAACTCTAAGGCAGAAGATTCATAGGGTTATGAAGGAAATGCCATATTAATTCACATGGATTATGTACCCTGTAGATTGTAACAGCTCCAAAATACATCTACTTCAGTACAGTAGCAGAGCTACTATTTAAACCAAAAGATTGCAGTAGTTCATCCATCAAGTTTATTCAAAGAAGCTGTTAGAACTTCTGTAAAATGTCTACAGTAAGAAGTAGAGTAAGAAAGTATGCAAAGTAAGCCACACTTCTTAAAACACAACTATTAAAAAAGAAAAAGGAAAGAGAAAAGAAAAAAAGAAAACAAACAAAAACCTAGTGTCCATATTGGGCTGATGAAGCAACACTTCCAGGTCATCTATGGATGAAAAGAAAACCAATAACATTAAGAGCATTCCTTTTGCACCAAGCACAAGGGACTAAGTGTAAAGAGTATGAAGAAGATGAAAAAGTGGCAGAAGAGAGACAAGTAATCCAGCCTGGACAGCAGAGCCTAACAGAGAGAAGCAGATGGAAAATTACAGTGATGCAGTCATTTGTTTGCCTCCCTTGTCCACCCACCTACAAGAGGCTCGCTATAACTATGAAAATCTAAGCTAATCAAAACCAGAAATCCAGTACATTCTACTCAGGTCCAATAAAAAATATTGTAACCTGGATCCCTTCCTGGGACAATATCCTCTGGGATATTGTCTTTGATGATATGAAGCCTTGATTTCTGTTGTGTTAGTTCCTTGCTAAATCCAGGGCACAGTCGAACAAATGAAATCCCAGTCACAGGTGAAACATTTTATGCAGGTGCACATAAATTACATTTGTGCACTTTAACAAATCAAAAGCAGAAAATAAAAATTCACCACAGGTAAATACAATTATATGGCAAATACATCATTAATGTTTCTGACCCTTCCACATAAAAAACCCCATGCTTTAAGAACTGATATTAATATACTGTACCCCACTTGTAGATAAAATGATTCTGAGTGCACCAATTCACATGTTTTGTATCAGACAACAGAAAGGAGACTTAATTTGTGTAACTGTGAAGTGGTTATAAGTCACTTTTTGGTTTAGTTCCTAATAGTACTGTCCTCAGCCCTAGAAACATACATAAACTAATTATAAGAGTATCACTCAGTGAAAAGACAGAAGGAAATATCAATGACCAATATATATTTTGCCAAAACATACAGTCTCTTAGTATTCCACAAATGAGCTGGAGAAAAAATTGGCCAAGCAACTTCAGAAACAGACACATAGTACTAACAGGACAGAGATGCACCCACACTATAAAATACTCAAAATAGATGGCAGAGAAACAGAAAATGCCTTGCTACTACAAGACATTTCTTTGTCCAAAGGATACTAGAAATCCTTTCTTTTCCCTACTGTCAGTCACTATGAGCCTAAATGTATGAGCAGGTAGCTCCCAAAAGGTACACAGAAATTTTCCTGTCCTGGGAGCTCTTAGCTGGAAGTGTTCCCCTCAGGTTAAACAACTACAAAAGCATGTGGTTTTGCAACCTAATAAATAAGCCATAAAACAGTGAAAGTAATCAAATTCAAATGAAAAGAAAGCATTCAAATGAAAAGTAACCATTTCCATCAATAAAGCAATATAATCTGTTTAGGACAAGGAAAGGGGTTTTATTGCATATTTGCTCAGTGTTCCTTTACACATTGGTTTCCTAATCACAGACTTTGTCAAGAACCTGACTTTGTTTACTAATAGCAGCAGGGCTTGGGATGAGCAGTCTGTACTGCTTTAGAGAAAAACTGATGGCCTTTCAAATGATCTGTTCTAGTTCAGTCTGAATTACTGGACAAGAAGCAAGAGGTAGAGAAAAAAATATTATGACCTGTGCTGTGCAGATCAAGGCTGATTATAAAACAAGGCTTGAGGCTAAAATCTATGAAACAAATCTTGGTCACACAGATATCAAAGGCCAAACAGTGCCACTGACAATGGAACTAGACACTCAGTTGTAAAGTTATGATTTTTTAGTTCCCTCTCAATACAGATCAAATCTTAATGCTTATCCTCACATACCTGTCAATATGATAAAAGAGTAGGGTACTACTCCGTGTAAACATCACAATTAAAATAATCTTTTATGATCATTTCAAAATTAAGAGATGAGTGGAGTTAACAGTGGGTTTTTTTTGGTGACTGCGAAAGACCAAAACAGTGGATTTCTAAGTATGCTTCAATTTTAGAGAAACAATGTGTCCAGTTTGCTCTCTAGTGTCCTGCTTCCATTATTAGTTCGTTGCCATGCCCTAAGCTTAAAAATATGAAGGAAACTGAAGTCTTGTTTTAGTGCTTTTGAAGGCAATGAGACTGCTTGGAACAAGTGAGGATAAATGTATATGGTGGGATTGTGACGTTGCTATAGTACTCTTTCATGAATAGTAATTACTCTGCAAGTGTGTAAAGCAGACAGGCCCAGTTGCATAAGGCTCAATGCAAGTTTTATGAACTGCAGAAAAGCATGATTAGTATGGGGGGAAAAACATGTTTCACACTTTTATTGTAAAGAACATGAGAATCTCACAGAAACTGCCAGAACAGATGTTCATAAATTGGGCCCTTAATCTTGCAGCACTTTCCAGGTTTTAAGCTATATCCACTGGTCTGTAGAACATATTCCTCTCTTTTTAATATAATTCTTCTGTTTAGTTTTTTTAATAAATAAGTTTATGACTTTAGTAGTGTTGCCAGCTGTTCAATTTTGATTTACTGTCAGAGTCTGCTTTAATATATAGTGGCTTTTGTGGCTTACCCATATAGATTACATTTTAAGCTTCAAGATATCACTATAAAGCAGCTGGAAAAAGTACTGGCTGCGCTCAGAAACCAGCATTATTGCCCTAGTGATCAACCACTGAAACATGCAACTAGACCAGTAACCATTCTCCAATAAACTTTTGCATACACCATTCCCAAAATAAAACTGCAAAACTTATGGTGTAAAAGCAAGTCATCTTAACACATGTACTTTAAAAAGCCAGCCCCAGAAAATTGCTAAATTATTAATTAGGCAGTATATTAGCTGGCAATAGAGATCTCTACAATGACTGCTCTTTATTCTTTCATTACATTGTTTCCTTTACTTCTACTGTGCAGCTTGAGACAACTTAAGAAATAAAAGATTTTAGAACTGCTTTCTATAAATTTTCTTTAAAGCAGTGTTTACTGAATATTACTGGGAAAGAACTGTCAGTATTCTTCACACTGAACCATTTTCAACCTCGCAGAGTTACAATACAACCAGACTAAGTTTCTTTGCTCTGGCATCTGCAAGTACATAGGGTAATGTTATTAAAATAAACTACCACAACAGTATACTTAGAATTAAACTATTAATTAAACTGAAAAACTCTGGAAATTCCCTACAGCTGAACTAGTTCAGAACCATCAGTCAGAAAAAACTACTAGGGCATTTTTATTACACTGAAAATTACTTTTTCTGCTCAACAAGATTGCTTTTTCCATATAAAACTAACTCCCTAAAAAAAATTCCAACCAAGAGAACAAAACAGTTTGATTCAGAAAGATCAGTGGCTCATGAGAGAGGCTTTTTTGCTTGTCTTACACTGTTATTTTCCCCCAAGTTTAGATTTGCCAGTTGGACAGTATCCACGGTGCAGTACTCTCATGAAGTCCTATCATACCTAAGGGGAAGGCAGACCTACATCATGGAAGACATAATGGGAAAAATAAAACAAAAACAAAACCAGACTTTATACCCATAGTATCAGGAGCAAACCCTGTGGGAGAATGAAGAGAAGCACAAAAACTGCACATCCCATGAGACATTGCAGTAGCATCTCCAGTACAAAGTATGTCAAGCTTTTCCATAATGCTTTTGAAGGGGAACTGAGAAGCAGACTCCAAATACCACCATTTTCTATGTCATGAGCAGAACACAAAAACTTTTTTGAAACAGTTCAGCTTAACAGCATGATCTATTAACTCCTATACACTGCTTTCTTCCTTCTGCATGCCTACAGCAAGTAACTTTTCAAAGCCTCCTGTAAATGTATAAAGTAAGGTTTTATGAACTGAGGGTCTCTCTTTCTGTCCGCAGTATCAAAGGTGCACTATCTGTACAAATCTTGGTTTTTCCAGCCTTCATGTTAAATTAACTACCACCAAAAAAAGGTTTGGTTGCAAAATCCAACAATTTAAAGTTGCCCTCAATATACTTAATGGTTATATGCCTGTATTTTTCTAAAGCAAGCCTTTCTGAAGAGAGTTTACTATTCTGTGGGTTCCATTCAAGTATTTAGTCTGTAATTTATTTTTTTTTATTGATACTGTTTAGCATATGAAACAAAAAGCAGTGGTTTTGATGGCAGTTTTTAAATGGTATGACCGGGGTATGACTGAGTTCTCCAGTGAAAGTTAGAAAGAGTTAATGTTATTCCTCTTTCTGTACATGTAATGAATTCTACCATCCCATACTGGTATTGTACTAGTGTGATATAGTCCTGCTATCGTACATAATTAGGTAAACATATGGGACAATACTTACAGCCAAAGAAAACCCTCATGGCATGCAGATTAAAGGAGGTAATCCAAAAGAATATTATAAACTAGGGGCTAGCATGAAAACATCAGAGTAAATTTGGAGGAGGTCACTAAATATGCTCTAAATTTACCACCCAGGTAAACAACAAACATTATCTTAAGCACTACTTCCAAAAAAAAATTAAGAGTTAAAAAATCAAAAATATATAATGAAAATTTCATAGGGAACTCAGTATTTTTAAATGTCTCAGGAAGGGAGCTGTAACTGCGGACTAAAATTGAAATGGTACCGTTAATTTCCACTTCTCTTGCAAAACCCCAATAAACACGATGATGTCCTGACAATTACACAATTTAAAAATATACATACAATTAATTCCCCTAAATTTTTCTTCTTTGTTCTTAAATCTGCATGCACATCATTCATACTATACCACTAAGAGAGTGAAGGCAATCCATTATGATTACTCCCCATATTAGCATAGACTATCCCTCATTCTCTAAACTGAACTGGAATAGTAACTGCTTATTTCCAATAAAAGTCTCTTTTTTTTTTTTGTTCATTGAAATAAATAGGAAAAGCTTAAGTTTTCCCTGCTGATTAGGAAAAAATTTCACTTTCTGCCTGTACAGAGAAATTAAATATATTCAACTACTACACGCATTTTAGTTGAAGTTGCAGAGTACACAAAAACACTGTACAACTGTTACTATATTTATCAGTCTAATTCTGAAGATTTAAAAAAAAGATGAGTTTACTGACCTATCTAGCTTTTAAATAGAAAATAACGCTACAATAGCACTTGTCTTTTTCCCCATTTTGTGCAAAATTCTAATATTAATGCCCTATTCACACTCGACATTTGGTTATCCTCTCTCATCAACTTTCTTCAATAATAATATACGAGAATATATTTCCACAGTAGCTAATGGAGACATTCCTACAAATCAATGTGCTGCAGTGATACAGAAATAAAAGCTTACTTCACTGTAATGATGCTTCCAGACTTCCCTCAAGTCAGGTGGTTACTTGCAGTTAATGATCTGTGACATACCACACAAGTAGTCCTAAAAAGACTTATTATCCACTGCATGTGCAACAATATTTGCTTTATGGATGGCTAAATGAATGAAGACATTCAATGTAACTGTAAAAGTAAAATCAAAAGAAAACTTACAAGTAACATGTTTTCTTTGAGTAAAAGAGCTGTGAACATTTTCCATTAATACTTAACCTTTTGCTGGAGCAGTGCAACCACATATAATGCTTGAATCCATAAAGCCCAAGAGCTGCTCAGGGTTAACACTGATTAACTGCCCCCAATCAAATCTTATAACTTTTAAAAATTTCAGAGAGCTTCCCTCCATTAATGAAATCAAAACTGCATTTATGTCATGTGGCAAAGGTAGGAGCAGGACAACTGACTAAGAAAAGGAATTCTGTCCTGTTTGAAAAACAGGTATTTTTTTCAATCCAATAAAACAGGCATGAATTTGACTGGGTTTTAAAACTATGTATATTATGCTCCACTGACTTCTATTAATATACTAATAGAACAGCATAGCAAATTAACCTAAAATAAGCTCCAATCCAACAGCACAATATCTCCCATGACTCTCAGACTGTGCAGACATTCACACATTTTCTGTTTATAATTTTTTTCATTTACTAGACTCAGCTTTTGTCCACCATATGTCCACCATAGATTAACTATTCCCCTAGGTACAATTAAGGGCTTTCCATTTGTTGTAAGAAGACCTAAGTATGAAGGACGCAGCCAGAAAAAACATTTCTACCTAAACCAAAAACAGAAGCACATTCAGCCTGGACTATAGTTTATGCAGCATCTTTTTTATTGGACGTATGTCTACATTGCTAAATAAACTACAGACAAAATCCATGGAAACAGTAAGAGATCTCTCAGCATTTCATTTGTGTATTATTATAAAAATATGTGACATATACTGTTCTAACCTTTGTATTTAAACAGTTTACTTCTATTTGCATTTTTCAATGACATCTCTACAGATTTTTCTGAATTTAAGCATAACTGTTAAGAAATGAGAATATATTATTTACTGGCACTTCTGTCACACTGGTGTTTGAGTTCCAGCTACACTAACAACAGTCTGTCAGGTCCTCGAACTTGGTTGTGGTTCTTGGTTAGCCATAGCAGGCAAAACTCAAGTGCACAAAACAAAAATCTCAAGTGCAGCCTCAAGATTTTACATGTAGGAAGAAAAATCCAGTTTATTCATAGTCACTAAAATAAAAAAAGTGTAGCATAAGAACTGTCTGTCAGTTGTAATAGTTCATGACTACTCTCACATTCCTGTTAAAGCACTGTATGACCCAAATGAGAAAATATTAATTTCTGCAAATACTTAGCACATATCTAAACTGCCCTGGTTCAAAAGAATGGAAATTATTGATTTTCATAAAACTACACCTGTTCATACCAGGGCTCTGTCTAGCTGTACAAATCTCAAACTCAGACAAGTGGTACAACAGTAATATATCTTCTGTGTGCAAGTTGTGTATATTTTTCAGCTTCAACCCTGTACTGAACCCCAGACTGCAGCAGAACACAAACGAAAAAGCAAGCGACTAACTAATGCTATCTGAGCTTAATACAGGCGTTTGATAAGGACTATTAATTATCTTTTGAGCAGCATGAGATAAAGGATTTCCCCTCTCTTTTTTTTTTATAGGTACTCTGGCAGAGGCAACTGGGTTTTTAAGAGGCACCATCAAGACCTATCCTGCATACATGCTTCAGTAATGGCTGCAGCACTGGAAGGAAGTCCAGAAGTTTAAAAATTTGCCTTTAACCAGGTTAATTATCAGCTTCTGTGTCCATTGCCTTCCCATCCAAGAGGTGATTTTGTGAAGGATTCTGAAAGAAAGTTCAAAATAAAAGATGGGCTGATTTACAGCCAGATGCAACAGATATATTTACCACAGCAGATCACATGAAGACCACAGCCAGAATGGAACACACATGCACAGATCATTGGGATCTTTCCTGCCAGGTGTTTTCCCTTCACAGCCAATATGGCAAGGTAAATACTACATAAGAGCAATAAACTTTCCTTCTTTTGTTCTGTATAATGTTCTGTGAGCTCAGATCCTTTCTTAAGAAAGGCACTTGAGGCTCAAGCTCTGTCTACGAATCACAGTTTAGTAGACTTGTCTATATAGCAATTTAACAGACATAATTAAACATATATCTTCAGCAGAGAAGCAAAAATCTTCTCTCAGAACCATTAATAAGAAGCCAAGCATGATTTAGGATCAAAATCTTGCAAGACAGATGCCTTCTCAGACAAGCAAGGTAATTTTCTCACTCAAAAATGTGTCTGTTTCTAGGTTGCTCCCACCACTAAAGTAATACAGAGAACATTGAGACACCGGGTTGGAAATATAATATTATAGTGAATAAAAGATCATTTTCACCCGTGATTTTCCCTTCCATTAATTTAAGTTTCTTGTTAAAAATATTTTTTAATAAAGTTACCTGACCAGTGAAACAAACAAATCCGTAAGATTGCAATTTTCTATTAATCTTACAAGTGTGTTGAGACAAACATTCTATACATATTTTAAAACAGGGTATCATTCTACATTTATTCAAATGAGTTGGTAAATGGACTGTAGAACAGGACAAGGTTTTCTTTTTAAGGGAGTCTCTACATGTAAGTAGTTTACCCTCCAATCCCAAAGAGCATGTGTAGGGCTCAGGTGACCGGACCTGCTGTCAGGCATACACGAACTTTAGTTTAATCAGGCATAAGACTCTAAAGAGCAGGGGTCTTTGCATTAGCTGCTCACCACTTGTCTTAGGTGAAGGACCTAAAAAGTGCAAGCCCATGGGAAGCAAGAACAGAAAACTGCTGGGGGAGGTTGGGAGGGACAAGAGAATGAATGCATAGCTGTGAATTTTAATAAGCCAGAATCTCAAAGTGAGTATTAATGAAGAAATTTTCTGAGTACAGCTGGAGAGACTAAGTATATAAGGCAGCATCAGAGTCTAAAAGCAGACTGTGCAAGTCCCATGACAGCCAGATTCACATTAGTACACAGTACACCAAACATTAATTTGTATCTGGGCTGGAAAATGTTTCTTTCTGTGCTCAGATAAGATAGGTAAAAACATTTTATGTTGTATGTAAAGGAACGTTAAAGGGTACACTAAAATGTAACCTTTAAACTTCACAATGTAACAGCATACCACTTCCTGTTCAGAGATAGCACTCCAAGATCAATTAATCATGGCTAAGACGAACAAACGGTCAACATTCTTAATTAGTGTTGAGGCATTCTCCTCTGTGCCCTCATCTGTCATGAAGACTGTTTAAAAATCTGAGTTATTAGTCTTTATTGAGGAGTGGATCTGGTTAATATCTCTAAGAACAGAAATCATTCATCTAGCCACTATATACCAGTACCTGATAATTCCTACCCCCTATATAAGCTACAGATAACCACCGCCCTAAGACCATCTTGGTAGCTATAAATCAAAATGAGTATAGCTCCCATGCAACCTGGGTTAATTTTTGTTTACAATATATCCACTGAAAATGCTGGTATGACACTTGAGGAGACTGCTTATAGATTAGTGCACAAAAAAATACATAAAGCAGTCAAGGTAGAAAGCAAGAAAACACATCAATCATGCTAAACACGGTAAACCCTCTCTAACTCACACTTAATGACTAGAAGATCCATTGTGATTGCTGAACTTTATCAATACCTAATTTAAGCAAAGAGCCTAAGTGCACAAAACACAATTCATTCACTTGATAAGTAGAGTTTCGTTTATACTACACAAATCAAAGTATTTGATAGCAACATATCTACAAAAGTTTTAACTTATTGCACAGAAACTCAAAAACATTTGTTAAAATTAACAGTAAGGTTTACTCCGCAATTAGCAGTGCAAAAGAAGTGGCACACTTAAAATATACTTTGAATTAAATAAGACTAAAATAACACAAAGTATGTTACTAGGAAAGTCAAATTTAAGATTCAATATCAGCTGTAAAGTTCAGGATTTTTAAGACCTTATGACTTATAATTAATAGGAAAAAAACAGTTCTACATAAAATTTTGTAACTCCTTCTGTTGTTCACCAAACACACAGACAAAACCCTGTGGAAAAACAGAGAACTAATTGAAAATTGAACATAGGTGCAGGAAGCAGGTCTGGGCAAGATCTTGACTCAAATCAGCTTTCTACTCTCTCTGACCAAGCGTGTAGGGCAGGCTATGGAAAAAAAGAAAAAATGTACAAGAAGGAAAAAAAATGAAAACTGAAACTAAGCATGCAGAAGGAAGCCAGCCACCTTAAATAAAGTACTGGTTTACAACAGCATCTCTGAAGCTCTTGTTCTCCCAATTGTTTTTAACAGTTAGTGGGCAACAACAGTCCTTCATTTTAGCTACTACTGGATAACAAAAAAAAAAATAAAAAGGAAAATAAAAAAGAGAGGTGGGAAGGTCCAGAATTTAGATGTCAATTCAAACTGCTCTACAATTTTCAAATAAATTCCCGATGGATGAGAGACCAGCAATTGATTGGAGCATCTTAAGTAGAAATTACCGTTCCAATGTTTCCTGAGTAAATCTTAATCTCTTGCAATCACAACAGGACATTTTAATAGATTGACACCCCTCTGAAGTTAATTATCATGTTTTAAACAGACACAGTAGCTTACCATGTTCATGCTGCTAATCTATTGCAACGTACAATAAACCAGAATAGTGAAAACAAGCACTGATTCATTTAAATCAGCACTGAACAATTTCTTCAAGTTTATGGGATACTAGAGAAATCCCCACAAACTTAACATTTAACAGAATGACTACAAATTGATACTAGAAACCACTAATAAATTATCTATAAAAGTGCATGACTTAACAGTAGTAAAGAATTATGCACCATATACTGCTATGTATCAAATAATTTACTTTCAATGACAAAATTACCCAAGGAAATTATTTTCCTTTAATAGTATTCAAGTTATCTATATTACATTGTTGTGGTGGTTTTACTTGGCCCAGTTTTTGCTAATGGGTAGGGAGGGGCACAAAGATGGCTCCTGTGTGTCCTGTGCGAAGGTTCTGGACGTTTTTCACCCTGTCCAGCAGAGCCACTCTCTGATGGCTCTGAAAATGATGGACATGCTGCTGGCCAAACCTGGGCCAATTAGAGATGTTAATTACACCTCTGTGAAAACATATTTAAGAAGAAATCAAAACAATGGGTGCATGCACTTCTTTGTAGCCAGAGGAGGAGGAGGAGGTGAAAATATGTGAGGGAAAACAACATGGAGACACCAAGGTCAGTGGAGAAGGTGGGGGAGGAGGTGCTCCAGGCGCCGGAGCTGAAAACACTCTGCTGGCCGTAGTGAAGACCATGGGGGGAGCAGGTGGTCCCTCTGCAGCCCATGGAGTCCAGGGGGGTGCAGAGATCCACCCA
>VZTX01010955.1:1022233-1054540 GCA_013400915.1 Pardalotus punctatus
TTGTGTGAAAGAGGGAGGGGGGTGAGCTGAGAAATGGTGTCTTAAGAGGGAGAGGGGTGAGCAGAGAAACAGTATTTGTAGCAGAAGAATTGTGGTGATGGACTGACTAAGAAAATGCCCCATACCCTGCCCCCTACCCGGAGCTGCTGGTTGTTTGAAGGAGGGGAGGGGGTGAGCTGAGGAACAGTGTCTTAAGAAGGAAGGGGGGTGAGTAAAGAAATGGTGTCTTAAAAGCTTATTTTTACCTCTCATTTATCCTCCGACTCTGTTAGGTTAATAAATCACTTTGCAACTTAAGTTTCTCACCTGTTTGCTCATGTTTTTCGTGCGTCCCCTCCCCACCAGTGCCTCATCTCAACTCATGAGTCCAGTGTGTTTGTGTTAGTTTGAGTCCTCTCCTCTGCGTAAATGCAGCAGGAGAGAGCATAGAAAGCAGACGTTGTAGGTCCCTGGCATTCGGCCAGGGTCAAACCATGACAATTGTACAGGAAGATATTTTTCTTTTCTTCCAAGCTTCTGTTTTTTTAAACTACAGCTTTATTCCTAGAGAGAATCCAGGTATATTAACCCCGAAATGGAAAAAACACACATATATTTCAGACAGCATTGTAAGAGAAAACAGATGAAGGACAGCCTAAGCCCAAGTCAAGTAACTAAATTAAGGCCAAAGTTTCAAAACAGAACCCAAGTTTCCAAATTCTTATCTAGGTATCTAACTACTGGCCCAAAACTTTCCAGTTGCTATGAATGAAAATAACTGCATTCTTGGCATTTTTTTAAAACTTTAATCAGAAAGAAAGTTAAGTGTTAGAATAACTTGCCTGTGAATATAGACATTTCTAGTCTTTCAGTGAGCTTACCCATATATTTTCCTAAAAGACATGTACAGCTCAAAAAAGCCAAGTACAATCCTGAGACAGAAACTGCTTGTTGAAGTATTTCTCCCGAATGATGCATGAGGTCAAGTAAGTTCAACAATTCATCAAATGGCTTTTCCTGGCTCTTAACCTACTATTGCTCTTGCATTGCATATGAATGTCTTATCACTTACTAAGCAAAGAAGTTGAACAGTGATTCCTCCTTAGTAATTTGTTAGTACCAGTAGTTTTATCTTTTCATAATATGTGTGAGTCAACACCATGCTTCTATATAAACACCTTGTTTTCTGTTTATGCAACAACAGGAGCCTGACTACAGTTTCCTCTCACAGGCCACTAATTTTAGTATTGGGGTGGAAGTCCGCCTAGATATTCTTATCCTACTATAGAATACAGAAAAGCAATACACTTCTGGAGTCTAATTTTTATCATGCTGAAATAAAAATCAAGCAAAAAAAAAACCAAAAAAAAAAACCAAAAAAAACCAAAAAAATACCTCTGTAAACAGTATGCCCTGCATGCTCAACATATGCAACAGCAACAAACATCCTTAGCATCCCCTGAAATCATTATTTTGCTGCTTTTCTTTATACACAGCTTCTGAAGGAAAACAAAGTAGCAAGCACAGTTCTTTCAGCCACTAGTCTCATAAAATGAAAGCCCTTTCACTAGTCAGTGTCAGCCTTTATCTGAAAACTCGCCTAGGAAACCAGATTCTACTTCCAGATGCTCCCAAGGAAACAATTGTATGTTAAAGATTTGCGTGCATGCATGTGTGAAAAATAACAGAAATAAAACGCCTCCAAATGGAAACCAATGTATCATTTTCTACATCTATTGTTTCATTTCAGCAAAGGAACATTTTTTTAATCCTATGTTACAGTGTATCTTACTATGAATACTTTGTAAGATATGCAGAACTACAGATAGGAACTCAAATTTTGGGGTAAAATAGAAACCAGTGAAAAATATTTTTCCTCTGAATTTCAACAGAATCTGTATTATTGACTCTGGTCTGCTAGAGTACAACACTGTCTGTGTTATACTTTCAGAAGGCCTATTTATATATTGTAACTCTAAGACCTTCTCTGTTTTCTTCACAGGAAATTAGTCTTTCACAATTAATGCCATAAAATGTTACAGCATCACTGCAGAAATACTCCAGTTAATGGTTCTAAATGAAAGTATGGTCTCTACATTGTTTTCAAATTATTTTAAACAATTCTAACTTGCTTGGTGAGGTCCTTTTCTCAGGTTTGTTCATTACATGGTCACTGTAACATGGAAACAAATTACTTGGAAAGTGAAAAAAAGTCAAACATTTTTCCGTTGTTAAAATAAACGTATTTATACTGTTTAAAAATTATGTATCTGCTTCTACCACTTTTTTTCTAAAATTGTTATATGTTACTTTTAGCATCTTCAACACAAAAAGGGGTAAGAGCCACGATCAAGATGTCAGATATGCTAATAAGGATGTTTCTTATTAAGAAGTACGATTTTTTAGTTGGAAATGGGGGAATTTGGAATCCGTTTTATTAGGAAACTAACTAGGTGATGATTATTTAAAGTGGCATATTGTGGTGGTCAGAAAAAAACCATTCTATCATACTTCTGTGATTACAAAAAGGAGAGGTTAAAAAAATCCAAAACAACATAAAGTAAGTCACCTGATGTGCAAAACCACAGATAACATTAAAAAAAAGTCTGATAAGCAACTCCTAAGTATTATGCCTAGTGCATAGTGTAGCTTTTAAACATATACCAGTAGTTAATCCAGCAGTCTCTTAACACACAGAATCATGAAATATACCTTTTACTACATCCAGGAATGCTTCCCAGTTCTCCATCCAGATGCACGCCATGGCTATCTCCTGGAGCCCTATCAGTTTCAAACACAGGAGAGTGATCTCTTCTCCCATGTGCTGCTCTCCGAGCAAAGAGGGCACAGGGAGAGAGGCTGCAGGCTAGGCAAAGCATGATGCAGCAAGTCCCATAACCTATCTGCCCAGAGCCAGAATCCTGAAGTATACCTAAATATGTCATCTGAGCACAGCAAAAACACACAAGATAGTATTTAGTCGCATTTTGCTAAATACATATACCTTATGTCAATTCTTTAATAGCAAACCACATCCAGAGTATTTCAAATAACATGTAAATATGAGTAACTTACTTTTATTTCCAACCAAGGCCACAAGGGGCTGTGTTTCTGATTCTTCATTCACCTTTTTTACAACATTATACCAGTCTTCCACATTTTCAAAGCTCTGGGCATTGGTAATATCATAAACCAAGAGAATACCCTAAATAAAAAGACATATTTAAAACGTTATAGATTGTAAAAGTATTTAACATGGTAAAATTTGCATCAGTCTAAATTATTATTATTATCATCATAAAATAGAGCATTAAAAAATAATGGCATCACATTTTTCGAGGGTCAGAAAAAGGAATTATAAATTTCTATAGACATACACATTATTACAGTATTTCTCCTGCATTTCCTGTGTTCTAAATTCACATTAACTGAACTAATTCACATTAACTGGCAGGAAAAAAATGGCAACAAAGTAAAGAGCACAATTAGTTATATCACAGCAGCTATTACAAACTGCATATGCTTTATGATAAACCCAAAATAGCATTTCACACTAATAGGAAGATAAAAATTACACTGAAGAAGGACTTTTCATTTCACTGTTCCTTTTTTTGAAAAAAAAAAAAAAAAAAGGCAGTTCAATGTTGCATTTCTTCACGTTGTCTGTCATGTTTCTGCTGTCTCTCAGGGATAAAGGCCAGATTCCATTCCTTCAGTGTCGTAGAAGGTAAGTAAGAAGTACTGGTGAGCTTTAAGCTTTCAAAAGAGAACCTAAAGACATGGTCAGAACTCAAAAAGAAGGAATCCCCTATATTTCAGAGGTTTTGGGTCAAGCTACGGGTGACAAATATTCAAAGCAGACACTGCTGACAACGCTCTGCACTAATATCCGATATTGTAAAGTACAGCCTATTAACAGTCCAAATGTCATCCTTGTCCCCTCCACAATTCTAAGGTCAGCTCTCAGCTCTCAATTATTCAGTCTTCTGCCCCTGCTTTCCACTACACCCTAATAAAGTCAGTATCTTGTAAATGAGGAATAAAGTCAGAATTGGCTTCAGTCACACTTGTTCTCATGGAGTTCACACCTGGGAAAAAAAACCCTACATCTGCACACTGTGTCTCACAGGAAATTTTCACAAATATTCTGAAAAAACAATATGATGCATACAAAAAATAGCTGGATCAATGACCTACTGTCAATAGAAAAGATTTTTCAATTTTTTTCAGGCATTTGTCTGGGCCCAGTTTTAATTGATAGTTTCACAAGGAGTGTCTTAGATCACAAGAGTGTACATTTATTTAATAATTTCACATACGACAACAAACTACTATAGACTGCAAGATTATTTGAGGAGAGTTTAGATTTTATGATGAAAAAAATGTAAAAATAATAGGATGCAATTCAATAAATACCATGACAAGTTCAAAGGAAGCAATAATCAAGTGCACAATAGGAAGCACCTGGCTTTGAGCAGGTTCCATACAATAGGATCAAGGAGTTATAGATCATAGCTGAATATGTCAAGCTTATTTTGCAAACACCACACTGGCATGAAACATCCCAGGTGAAATAATGCACCCATCTTTGGACACTTGGATGTCAAAAAAAGGGTAGACTAGAAGAAACCAGTAACAGTGTCATAGGTTTAGAAACCATGATGGATAGGAGAAAAATGAAAAAAAAAAATTGACTGCTTCAGCAAACACAAGACTTATGGCAGGCATGGTGATAAGTTTTAAGAGAATGTAACAGGAGTTCTTTGTATATGCTCTTATACATAGTTTGCAGAAGCAACTAAATTGGTAAGACCAGCCTATGTGCCCAAGGGCAGGGTTACCACAAAGGGGTATGCAGACATGCTGAAGGAATGGGTGAACACGAAACCTTCAACAACATTTAACAAGTGCAAAGCCCTGCAGCTGGGGAGGAATGAACAGTACAGGCTGAGGGGAGCAATACACAACTGGCTGGGGAGCAACTGAAAACGACCTGCAGGTCTTGTCAGACAAGCAGGCCAAATCCCAGCCAGCAACATTCCCTGGCAGCAAGGATGGCCAGTGTGATCCTGGGCTGCATTAAAAGAAGCACAGCCACAAGACCAGGGAGCTTTTCTACTCAGAATTTGTTGGATCATAGCTAAAAGAATACATCGCATCAGAAGACATCCTTAGGCCCCTCGCAACATCAGAAAAGCAGAGTAAGTTCAGCAGAGCGCCACCAAGATGATCAGAGGCTGGAACACTTGTTTTATGAGGAAAAGATGAACAAACCCAGATTCTTCAGCATGGAGATTTTTACCACAACAGCACTCTACAAGCAACTTAGAATGACATAGATAATTAATGACAGGCTAGTCATAACTCCATGGCTAAAATTTATTTCGCCTTTTAACAGAGAAATCCCATAATTTCTTTTTTAAAAAAATCACATTTTCCACAAACATACAGTATATGGAGTACAGACCAAGTAGACAGCATAAAAGCTGTTGTTTCCCTATTATGTGCAAGGAATTAAGGAGGAAAATTAACATTGGCATTTCTACAACAAAAGTAGTGTATTTCACTGCCATGAAAAGGGTTTGAAACACATGGTAGATGACATGCCAAGAACAGCACATTGATTCTCTAGTCTCCAGCAACGTGGCAAACAGTTCCCACTTGCATAATTGCACTCTAGTAAGAGAGACATTTTGCCTACATTAGTGCATATGTGAGTGCTTTTTGTTTTGGAATTATAGAGCATTTTCAAAAATAGGTCACTGGAAACTGAGAATATAGCAGAAATTATTTGCTGCTCCCTGGAGAAGGTACAGTCTGCAGTACTCCTATTAACAAGCCAATTTATGATGTAGTGTATGCCAGATCTTAAAGATAATTTAAGCTAGATATGTGGGTAGGGGCAGTAACTACAGGTAAGATATGGGAGCGGTTCTGAAAAATTTACCATGCAAACAGCAGCAGTGTTATTTCAAAACAGAACTGCGAGTATGAAAGCGTTGTAACCAGGCAATATACTTGTACTGATAATCAAAATTTAAGAGGTGTCAAGTTTATGTCAAGATTTGTCACAATAAAAGGAAGCTGGAGAAAACAATAATTAAAAATGTATGTTTTCTTCTTCATTTATCTTCAGCTACCCTCATTCTGTGACTAACTTTCGCATCAAGGAACTAAATTAATTTCAAATTTTCATTAGTATTATAAAGTAAGTCAGGCCAAAATTCTAGAGTACTTTTTCTAGTCACAGAATATTAATATAGTAAAGAGAATCTTAATTGTTGCAGAAATGTGCAGATGAAAACATTTTTTTGCAAATGAAAGCAGCTTACAGTCTGCATATACTTAACCACTGCTGTCTTTGCTGATACTGAGGACACAGTCACTCAGATACATGTGATTACATTGCCATAATTGAATGATTTGCTGTCTGTCAATACAGCTGTGGCAATTGACTACAAATGTAGTCTTAGCATCTCTTAATTATGAGATAAATGTGGTAGTTTTAAATTTTCAGTCAGTGTTGATTATTAACACCTTCTATTTATAAAAAACAAAGAGCTCTTTTTTCCCCACAGCCTGCAGAGTTCTGTCCCACCACTGAAATTCAGCTACCAAAGATGGGATGCAGCAACCACATTGTTCAAAATGGGCAACATCATAGAAAAAATTGTCAGGGGGAAAGCAACTGCTTCAAGACAGCAAGTAAATTGCAATTTCTCCAACTGCAACCACACAAGCAAATTACACAAGAACTCATGCTCAAATCTGCCATTCTTATTTTAAAACATGGAACAAGAAATAGGGGATCTCAATCAAAATATGGTATCTTAACAGTAACCTAACCAAAAAATCTATCCTAGATAACTGATTCAGCTCTCATTAGAGAGAAGGAAACCTCCAGTGGCAAGTTTTTGCAGCAAACTATAGATGGATGCTCCACTTACTTTTCCTGATACCCTGACCAAATTTCAACCAAGATCAGGTGAACTATAGACCATAATCTTGGCAGTTGCTCTAGACTCTCTAAACTTCCATCTCCAGCTGGCCATAGGGTTTTTTAAGTAGGTCTACCATACACATAGATATCTGAGCACAAAAACAAGAATTCAGCCACTCACAATTTCTGAATCTCACAATGATCAAATAGACAGACGTCTACACAAGGCTATGGGCATCTGCAAATACTGGATAAAGGCACAGTGTCTATCACAGGTATGCCACAAACAATTCCATACATGTACTTTAAATCTGAATTATTTAGATTTGAAGAATACACAGATGAACACAATTTCTGCAACAGATCAAAATTATCTGCTTTATCTGTATCTGTACAGCTTGTGTACTTTATAAACAAGATGTTTAAAATACCAGCTGCACCACACAGGCTGACCAAGTGCAACACATCATAGACACATATACATTTTTTGTAGCAACCTTCACTCAAGTTACCTCAATATTTTAAAGGCATGCTTACACTGGGGAACCCCAACTGAACAGTACTCCAAATGTAGCCTCAAAAATGTCAGACAGCATGATATTCACTTTCCTTGATTTGACTACTTCATTCTTACTAACACAGCTCAGTATTCAATCAGCTTTTACTGTTGCAAGGGTGCATTGCAAACTCCCATTCAACTGGTCTTCACCCCAGTAAGATACCCATCCACAAGCTTTTTCCTCCAAAGTAATTTCACAGAATGACTGAGGTTCGAAGGAACCTCTGGAAGTCATTTGGTTCAACGTTCCTGTTCAAGCAACGTCTCCCAAAGCCAGCTGCCCAGGATCATGACCAGACAGTTTTTGAGTATCTCTGAGGATGGAGACTCTACAACCTCTCCGGTAAACTTGTGCCAGTTCTCAGCCACCCTCACAGCACAAAACATGTTTCCTGATGTTCAGAAGGGACCTTCTATGTTTCAGTTTGCACCCATTGCTCTGGTCCTGTCAAGAGACACTACAGAAAAAAGTCTGGTTCCCTCTTCCTTGCATCCTTCCTGCATGGATGTATATATGTATGTATGTGTATGTATAGATGCATAGATGTATAGATGTATAGATGTATGTATATATGATTAGCCTTCTATTGTCCAGGTTGAACAGACACAGCTCTCTCAGCCTTTCTTCATAGGAGAGATGCTCCAGACCATTAATCAGCTTTGTGCCCCTCACTGCACACTCTCCAGTTGATTCCCAGCGTGCATAAGATCACTCTGCACCAGCTGCAGGACTTGGAATCTGTCATCAGCTGAACCTCACAAGGTTTCTGTTGGTCCACTCCTTCAGTTGGTCGTGGTCTCTCTCAGTAGCAGCAGCCCTACCCTCCAGCTCAGTGATCACTCCTCCCCACTTTGGTGCTACTCATAAACTTACAAACAATGTTTTGCTCCATTGATCAAAGAATTACTAAAAGACACAACTTCAGTACCAACCCTTGAGAAATAAAACCTGTAATAAGGCACCAGTGAGACGTTAAGCCACAGACCTTTAAATTCAGCTGTCCATTCAGATTTTCAGTCAATTTATGGTCCACCCATCCTACCTGTATCTCTACATACTGTAATAATATCATGGGACATTATGTCAAAGGCCTTGCTGCAGCGAAGATAAATAACATCCACTGTTCTCTCTCCATAGAGCTAACCATTTAACCACAGACAGCAATCAAATTGGTTGGGCACAATTTACCTTCGCTAATTCCATGCTACCTCTTCCCAATTACTTTCTTGCTGTTTTGTTGTCCATTCACAGGAATTTTTATCCATATTTAAAAGGATTTTCCTTTATAAATACTTAACTCGTTCTACTTTTCCTTTCCTCTTTTTCTTATAAAAAGCTACAGATGTTCAACATGAAATAAGCTTCTGCCTAGAAAAATGCAGAAAGCAATGCCTTTCCAAACTATTCATGGCATTTCATGAATAGATGAAAATAAAGACAGTATTACGCATCTTTAACAGGCACTGTTACAAAGCTAAAGGAAAGCATGTTAGAAGTCAACTTTGATGATAAGAAGACTCTTACAGACACTGGCAATACATGTCAATGCTGGGAGAGAAAAAATCACTAGTCCATTAAAAAAAATTAGGATTACCATGACGACTGGGGGAAAATAAAAGACAGAGATTGGATGCAGGGTTTTTTGGTTAATGTGTTCTCAATGACTAAAAAAAATTCAAACTTTAGTCTTATTGATATCAACTGTTTATCTACTTTTGGGGACTGGTATTAACTTTTTGACCTGCTATTTTTGATAAGAAACTCCTAAATTTATCACCAAATTCAATACAGACAAAGCTAATAGCCTTTTATTTCCTTCATTAAATTTACTTTGGGCATATGGCAACAATTTGTGATTAATCAAATTCCCTCTGTCATGAAAGCCACTTTCTCCTATTCCCTGGTAGACCTGTAACAGGTCAGCAAATTGTTTTTTATTTTAAAAAAAGAATATGCTATAAAACAGACGCAACAGTTAAAATCATCCAGACATCTTTTTTGAAAGTGACAAAATGTTACAATGACAAGTTTATCTCTATTCAATTAACTAATAAATCCCAATCTCTTTCATTAGCCATTCCCGTGCTGTATAACATTATCTAACAGCACATTATGACTATTGTCACTACAAACTCCAAATTAAGGAACAGAGTGCATTTTAGGATCACCCATGCTAAGAAGTTTGGCATATAGTACATCCTCCTAAATCATCTCATAACTCCAGATACTGTTATAATATTTAGCTCTTAATCCTACCATCCATTTTAAGTTGCTTAGTTAACCTCTAGATAAAATTTATTTTCATTGGATAGGAGTTCTGCAAAAATATTTAGCTACCTTGTTCTCTCCTTCTGTTTGCCCTCTTATAATCCCAGTTGCATGTATGAGTTTAATGGTGTAGGATTGCTCTTAATTTCCTCCTTCTACTTTTTCCCCCCAGGAGGCAGCTGTTCTGAAAGCAGCCACTCTATCTACCATGTGGATATCCAAATAGCCTTTACTATTTACTATGATTGCTTTTCTTAACTCAAGACACAAAGCCTGGAAACAACCATCTGTTCTTGAGAGTTATTCAGTTCTATAAATGCACACTCTTGCTTTGTTTTTTATGTCAGCTCTAAAAAATTAGCTACACACCAAAATTAAATTCACATATTAATATATATTAAGTTTACACGAACAGACATTCAACATTTTTGAGGTTTATGAAACAAACAACTAAAAGCTATATATAATGTATGTATATATAGTTTTAAGGACAAAGTTTCAATTAATTTTATATCATTGTCATGGATACAATTATCAGCATTTATACTGTACCTGCGCTCCATAAATATATTTATCCAGCATTTTGCCTCCTATCGTTTGTCCCCCTACATCCCACACTTGAAGAGTAACATTCAAATTTCCTGGAAAAAAAATTATACATATATTGTGTAACCTGGAAAATTTAGATAAAATAAATTCAACAACAACAGCTTTTAACAAGTATGTAAGAAATAGAAACTAAATTTCAAAACAAAAATTATTGTATCATCTGGAAAAAAAGTCATCTGTGTCCAGCTAAGTCATTAAGATACAGTAAAACTACAGCTAGATATTAACATATCTAATATTAACAGAAAATAATTGGAATTGCATAAAGTGTAACACTCCTCACTAGAAATTATGTAACATATTCCACTGATAAAACATGTAAAACTTTGCAAAGAATGTTCTATAGCATGGTACTTGGAACTGAAAGGTAACACAATTATGCCAACTTATCCACATTATTTCATACTGTGCGCCCCTTCCTCACCCCCTCTCCTTACATCTTCCTTACAAATCAAGAAGCAAGGACAACCTTCATAGTAACTTCATTTTGATAGCAATGCTAATAGTATATACAGTTACAGAATTATACCGTTGACAGAGTAAAAAAATGGAAACACTGATGCACATCTAAGTTGAGGATGCAAACTATGATTTCTTCCTCCACTCACCACCTAAAACATGAAGGTAAATTAGACATGATTTACACCACTTCATCTTCAAAGAATCTACACCAAGAATAGACCTTCCTTTCTACTCTAAACCATTTTTAAGCTAAGTTGAAACTCTTAACAGGTTTTTGAAAATGAAGCTAACAAAAAAAATCTGTATAAATACAGAATATTTAAATATCCTACAAACCAAACATATTCTGCAGGCCAACTCAGCAACTCACAGACCAAAAATACACACAGAAAGGTATGCTACCATATACATAACAAACACATAAAGTATAATTTCTCACATTTTGCAGGGTAAGAACTCTTTTCATAACAGTACTTCTACCTGGGAGCACCAAACAGAGCAAGGACTGACAAAAATTTTTCTAATCTACATACAACTCACGACTTACATGTTAATACCAATTCTACATAAAAATAATCACAACTGCCTATTAACTTTACTTCTAGATTTTAAAAAATGCAACAAATGTCACATCACAAGAATTGCAAATCAAGTGCAAACGAACACATTATGTCGAGTTGCTAAGAAAATATATTCCTAATTCAATCATTTTAGTTGACAGTCCTATTTCACACCACATGAACCATTCAGCTGTAAATTTATAATTAACACTCTCACATTGGTTACACAAGGGAACGTGCTCCATGGAAATGTATCAGAGCACTAGGTGAAAATAACCAGCAAGTTATAACTACGTAGCTGAATATATGCTACTCGTGCTATTAAATATACCACATTATATTTTTGCAATGCACCTTGCTTTTATCTGGTTAAAAGAGCAATTTCCAAAACTACAACTTTGGTCTCAAAAATATAGAGATGAATGTGAGACAATACAATTAAGCTACATTGAGTTATATGTAATACTAAGAGAATTCCTACATGGAGCTTAGACAACACATCATAAACACTCCAGTTCAATAAAGGCAACCTTTTACAGTCAACAAAAAGCTTATTTGTTTTGATAGTGCATATGCTATGTATTAATTAATTAATTATTTTGAAAGCTTAGAACATAAATCATTGCAAACAATGCAGGAAAGTCTTCCACAAAGCATTTGGCATGGATAAACTAGTGCATCCACAGCCTGAAAAGACTATACATCCTCAGTGGGTAAACAAACTATGCAGGCTCAAAGGCTCACCATACTGCAGTATTCAAACCCTATGCATTCTACTGGAAAGTCACCATGTCATTCATGTCAGCTATTTTGGGGAAAAAAAAAAAAAACCTTTATAAATATTATTACTTTCTAACTCAATAATTTTCAGATGCCTAATTTTCTGTTCAAGTGGTCTAAAAAGTTTCCACTTGATTTTTCCTCCTAAGGAAATAATTATGCACAGCATACTCGGCTTAGTATCTGGATAACTACATGGAATGACCTGAGAAATTTTAGTGCAGTAAGTTAAATTAAATAGTCTAACTGTGACTCTTCAACTAAAAAAATCCCCAATTATTTACTTTGCTTCATTAACAACAGAAAAGAGAAACAGGGTTAAAAAAAAGATTGGTATGTTCATTTAAGGTGAACTTCTTCTTAATTAGGACCTCACTAAGTATGAAATTCATCCTGATCATCACCTATGCAAAATGCTTCATTTTCCCTTTTTTTTCAATTAGGTTCTGCAATATTTGCTTTGTGCTCAGATTGATTCTGAGGAAGAAGGAAGGATGTTAGGATTACTCTGAGAAAAGGAAAAACTGCAGGCAATTTAACTGGCAAATATTAAATTAACAACTGTGATAGCAGCACATGAAGTTTTCTGCAAAAAGCTTGACATCTTTTATTTTTTCAATTTAACAGGAACATACAATCTAGAAACTTGCAACAAAACAAGAAGAAACCATGCATAATAAGACACTTCTTCGAAAAAGTCTTAACATACCAATAAAAATAACTGAAGAATTCCATCAAAATAACATGTAATACACTGATAAGGAACAAGAGAAGCCCAGCACTTCTTCACTGTGTAGAAAATGCACACAAAGCAAAGCTGAAATAAGCGAGGCAGCATAGTGCAGGTGTGTCGATTGCTTCTGGTATGAACTGAAGCCACTGTGCTGCTGCAACACTGACCCTACAGGAGGACACTTGGTGCACTGGCTAACCTTACTTAAAGTGCTGCGGTCAAGATGGAACTAAAAACACAAATCTGACCACTTTTTACACCGACAACTTCTAAAAAATCCTTTTAACAGAAGAAACCTGTTTACTGAACTGCATCCACAACCTCCCAAAAAGTATACAACTATGGCTTTTAAGAGTCTCTATCAGCAGACCCTCTAACTGACAGATACACTATTTAAGCACTAAAATCTACACCACAGTTGCATCCAGACTATACAAGATTCTGCGTCAATAAATATAATGAAACTGATCTGCAATTAAAGTATTTTGAATAAAGTGCATGAAGTGAACTTGTCATGTTGAACACTAGAAGTCACATTGTTCAAAATTTACCAAAGGATTTCCTATTTCTATTAAACTGTATTGTTTTACCATGTAAAATGTTTACTATTTTCACTGCAAAATTGCATTAGTTACTAAAACAACTGGAGACAAATGCCACTGTTATCTTAAAAAAAGGAAAAAAAAGAAACAGAAAAACAGTACTTTATTTTATAAGTTGAAACGTACTTCAGTGCGGCCTAATGTAAACTTCTGTTCAATTCTAGAAATCTGTAATTTTAACTTCAGGAATCTTTGCTTATACTGAAGAAAAAAATCAACTGCTGAACCACAGTTATTCATCAATTCTCCTACTGAGTAAGAGAAATCAAGTCTTTTTTTCCTACTGATATAGGCATACTTTCTGTGCAATGGTATGAATTAACCTTTCAAGTAAACAGAGCAGCTCTGCAAACCCAGAACTAACCAAGAAATTAGAAAAATCCACTTACTAAAGTAATGCTTCCCATTCCAGCATTTAGAAAAGTTACCACCCTCCCTCTCACTCCCCATGACTAGTCCAGTTTACCTATAAAATAGAGAGCCATATATACCTAAACAGATATATAGGCATAGGCAAAACCAGAATGACAACCTACAGAAAAATGTTTCTTCCTGAATATGAATACAAATACTACTGTTTTGAGGAAAACAGATGTACAGACTTTTTGGTGCTATTTTTACCTACATTCTGATTTTATTACAAAATAAACCATGAATGAATGAAATTCACGCACAAAAAAAACTATGAACAAAAATGAATGAAGCAATAGTTGATAATTTTCCAAATTTTCTACTCAACAAGAATATTTAGAATCCCAGTAATGTACTAATAGCTTCTGTATCCTTAACAGCTGGAAAAAAAACTTGCAAAACACAAGTTCTCAGCATGCACACTGCATGATTTGTGTACACATTCCACTTGCTAGTACTGCTGTTAAGTATTATGCACACTGGTATTTTTAGAGGCATGAGCAGGACAATAAAAAAATTATTCTGTTGATTTTATGGAGAAATAAGCACAGGAATTTGGTACTTTATCACTCACCAGATCCTAAAAAAGTACAGCAAAATGACCAAACCAAAACAGTAAACACAGGAATAGCCTGAAAAGATTATTCTGTTTCACTTAAGAAAATATATAAACATAATCAAGAAATTGTTTGCAATATAATTAAAAAAAAAAAAAAAAAAGAGTTCAAGAACTGCATATATTTTCTTATCAGGTTACAGATACAATGCTTAATTTCTGGGTTTGCTTCCCTCCCCACCCTTCACAACAAGACAAAACTACAGACCTTGCATCAACTTTATCAAATCTCACTAGAGCTTTTAATAATTACACATCCTTTTCTAACTCCGGATTTCTGAATCCAGAAGTAAATGTTTTTAATTAAATACATGCATACTTTGAATATAAGCACACACAAACCAGTGAAAAGACATATTTCAACCCCCAACTGTTCAGAGACAAACTTAACCACCAGTTATTCTTTTTTAATTATTTCTTTGCATTTTCCATGCAATGTGCTGCAACTGGCATCTAAATAGTTTCTTTGCTGTCGTGAAGTGAAACATCTTGAATGCTCAAACTGTATTTTTATGAGTGCCAAGGGACCCTAAATTTTAGTGGTCTATTAAATGCCAGCAATTTCATGCTGCCTTGCATAAAACAGCATTCACATATTAGAGTACTGTGAGTCCATAGCTGCATTATGCTTCTCTCACACCACTCATATATGAGTTGCATATTTCACTAAAAAATACATATATTTCTTTCAAAACACATATACTTTTTTAATTAATATGTTTAAAGTTCCATTTCATTGTTGTGTGTTACACTGTCCACATGAAAATTGAGTGCACTCAAGCAGGGATAAGAAAAAGCATCAATATAGATAGCATTCCTTTTATTTGAATTGTTGCATGTAGATGTAAGAGATGTAAGTTGCAAATGCATAACTCTTTGTCACCTGGCACAAAGGTACAAACAAAATATTCTCTGAACAACCTAATTTACTTTGCCATAAAAATCACTGCACTAAGCTTATTTAGTACACATTACTCTGAAGAATCTGTTTCTGCAAGTCTTGCTGTCACCCCACATTTCAGTGTTAGTTTTTATTCTCTTACCTGGCAATAATATCCTTCTCAAGAAGAAGTCCAGTCCTATGGTTTGTTTGTACTGTTTTCCAAATGTTTCTTGAGCAAAACGTGTAGCTAAGGATGTCTAAAACAGAACAGTATCAAATTAAGTTGTCATTTTAAACAGAAATAAACTTTATGTTAACCCAGAAGTATGAAATACAGTTATGCATTTTTTAAATCAATGAATGCTAACAGTGTTCATGGATTTGGATTGACAAGCACTCCAGTCAGTTCCAACATAATAACAGGGGGTGGCAAAGGCTACTAATTTATGCAAAAAGAAGCAAGGTGCATATTTGCTTTGATTTCAAAACTACTGTAACAGTCCTATTACAAAATATTACAGAGATTTGAAGGAGGTATTGTTAGAATGCTCAAACTGGCACAAATCTAGGTGACACTATCTGTACAAGGGTCCTCCCTGGTAAAGAACACCATGATCCCAGACCAACTTTCTGGGAGGAAATAGAGATCTGCACAGTGCACAATGCCACAGGGGGCTCCTAAGTGAGGCAAGATTTCTGCCACTGTACATCAGTTTCAGGATCAGGGATTACAGGAACTCTAAGATGGGAAGAGTACTTTCTTGTACACATTAAAAAAAAATCTAAACTCATATTAAGAATGCACATTTACAGAATTATTCCTTTCAGCAGAACTTTGAAAGCTTATTTCTTCAATTGGCATTTTGTGGATATATGAAAGCAAACCAATGCACTGTTGACCTAATAATAAGTTTTTACTGTATAGTGCTAAAAGGATAACTAACCTAGATAAACTACTGAAGCAAAGCATTTATATTCTGTCAGAAGCAAGTTAGTAGCAATTTCAGGTCTCCATTCAAGACAAAAAAAAAAAGTCGGTAGGAGAAGAAAGGGAAAGAAAGAAAGCACACAAAAAACGAAAAAATAGTGGTACAATCATAAATAATACAAAAGTTTGTATTGCGAAAAAAAAATCAAAAATTTTAAAATACAACACACATAAAATTAGTGTACACTTAAAATTCTCTTGTTGACACAACATTTGTAAATAGAAATACAAATTAACTACAGAAAAAAAAATCTAAATATTTATTTACCCATATAGAGATGGAAAAAGACTAAGAGGCTCACAAAACCCTTACACTGAGGAAACTCAAAATGGGCCAGGTTTTTTTTCTTGCCAGTTTTCCATTTCTGAAGAGCTGAGTCACACCAACTGTTATCAGAAATTGCTGTTAAGAGCACATTGAGTCAAAAATGCAATAGCAAAATAAAGCCAATAGTTCTGAAATATGAGAAGAGGCAAGGTCTATGAATAGGAAGGTTACAAAAAAGATCTAAATTAGGCTAATGATTTCAAATGTACACAGGAAGAAATACCTTTTTTTTGCATTAAAACATGATCACCAGAGCTCCAGCATTAAAGCTCTAGTATGAAAAGGCAAACATTTATTCAACTATTAAATTTCCTATTAAGTAAATAAAACAAGATTTACTGTTTTCATGTTTCTATATCATATTTATATTCCTACCACTGTCATATATATAATGAATGATATTTTGGTATCAGAAGATATGTTTAGGAAACAATCCAATGAGTCAGTTACAGCCTATGGAAAAAATTTTTATTTACTTCACTGAACTCAAGCCCCAAGAGGATTGAAAATAAATAAACAAATGGGGCAAAAAGCAAGTTAAACTCGAAATAGCATGAGTACACTTATATGTTTGTATCACTGTGGAAAGAGGGAAGATCACAAAGGATGAATCATGAGAAGATTCTTCTTCCTCCAGCTATGTGACAGTAATACTAAAAACACACACAAAATTCAATACAGATTCAGACTGCAGTATTGAAAGAGTCAGTAGAACTGATTCTTTAAATGCCAATAGTTAGCATGTCAAGATTACAAAGACATTATCTTTAATCTGTCACAACCTTAAAGATGTGGATGAGAATAAGAATATTGCAAGAATACACCATTCAGTCTTCTTGAAATGTTCCTTTTTGGAAAAGTAACCGGTGCCTAGAGTACAGATTCAAGTATCATCTGAGTGTATCATAGTATTCTATATTTTCCAACACATTAATATAGATCCTTATTAAATAAGTAACCACACCCTTCTTGTTTTAAAGTCTCAGTAAATATTAGCTTATCATTCTGCGACACTCAATACTCCCTGAGGACTTCGAGGGGTGTTAGTAAAAATAAACGGCACACATTCAATTAACAGGCAACCTGTAAGAGCAGCAAGTAACCAACAGCATGGAAAAGTCCTCTTAAACAGTTTTTCTCTACTGTGCTCTTGAAAGCAAAGGAATTTATAGCACAAAATCATTGACTAACTCCTTTTTAAATCTTCTTCTAATAAATGTTAGAGCTCAAGGAAGGTGTTGGATTACCTGTCTACAGTCCTACATTCACAAAACAAGCATTTACCCACAAAGTGCTAAGAGCAACAGTTCAAACTTCTCTCTAACAATAAACAAAGAAGTTATGTCAATGCATATTCAAGTACCTCTACAATGCAAATACTCCCTTCAAATCCCAGAAGCGCTCGCTGCCACGCTTGACATAAAAGATTTTGCTCAACAGTTTTACCTGAGAGGATATGCTGGATATAAGAACTGAACAAAGTTAAATAATGGTTCAGTAGAACTGTAGTTGTAAAAATAAGTAAGTAATCAGTGACCATTTTTTAGAAAGACTGTATTCCATACAATTCCACCCAATAATGTTGGGGTTGGAGAACAGTACAATAGCACGAAGGCCTTGCTCCTTTGCCCCTGTACTAAGACAACCAGGCCATCAGCTTGCATAGCAGAATTTACAGAAAAAATTTCATCATTTTGGAAGGTTCACACACTTGCCTTAAATGCTTCAAAGTGAATGTCGACATCCTATTCTACATTATCAATACACTATTGAAGGTTGCTGTTAAAAACCCCCTCCTTTCAGACAAGAAAATGTCTTTAGGCTCTAATGTTGAGCAACAAAGACAATAGAAAAAAATTTAAAAAATAAAATTTACAGTATTCTAAGTGCAAAATACAATAGGATATTTGGGAAGGTTTTTTGAAAGAATCAAAGATGAAATTTCACCTTACATGAAAGGTATGACAGTTTCTTGCTTCTATTTTTCAATGTCAACAATCCAGTGTAAACTACTGACATGCTGTTCCTTAAGACCTACATAATGAATAAATAGGAAAAAAAACAAACAATATCTATGAAATAAACTCAGAAGTCAATAAATTGAAGTAAATTGAAAGTCAAATGGAACAAGCAATGATAGCCAGCTCTGACAATGACTATTCACCAGGGCAACTCACAACTTGTAAGGAAAACCCCATCAATGACAACACTTTGAGTAAAGTCTCATAGAATAAAGTTTTGAGAAAGCAGAGCTGAAGTGTATTATCATAGTTGTAAGAAAGAAAACTAAACTCAAAATTCAGTTCGATGCAAGCACATAGTTCTGAAGCCATGAATTTCCATTCACATATGAACTTTAGCTGCTAATTGAAAATTCACTTTCCAAAAAACCACATGTATCTATCCCTTCCCTCATTTCCTTCTAGAATATCAATGCCATTATCCAAGTACAGCAACACTCACTGCTCAATGTTCTATCCTACTGGCAAGAATTTTAGAACAAACAAAATTAAATCAAACACTAGGCTAACTAATGAAATGCTTTAACTACCATAAAAATGCTTAACTGTCCGAGCTGATGTCCTTCCATCCCTCTCCTATGTACTGATGCAACTCTGTCCACTGATAAAAAGAAAATTATCATAAACTTCTTGACATTTGACATAGATCTATTTGATGCAGCTCAGACAACCTGCACAGCACACTTCATTCAATTTTCCATTTGCAAGACTCAACAGTGACAACATTTTTGTCACCATTGATGAAGCTTTTGAGCCCAAATGTAACAAGACAATTCAGAATTGGCACAATGCTTAAAAACGTGGTATCCTAAAAAATCCTAAAGTAAGCAGGACACTTCACTTTATACCAGCTTATGTTTTAGCTCTCGCAAACTCTGGTATCATCTTGAGCATTTATTCTTTCATTTTCATCATCCATTGTTAACAGAAGGAAAGTGAAGGATGTTTCTGCTACCATAGCTTAGTCCCAGCTACAACAGATAGCAAATAAACAGAACCTCAGCACACCTATTTTTCAGGACCTTCCTTCCTATGAATAGCTCCAAGACTTGCTTTCAGAGGCCAAAAATCTTTTTCAACAGTAGCAAATCACAGTATTCTACCTCAAATCAGCACCCTCATATAGTTCAGTATTAAACCAATCTGTGCACAAAAAAAGTAGAAATATCTGGATCATAACATCTTTTTTTTTCAATCCATACTAGCAATGCTAGTTTATTTTAGGGGAAAATCATTTTGGCTCAGGAAGAGAGGGTTGATTTAAAATTCAGACACATAAGGCTGCTGTCCTTCCTATACTCAAAATCAAAGAGCCAACTGCTATTAAGAATGGCTGTTTATTTTCATCTCACACTGTCCCCACTTCTGATTGCCTCTTAGATCGTTGCCCTAGTTTGTCTAGATCATCAAAATCATTATCATCTTCTTGCTTCCCTCAATTTTTCTTTTCAACTATTCACCATTTCCTTACCATCACTACTTCAACCTAAGAGTTTTACAGATTCTACCCTGTCTCACTCCTCTTATTCCTTCTTCCATTTTCACTCTTTATGTGAGTTTCCTCCAGCAGGGCTTATTCCTACCCTTAAAATTCTAGGTATCAAATTATCCATTCAACCACCTCAAAAGAAATTAATAGAAGCACAGCATCCGTCCCTTGCATCATGGATAGAGCAATTCCTAGCTAGTGCAAGTACAAACATCACCCTTAACTTGAACTGACACTGATTTATTTTTAAGCTGCTGCCATTCCTTGCACAGAGCCTGAGTCACATTGCTTATTAGCAATGGGTCAGGAAAATAGAAAGACGTTTCCACCTGACTCACAACAACTTTTTTTTTTGGGAAGAGAGGGAGTAAAAGACAGAAGCCAAATGGGAATACCCAACTTTAAACACAAGATACAATACTTCAGATATATCCCATTATTTTCTACACTCCTCTTGTCTTATGATCCCAGCATGACAGAGGAAGAGAAAAACCAACACCTTGCACAGTAAAAGAGATGTTAAGTATGCATGTGTGTAAAGACCAGCTGTGAACCAGATGTGAGAGCCAGGCAATTGAGTTGAAAACACATAGACATAAACATGCTTTAACAAGCAGGACGAGTAGCCAACAAAAGAGAAGAACCTCAACAATTTAGTCTTCTGAGGTGCTTGAAATAGGTACATTTTATCCTTACACTCCATGACCCAACTGCTTCTTTATTTTTACAAGATCTTACAATAAATCTGTTATGTCATGTTTGTGCTGCCAGGACATTGGGATGGCAGGAAGGAGCCTCTATTACAGCATCATCTAGGGGGGACGGGAGGTAAAGCAGCCCACCAGAGTATTGCTGCTGATGATGCCCAATAACCTGCACTGGAAGCATGAGATTCCTAGAGTCAGCAGGAGATGCAGTGAGTGGCATCCCCTGTGACAGAGGTAGGAACCAGCAGGAATATACATCAAAACTCAAGAACTCTAGAAAATCCATGTCTGGCAAGAGGTCTTGCCACAAGCTGCTGAGCAGCAGTAGTGAAAGATTCCTGAGTTTGAACAGAAAGCTCCTGGGAAATGCTACCAGTGAAGTAGCACTTCAGCTGTCAATCCTGTGCATTTATTATGCTCTCATCACACAGTCAGTTGGAATTGCCCATCTACTGACTCAGATGAACACACTTCAGACTGGGTTTAGAATCACTGGAGACAAAAAAAAATGTTTTGTTTCTTTATAGAGGTCTGAATAAGTAAGTGAGCAAAACCACATGGACTTTCATTAAGAGCTTATTCCTGTTAATGTAAGGCAGTTCATTTAAACCAGCTCTAATGACATTTCTACTTTTCATATGAACTGCAAGGGAGGCAGAATTTCTGCTCCCCATAGTTTCATAAGTTAATGATGGGAAAAAACTGCATACTTCAAGCATACAATACATTTACTATTTTCAGGTGTATCTCACAAAACTATTCAGGCTACATATGATAATAGATACATTCAACTGTATAGTAAAGATCAGTGACTATTTTAATGGTTAAGAAAGAAGCCTCTCTTTTGCCTTTTCTGGTCTCACCTTGTCAAAATTTCTCTTTTACAAAGAGAAATGTACTGGATTATTGTTTGTTTTGATTATTGCTAGATTACTGTTGATAAATAAATTTTTATAAACAGTATTCCTTATGGTGATTATAGGTAAGGGAGAAAACCCAAAACCATTAAAGTTACAAACGAAAACTAAATGGACCCAGCAGTGCCTTCCCCAACTCTGGAACAGTAATTCCAATAGATGCAAACTGTTCTATCCAGCTCGGGAGGTAGGTAGCTCTGTATCCGAAACGAAGGGCGCCTGCAGACCCAGCTAAGCGACCTTCTCTGCTCGTCCTTTCGAGGGGAACCGCGAATCCACGTGCCCGGCCTCGACCCCAGCCCTCCACGCCTGGGGCCCTGCAGCCACCCAGAACAACTCTGGCCTATTCCAGCAACTCCGGCCGCGCAATTCCTGCCTCCAGCGAGCGACCAGCAGTGCACGGGGATCATCGGGAAACTCCGTCAGCACCACAGGAATTACGTTATTTGCCACTCCTTTTCTTACGGCTCAAGAAAATTGGATTACAGTCGTGTGCGTCTATTTGTTGACGATGCCTCCTCGGTGCGGAAGCCCCATCAGTGGGTTTGGCTGCCGGGCACGGCGCGGACATCGGCGGGAGGAGCCCGCGTCTCCCGTGCAGGGCCTGGAGCCGAGGGGGAGCAGCCAGCCGGGTATCGCGACAGCGGCTCAGCGACAGACTGGAAGCTGCCGCGGGCTGCTCCCTCCTCAGCAGCAGAGTCTGGGGCAGCGTGAGGGGGAAGGCCGGGAAGGGGCTCGGGGCACCGCGGCGAGGGAAAAGAGCTGCCGAAGGGGCGGCACTGACCTTGCCAGTGGTGCCGTCCCCGAGCACCACCAGCTTGAGCTGGCGGTCCGGACTCTCCTCCTCCTCCGAGTCCGACATGATCCCTACGGCCCCGGCGGGGAAGAAGAGGCGGAGAGCAGCCGGGAAGAGCCGGGTGCCGGAGCAAGGACAGGACGGGGGGAAGAGCGAGCGCCGCGCTCACGAAGCCGGCAGCGGCACAAGGGCCACCGCCGCCATCTTCCTTCGGCGCGCCCGCCGTCGCTACGGCCCGCGCGGGGCGAAACCACCGACAGCGCTGAGGGAAGGGGATGAAGCGGTAGATTGCGGGCGGGAGCTACAGCAACACGCCCATCAGCTGCTTCGGGGCACATCCACTTTCGCCCCCTCAGCGGTCAGGAGATGGTTCAGCCCGGCTCTCGGCCGCACGCCGCGGCGGCTTGGGCCCCGCAGTGACGCCCTGCGCGGTAACCAAGCAACGGGGGCGGGGAGGGGGCGGGGCTGCCGGCCGTCCCCGCTGTGGGGTCGGGGGCGGCCCATATGGGGCTGACGGGGCGGTATGTGCGTATTTCTGTGGCAGCGAAATGTGGCAACTGAATAAATAATTATGGCAACCAAATCATAGAGTCACTGAATGGGTTGGGTTGGAAGGGACCTTAAAGACCATCTCGTTCCAACCTGTCTGCCAGGGGCAGGGACACCTTCCACTAGACCGGGTTCTTAAGAACCCCATCCACCCTGGCCTTGAACACTGCCAGGAATGGGACAACTAGATCTTCTCTGGGCAACCTGCGCTGGGGCCTCACCACCCCCAAAATGAAGAATTTCTTCTTCCTATCTAATCTAACCCTGCACTCTTTCAGGTTAAAGCCATTCCCCCTTGTTCTATCCCTACATGCGCTTGTACAAAGTCCCTTTCTGACTCTCATACCTCCTTTAGGTACTGAAAGACCACAGCAAGGTCACCCTGGAGCTTTCTTTTCTGCAGACTGAACCATCCCAATTCCAGGGACTCAACCACTTCGTAACACAATCTCAGAACTTTTTTATCCATATAGGCAATCAGTAAGAAAACTTGTCCAGGTAACCCTAGCTGAATTTTAGACTATTTCTTTATCATGGACCATGGCCAGGGAGAACAGGCTGTACCCTCCTCTTTTGCATCAGCATTCCCCATATTTGAAAACTGCCTGTGTCCCTTCAGCCTGTCATCTTTCCCACAGACTAAACAACTCCTCTTCAGTCAGTCTTTCCCTGGGTTGTCTTTTCTAGACTTCTGATCATTCTTGTTGCTTTCCTTTGGCCTCTCTCCACTTTCTTGCAGTACTGTGCCAAAAACTGGATACAGTACTTCTGTTGAGGCCCTGGGAATACTGAGTAGAGTGGAAGTATTACTTCATGTGTCTTACATACGAGACTCCTGTTTATATATCCCAGTATGGTGTTTGTTTTCTTGACAGTATGACATTGCTGACTCATACTGATCCTGATTTACTTAAAAAACCTCTGAATCCTCTCCTGTTATTGGCATTTTGTACACGTTGAAGCTTTATTCCTGTTTAACTGTAGTGCTTTCTGCTTTTCCCCATTGAATTTAATCCTATGTTTTAGGCTACTTGCATCATTTGTCAATATAATTTTATTCATAATATTGGCCTCTGAAATGCATTGCCAACCATTCCATTTTTGGTTATATCTGCAACTCTAAGAACCATACTCTGTATTCAAGTCATTAATAAAGATATCTAGTAGTACTAAATCTCTGCAAGCCTCTGTTTGATGTGTTTTTCCACTATAAGTGACAACAATTCTTTGGGAATGGTTTATATGACAGTTTGAACAGAGACAGCTGGAACTCTTTAATGTATAGATGCATTTTAATGGATTCTATAACAAGCTAAGACTATTTAGAACAACTTTGTATAATGCCTGAATAGAAGTTATACCTGTTTCAGTCTCTTTCAGTCATTTTCTTTATGAAATGTATGTCTGAAATTTCCAACATTACAAGTACACTGTTTTACTCAATCCTCAGCCGGATCAAGAAGGTTCCTTATTAATCATGTGTTCATGTGTTTGCATAATTGAGGCTAAATGTTTTCCTAATGACATTCTGGAAAAAGAAAAGAAAAAGGGGGAGGCAGGGGGGAACATAAAGTACTTTAAGTTCTAATACACACACCTTTGTCACTCCGTTCTTTGAATCAAATTAAATGTGTTACTCATTAACTATTTTCCACTTCAAATCATTTTTTAGCCTAATTGTACTGCAAGTTCTCTTAACTAGGACTTCATCAAGATCTACATCAGGGCTCAGCTGAACAGCATTTCTTGGAAGGAAGAGCGGTAGGGACAAACATGGAATTTTCCTTTATGATTTCTGACATACTGAACAGCGGTACAATTGGCATTAGATATTTAAAAGCTCCACATCTCACATCAGGGCAGACATATGATTGAAAAACCACTGTTGGTGGAACTGCTCATATTTCTGAAATTCTGCTTGAGTCACATGAAGAAAAAGATACAAAAGATTAATTTAATGCTTTCTGATGCTTTTGGGGAGAAGCAGGTTCTGTTTAACCCACAAGATGAGAAACTGCATGTGCAAAAGCAGGATGATGAGAGAGCAAGGTGCTCCGGATGTCCAGACCACATGTATTCTCATTTGAAATACAACAAAGAAATGCGTGTGTTATAATACACATTCCAAAATTTAATTTACTTCTTAAATTATATTAATTTTTCCTTCTCAAATCACCCAACTTTATGAAAGTTAGTACCATTATCTAAATGAATGAGCAATATAGAAATAGCTGTTTTATCTTCAATGTGGTATTTATGGACTTAAATTTTTCTTGAGCCTGTGTATCTGCTCTATTTAAATAAGCAGTTATATGTTAAAGCATAATTTTAGAAATACAGTGAATACTTGGTATGGAAAAACTTGCATGCTTGCTGTTGGTTAACAAGAAAAATGAATGGAAACTACCCCAGGAGATGGCATAGTAATGCCATTGGATGACTCAGCCCCCAAAAACCTCCCAAAGACAGGGATGTACTAAAATCCTTTTTTACTATATAGAGGATCAGTGTACAAGAAAAAAGCTGCTCGGTGGAGTTAATGCTTTAACAACAATACTACCAAAGTATGTTGTTTACCATTATTAAACTTTTCTAGCATAACAGGGTGAACAATCCGACTGCAAATCTTTACACATCTTGCTTGGGATTTTCAGCAAGCACATTAACAGCGTGGTGTGGTAATTTTACATAGAGTGGTACAAACTGTTGCTTCCCTTCTTGGGAAGCTTTCAAATTGAAATATTTTTGTCATTGCCATCTTTGTTGTTTACAAATGCTTATTATAGATGAAATGAAGCTAGCCTTGAACTGTTTGATACTTTACGGGTAAAGGAAATATATGAAGTGTGTTGAAAAGCACTGGAATTAACAAGCAGAGCACTGCAGTAAAAAAAAAAAAATCATTGATGGCAGTGTGGAAATAATTTGAAAGTCATGCATTTTTAAAATACCACAAACAAATCATTGGGCAGTGACCTTGAATGGAGTTTTCACTAAAAAGTGCCTGGGTCACCCAGTGACACAGAAAATAAATATGTATTGTTAAATAAATATATATTGTTTATTTTACATGCTGTCTGTATTTTGGTATTTGTTCTTTTGGGTTTTTTATTATACTTTCTGCATACTTTCTATTATTTCTTTATGGTGAAAATTCACAACTAATCCACCGATAGTTGAGAATATTGTGAATAATAACTGAGAATGACAACAATTTTAAAATTCCCATATTTCATTGAGGCTACAAATAAGACAGTAATTACATCCTCCTTCTCTGTCAATTTTTGGCCTATTACTTTATTTGACCATTTTCTACTGAGTTAAATTGACTTTTTAATATGTGAAACAAGCAGTATAGACAGTTTTCTATGTCTATACTTCCAAAAAAGTGAGGGAAGGGCTATGTGACATTATTTCAATTCCTTTCATTTCAAAAGTTCTTGATCAGTGGAGCTGTGGGTGTTTGAAAACACCTCTCAGGAGTCCATGGAAGGTTGCTGAGAAAAGTATACCTGGAAGACTTAATCTATGTAGAATTTCATTTTCCCTTGAGGACTTTAAAGAGCCTGCACCATTGATTGTTGCTGCTGCTCTATGCCATTACTATATCTTCCATCTTTATCAGCTGGGCCGTGAGTTTAATAAATGTTTTCACTTGGTTTGGTTCTTCAGAGTGTCACTGAAGTTGCTTCACTTCAGTTTTAGCTGCAAAGGCTTGGCTATTTAGAGGCTTGGCAATTCTGCCTAAGTGGGATCACTGCAACTGCTGAATGAGTTTTAGGGGCACAGAGGTAATAGAATGTGACAAGAGGAGCCAGAGATGTTTAGGAGAGGAGGCAGGCAGCGGTGGAGAAGTCAGAGCTTTTATATAGGTGAGGAAGGAGGAATGGAAGGGGAAACCTGTGGAAATTTGTGAGGATCAGAGACAAGTGTGAGAGTTTTTTGTATTCAGTCTTCACAGTCCACACCTTCTGGGCAACATCTTCCTCCAAATCAGGAGAGAGAGCAGGTACTCAGCTCACTTCATCTAGGTCTAAAGGAATTTTGTTTCCTGGCACCTGTGAATTTTTGGGCTGCTCTTGGATGCCACTAGTTCACTCCTTCACATTTTCCCCTATATCCCCTTACATTACATTTTTTAGTGCAAAACATTGGTTTTCATTTCTGCTCATGTCTTGAGCTGGCAGTCAGAAATACTCTCTTTTTTCATCTTGTTATTTTGTTCCAGTTTCATTAGAAAACCATTTTTGGTAATCAGTTTCAGTTTAAAGAAGAAATGGCACAGTTCCAGTTTTGGTTCCTTTGCCCCCATGTTCTTAAGTTACCCTGACTAAGCAATTGTGGCATACACAGTCAGCCGTGTTTGCAAATGCAAACTGAACGAATGCAAACTAGACCTCTGTGAATGTGGGAGGGGTTTTTTTAGAACACAGTAGAAGGTTGCATTCCCTTCACGAAAGTATCTACAAAAGCACCAAAAATCATTACCTACATAGGAAATATATGTATGCTTCTCCCCAGCTCTGACAAAAGGCGTGAATCAAGCTGAATGAGGTGGCATCTGCACTGAGAGAAATAGCATGTGTGAGTCTTCAACCTTTTTGCCATCCTTTTCAGGAATGCAGGGTCATTACCTACCAAGTCATCTGTGCTGTGCTTTCAGCACTTGATGGAAACAACACATTTCTCAGAGCAATTGGCACGATCTGTGTCCTCTATTACCAATACAAGACAGTCTTTTAACTTTTGTTCTTTTTCTTCCCATGCTTACACAGCAATACTCATTCTCTCTTGAGTTTTATTCATATAAATTTTTCTATTTCAAGTCTCTGTAGCTGGGATCCATAGATGATCCTCTTCTTCAAGGTGGAAATTGGCATTACATTTGTTTGAATGAGGAAAGTGTGCTTGAAAAGAAAAGCAAAATTGTTGCCACAAAAGTGTAGTGCACATTTTAAAAGAAAATATATTTTCTCCCATTATAATGCTGAATTTTCCACTCAGCTCTGGAACAGAGTAAAAAGCAGCTGTTGCTTTTAATTGCACTACAGATTTGCAAATAAAACCTAAACTGTTTCTTCTTCATCAGTATCATTTCTAATGTCTTTACCAGACAGTGTTTTCTCCTGTGCTGCTTGATGACTGTGCCTTGAGTGAAACTCAGTGATTAATGTGGCTGACTAGATGGACAACTGAGTGGAAATGGTAAATAATGACTTGTTTTTATACATGTAAAAAACAGTTCCCACTCAACTTGGAAATCCTTGCTTTTGGAAGGGCATTCTTCCATCTTGCTTCCTGCTAACCTAAGGTCACTTAAGGAGTAACTGTTGTAAATGCTGTTGATTCCAGTGATGTAAACGTCTCTGGCCCAGACACTGCAGTGAACAAGACTTTCCACACAGGAATATGGTTAAGCTGAGGGCTGCAACTTTTATGAACTACATTGCCTAATAAAACAGGGAGGAACCACTAGCCAGCTGTTCCCCACAAACTACTCAGTAAAACAGGACCAGTGAGGTTCACCAAACACAAGACTGTGGAAGTGTCGAGGTTTGACCCTGGCCAAATGCCAGGGACCTATGACATCTGCTCTCTATGCTCTCTTCTGCTGCAGCTATGCAGAGGAGAGGAATCAAACTGACACAAACACAGTGGACTCATGAGTTGAGATGAGGCACTGGTGGGGAGGGGACACACGAGAACGTGACCAAACAGGTGAGAGACTTAAGTTGCAAAGTGATTTATTAACCTAACAGAGTCGGAGGATAAATGAGAGGTAAAAATAAGCTCTTAAGACACCATTTCTTCACTCACTCCCCTTCCCTCTTAAGACACCGTTCCTCAGCTCACCCCCTCCCTCCTCCACGCAATCAACAGCTCCAGGTGGAGGGCAGGGTATGGGGCTTTTTCTTAGTCAGTCCATCACCACAATTCTTCTGCTACAAACACTGTTTCTCTGCTCACCCCTCTCCCTCTTAAGATGCCATTTCTCAGCTCACCCCCCTCCCTCTTTCACACAACCAACAGCTCTGGGGTGGGGCAGGGTGTGGGGGTTTCCCTTTGGTCAGGGTCAGTCCATCAGGGAGAAGAGTCCTCTACTCAGCCATGGGGTCCCTCCCACGAGAGACAGTCCTCTGAGAACTTCTTTGGCGTGGGTCCAATCTCACGAGCAGCAGCCCGGCCGAAATCTGCTGCAAACACGAGTGCTTGTCCATGGGGTGCAGGCTCCCGAGCCGAGGCCAGGTTTTTTTCCATCCCTGGGGGCAAGGCCTTTCTCTCTCGTCCACAGCCTTTGCAACTCTCAGTCTCTGCTGGGACTCCCACTGGATCACAGCTTCCTCCAGGCATCCACCTGTTCCTCTGGCGTGGGCACCTCCCCACGGGCTGTGGGTGGATCTCTGCACCCCCCTGGACTCCATGGGCTGCAGGGGGACCACCTGCTCCCCCATGGTCTTCACCACGGCCAGCAGAGTGTTTTCAGCTCCGGCGCCTGGAGCACCTCCTCCCCCACCTTCTCCACTGACCTTGGTGTCTCCATGTTGTTTTCCCTCACATATTTTCACCTCCTCCTCCTCCTCTGGCTACAAAGAAGTGCGTGCACCCATTGTTTTGATTTCTTCTTAAATATGTTTTCACAGAGGTGTAATTAACATCTCTAATTGGCCCAGGTTTGGCCAGCAGCATGTCCATCATTTTCAGAGCCAACAGAGAGTGGCTCTGCTGGACAGGGTGAAAAACTTCCAGAACCTTCACACAGGACACACAGGAGCCATCTTTGTGCCTCTCCCTACCCATTAGCAAAAACTGGGCCAAGTAAAACTACCACAGGAGGCCAAGTTAAATGTTTAAGAGAAAGCTGACCACATCCTCCCTCTGGCAAAAGTGGCTAAGGTGCGCAGTCCCACTGACACTATCTCCCTCCTACATTGTCTGTGCTGGGGAGAGGAGAGAAGAGTAACAGTGGTAACTTTTTAATTTGTGTAAGGCTCTACCTTTTTCCATGTATTGTGGAAAGGGAAATAAATAGCTCACTGAGACCTGGCTAGTATTTAAGACATGAGGGGTAATTCTAGCCATAGCTAACATGAAAAACCCACATTAGAAACCTGCTCTCCAGTTGTGTAAATGAACAAACTAGTTCTCTTGTCTTTTCACTAGCTGAATTTACTAATAAAGCCACACCACATTTTCAGTGTGGTAAACACTTTTCTCACTAAAAGCACTCATCCAACTCAGAGTATAAAGTCCAGCAACAGCAAGGCTAACAACAACAACAGTTACAGAAAGACAAGGGATCAAAAAGACCTTCCGAATAAAAACTAAAGTATAAAGGAAGTACATCTAACTTCTACTGAAAGGGTCATGCAAATCTGGAATTTCCCACATGAACAGAGAGGATCACTGGAAACTCCTGTTTCTTGTCTCCAAACCACAATGCTTGTTGGAATAATGGAGAAAGCTGTCTTTCTCACAGTCTTGACCTGTTACCAGTTCAATAAAAAACCTTTTTTTTTCCTTTTATAACAGCATGGAAAATCTAGAATTATTTTCTAGCATGTATTTCAGGTTTGGAAGGACCCACCTGAATCACTGGTGTCCTGTTGTTGAGTTCCTGAAGGAAACCATCAAGATCTATCACAAAAGCAGGAAAGCCATTTGCCCTCACCACTCTTCCTGGAAGTTTGTTCTGGAGCCTGGTGGCTTAATTCCATGTTGTGGCTTTACCCTTCCAATTCCTTCCCCAATTCTGCTGATAGTGGGGTTGTACAAGTAGCTTCATGGGGCTTGGTTGCCAGCTGGGGTGAAACCACATCACTCCACCTGACAGAGAAGCTCCCACCCATTCACTTGCTCACTCCGCCTCAGAAGGAGCAGGGAGAGAATCAGAAGGACAAAAGCATGAGATGAAGGTTGAGATAATGACAGTTTAATAAGTGAAATGAAGCTACATACAAAAGCAAATTAATTTTTTTTTTTTTAATTCTCTACTTCCCATCAGCAGGTTTAGATGTTTAGATGCTTCCTGGAAGGCAGAGCCTCAGCATGCCTATTTGGGAAGACAAGTGCAATAATCTCAAATATCCTCTTTACTCCTCCTTTTCCCCAGCTTTTATTACTGAGCACAACAATTGCAATCACTTTTTTCACAAATAAATCACATTTTCAGTAGATCTAGTAGCCATCTCCTCTTAAACTGTTAGCTATTAAATCTCATCTTCTCCTGAAGACTAAATTACTAGTTTCCAAGTGTATGACTCTCCACTCTATATGGCTGAATCTTATCCCACACCAAGGGTATTGGGCCACAGTTATTTGGTTCTCTTGGCCCAGTATCTTGAACCTCTGCTGTAGCTTCCCAAAATCCTCTTCCAGTTATTCAACCTGATCCTGCTTTTTGTGGGCAGCTCATTAAGAAATACATTACATGATGTTGCACCTGAAACTTACTGCTCAGGTAGCCTATCCCCTGCAACCTGATACTTCTTTCAGTAACATCCATCATAACTTTGTCTAATTCTCTCATCTTCACCTTATCTACTGATTTCCACTTCTCTGGCTTAAGGTGTAGCTACTCTCTATGAAAATCCACATAGATGATACCTTCCTGATGTGGGTTGATCTTGGCTGAGTGCCAGCTGCCCACAAAGGCCACATTATCATTCCTTTTCTCAGCTGCACAGGGGAGAGAAAATACAATGAAAGGTTCATGGGTTGAAATAAGGGCAGGGAGAGATCTCTCAACAACTACCATCATGGGCAAAACCAACCTGACAAGGAAATTAGTTTTATTTATTACTAATCAAATCAGGGTAGGAAAAAGAGAAATAAACCCAAAACTTAAAACACCTTTCCATCATCCTTTTTCCCATGCTCATCTTCACTCCCAATTCTCTACCTCCTTCCCCTGAGAGGTGCAGGAAGGTAAGGAATGGGGGCTGTGGTCAGTTCATCACACATTGTCTCTACCTCTCCTTCCTCTGTGGGGGAGGACTCTTCACACTTTTTCCTTGCTTCACCGTGGGTTTCCCAAGGGCCACAGACTCCTTCAGGGATCTGCCTGCTCCTGCATGGGGTCCTCTAGGGGCTGCTGGTGGATCTCTGCTCC
>VZTX01010955.1:1054559-1067244 GCA_013400915.1 Pardalotus punctatus
CCTGCTCCTGCATGGGCTCCTCTAGGGTCTGCTGTTGCATCTCTGCTCCACCATGGACCTCAACAGAGCACCTGCCTCTCCAAGGTCTGCACTACAGGCTGCAGGGGGATAAATCTGTTTCAGTGCCTGAAGCACCTTCTTCCCCTCCTTCTTCACTCATGTTGGTGTCTGCACGTTTGTTCCTCTCACATATTCTCAATTCTGTCTTCAGATGCACTTATGCAGGCTTTTTCCCCCCCTCTCCTTAACTCCTAGAGGCTCTGCCCCTGTTGCTATTGGCTTGACCTTGGCCAATGGCAGGTCCATCTGGGAGCCAGCTCTGTTGGACATGGGGGAAGCTTCTGGCAGCTTCTCAGAGAAGCCACCCCTGTATGTCCACCCCCACCCTCCACTACAAAAGCCTGGACACACAAACCAAATATACTGCCTTGTCTAAATTGCCCATGTCTAAAAAATCATTCAGCAAATCAACTGTCACAATATGACACATGAAGTAAACCTGTGGTGCAATGTATCCTATTTTTCACTTGCCTAAAGGTCCTTACTAACATTCTTTTTCACACTGAACTATATGCCAACAGAAATCCCTTGGAACTATGCTGGTTAAAGCCTTTATATAATCTACCAGTCCGTGAAGACTGTGTGAACAATTCAGAAGACAAACTCAATTTCTGAATAAATTATTAATTGAAAACAATTTTTAAGACTCCTATGATAGTGAATATATCCCTTTCATCACTTTTATGATCAGCTTCCACAGCAATAATTATTCACTATTGATCTTCATCCAAGGAACCACACACACATGAGGTGAATTAATCTTGACATCAGAAACCCACTCCAATCCCCCTTCTGCCAAATCTAGCTGACCTGCTCAAAGTCATATATGTTGTCAGCCTCAAAGGCAAGAATAGATCTCAGGGTTTCTTACTTTGATCCCTCCAAATACACATTTATCTCCAACACTAAACTGCGATGTTAGAGTCATGACAGTGCAGTTCTGTGTTCACTGTAGCACATGCCAACCATGCTTGCAGAGTGCTCAGAGCTAATTAGTTCTTCAGACTCCTAGACTTTACTGTACTGGTCGCTGTAGAGCCTCTACTCTGCTCCTTCACTGCTCAGCCTCATCTATATAGCTACATTGGCAGCTGGAAGGTACTGATGGTCCAGTACAGTTGTCTGTCATATTGTATAAAATTGTCTCATTGTTCCTTGGTTGTCCCCCATGACTGTGGCAAATTTCTTTCTTTTTCCCTAGATTGCAATTTGCAGTTCTTAAGAAACAAATATGATCTATTGGCTATACCTGTGTACATCACTTAGTGAACTGAGATCCTCATGTCTGACTATAGATTTTAGCTGCTGTGAAGATTCACACAATGCAGTCAGGTGTACAATCAGTCTGGAGTTACTGGATGCATACTTTCCTGTAAAACTTTCATGGGAGAAGTAGGTTTGCANAAGGAATGGGGGCTGTGGTCAGTTCATCACACATTGTCTCTACCTCTCCTTCCTCTGTGGGGGAGGACTCTTCACACTTTTTCCTTGCTTCACCGTGGGTTTCCCAAGGGCCACAGACTCCTTCAGGGATCTGCCTGCTCCTGCATGGGAGAGGTGCAGGAAGGTAAGGAATGGGGGCTGTGGTCAGTTCATCACACATTGTCTCTACCTCTCCTTCCTCTGTGGGGGAGGACTCTTCACACTTTTTCCTTGCTTCACCGTGGGTTTCCCAAGGGCCACAGACTCCTTCAGGGATCTGCCTGCTCCTGCATGGGGTCCTCTAGGGGCTGCTGGTGGATCTCTGCTCCACCATGGACCTCAACAGAGCACCTGCCTCTCCAAGGTCTGCACTACAGGCTGCAGGGGGATAAATCTGTTTCAGTGCCTGAAGCACCTTCTTCCCCTCCTTCTTCACTCATGTTGGTGTCTGCACGTTTGTTCCTCTCACATATTCTCAATTCTGTCTTCAGATGCACTTATGCAGGCTTTTTCCCCCCCTCTCCTTAACTCCTAGAGGCTCTGCCCCTGTTGCTATTGGCTTGACCTTGGCCAATGGCAGGTCCATCTGGGAGCCAGCTCTGTTGGACATGGGGGAAGCTTCTGGCAGCTTCTCAGAGAAGCCACCCCTGTATGTCCACCCCCACCCTCCACTACAAAAGCCTGGACACACAAACCAAATATACTGCCTTGTCTAAATTGCCCATGTCTAAAAAATCATTCAGCAAATCAACTGTCACAATATGACACATGAAGTAAACCTGTGGTGCAATGTATCCTATTTTTCACTTGCCTAAAGGTCCTTACTAACATTCTTTTTCACACTGAACTATATGCCAACAGAAATCCCTTGGAACTATGCTGGTTAAAGCCTTTATATAATCTACCAGTCCGTGAAGACTGTGTGAACAATTCAGAAGACAAACTCAATTTCTGAATAAATTATTAATTGAAAACAATTTTTAAGACTCCTATGATAGTGAATATATCCCTTTCATCACTTTTATGATCAGCTTCCACAGCAATAATTATTCACTATTGATCTTCATCCAAGGAACCACACACACATGAGGTGAATTAATCTTGACATCAGAAACCCACTCCAATCCCCCTTCTGCCAAATCTAGCTGACCTGCTCAAAGTCATATATGTTGTCAGCCTCAAAGGCAAGAATAGATCTCAGGGTTTCTTACTTTGATCCCTCCAAATACACATTTATCTCCAACACTAAACTGCGATGTTAGAGTCATGACAGTGCAGTTCTGTGTTCACTGTAGCACATGCCAACCATGCTTGCAGAGTGCTCAGAGCTAATTAGTTCTTCAGACTCCTAGACTTTACTGTACTGGTCGCTGTAGAGCCTCTACTCTGCTCCTTCACTGCTCAGCCTCATCTATATAGCTACATTGGCAGCTGGAAGGTACTGATGGTCCAGTACAGTTGTCTGTCATATTGTATAAAATTGTCTCATTGTTCCTTGGTTGTCCCCCATGACTGTGGCAAATTTCTTTCTTTTTCCCTAGATTGCAATTTGCAGTTCTTAAGAAACAAATATGATCTATTGGCTATACCTGTGTACATCACTTAGTGAACTGAGATCCTCATGTCTGACTATAGATTTTAGCTGCTGTGAAGATTCACACAATGCAGTCAGGTGTACAATCAGTCTGGAGTTACTGGATGCATACTTTCCTGTAAAACTTTCATGGGAGAAGTAGGTTTGCACTGACTGCAGAAACCCAAGCCTGATTTTCTTGAGCAGACAACTATTCCAGTCCAAAATTAATTTGAAATATCTGTAAGGTGTTGTTTAGTAACCTCCAACTCAACTATGTCCTGTTGTTAAGTATATGTAAGATACAGTACTCAAGCGGATAAGGCCTAGCGTTTGCTCCACAAACCAGCCAGCCATCAGCTGTGCCATTTCAGTGCCACATTGGCAAATGAAGGCAAAGCACGAATTACCCCATTGTGCTCTGCCAGAAAGTGACCACCATCTGAATAGATTAATTTAACATCTTAATCAGCTTTGAAATGTGCCCAACAGGCAGGCACGTCACCACCTGCTGTGGCAGAGGGCTCCGACTGTGTTCAGGAGCCCGGGCAGATCAGAATGTCACCATCCACACCCCCTCAGTGGTTTGCTACCACCACTGGCAGCAATGAATGTGCACCCACACCTCACCCACACCACAGCCTCACCTGAGCTCATCTTCATCAGCGACAAAGCCATGATGTGAGAAATCAGGCTGGGCACAAGTCACTTCAGCCACTTCAGCTGCTGTGACATCCAACAAACTGGAGAACTGATATCCTGGCTGTGAGCTGGACACTGCAGTCCAGTTCATGAGCTGACCTGTCATAGCTCTAATAAACATGCTTTCTTATGTATTATTTATATCATTTAGCCCAGTAAACTCCACAGTAAACCTCAGTGTCAATGTGTCTCAGCTGGAATGACAAAAACTAATATTTCTGGTAGTTTTTCTGTCCGTCTTTCTTATTACACATGACAAACTAAAATCAGAGCTATCTCCTGATTTTCCATAAGGGACTATGACCAGCAGAATTACATCTCTGGGATAACTGAATTTCAAACCCCTACTTTGTATCAATTTTCTTCTGATGTGGTGTCAAAAGTTGTGACTCACTCAAAGGATTTTCCTCAACACTGGCTTATGTGCTTCCAAACTAATTTCTTCCCAGGAAACTTTACATCTTGAAGGCAGTTCTATTACTGCTGCCAAAAACTGTAGGTGTTTCTGATGGAGCTGAAGCAGCTTTATGGCATGATTATCTCAGATCTACATTGAGCCAAACCATAGAGATGTATTAGCAATGTGATAAATATAGAAAATACTATGGAAGAGAGGGTTTGGAGAAGCATACCAGGAAAAACTGAAAACAAAACTGTGAAAGAATTTGCATATCTAACTCTGTACTCAAGAAGACCAAGAAGAAACATTGCAATTAAAGTTTTGAGAACATGCAATTATTACTAGTGAAAGATTAGGTATTATTTTCTGTTTCCTGAGAATTCCACCAGATGTACTTTGTTGTTTTTACCTTACTTTACCTTGTTAAAATTCTTGCTGGTTAATAACCCACTAAAATTCACATTCAGTTTGACAACATATTCAATTAAGTGAGAGCTTACTCAGCTTATTACATAGACTTGATGAGATACTATTAAAAAAAAATCTAGACTGCTATGAGAATTGATATTCAGCCTTAAAATTAGATGTGGTGTCTCTTTAATCCTTCTCACAATTCAACACAATTTGAAATGTTTGGAGTTATATTCTATTCTTGCTTGTAACTAGAATGCATGTTTTTATAAATAAATATGATATATGAGTTGCTAGTGTTCCTTTTAAATAGACAAAGGTACACCCACAGACACAGACAGTATGTATCTGTGACTGCTGGAGCACATCAAATGAAGTGGCTGGATTTTAGATCCCTGCTGGCAAACACAAACCTGTTGGATGCTGTGCAATTCTGTCACTTCACTTTGGTTCTTCAGTGGCAGTTGTAATATTCTGAAAAAAATTTGGTCTCATAAATTTCTGAGCTGTTTGGCCAAGTTCCTGCAATCATTTGCCTATTCAAAACTGCCTTCTACTCAAGCTTTGTTATCCAGTAAAATGTTACCAAAGTTCTCCAGTGATCTCATTTTGTCATGCAAGAACTTTTCCAAGATATTGCCTGCTAGATTTCTGCTTTAACTGGTAGGTGTTAGTATGTTTTCATTTTCCTGAATCAGTCAATGTCTGTCTCAAGAGCAAACCAAGGATCCTTGAGCCAGACTCTTGCACTGCACATACAAAGAAATTTTTTTGAGATCAAAGGAGAAAATCTGGCTGGTCTGAGGGGTGATATCACTGCTAATCCTGTTTTATTTTCTGCCTAGTGAGAATGAAGAGCAGAAAACTTTATACAATATACAATGTAAACATAACAGAGGGCATGAGCCTGTCATCCTATCATTGACATGAGACATGCAGACCTAGATCCTGACAAGGATATTTTGTGAGCAAAGGCAATAATGAGGTTTTGAAAAGCACACATTTAAGAGTAATGGATGCTTTAGAGCTGTGCTCCCACAAGTTGTGATTTAAAAGGCTGAACACTTCAATCTGAACCACCAAAATTCAAAATGACAGAAACTTACAGAATTTTATTGCTCTGTATTTAATAAAATTTACATTTACAAGCTGTCAGTTTGAAATACTGAATAACTCATAGTTTAGAACACTGAACACCAGTTTGAATTACTCTTGCAGTTCATTGCTTCCTACTTACAGTCTTTCTCAGATACCCAGAATAATCCTTCCATCACCCACTTTTGCTATCTCTCTTAATTCATGTTTGGCCCCAGAAAAATATATTGACTTTGAAGGAAGGTCAGGGAAAGAAATGCATCTTGTTGCCATAAAAAAACACAACTAGGCATAATGAAAACTCCCTTTCTGCTTGTTTAATGTGCTAATATAAGAACATTAAGGGCAGTGTACCATCTACAGCTTGGTTACTCTGGCTGTCTGGATTTTTTTTGTTAATTTACAGGCTCAATTATGTAGACTCTTAAATTCACAGTATTAGTGGGCAGGAAGGTAGATGGTTAATGAAAAAACACAGAGTAGGAAACTTCTTTTTTATATGTATCTTGGGTAACATTTTTAGAAGAACAAGGATCAAAGATTGTAATTTAAAGTACCTCTCAAGACAGGAATAAATGTACATGGTTTTAAGGCACCCCTAAAAATTATGGGATGGCTAATAACCTCACGATTCTGTGGTCTGTTCTAAAACAAAAATATTAAGCCAAATGTTTGACTCTATATAATAAAAACAGATTATCTAATGGTTTCCAGTGGGAAATATGAGAAAGAGCATTCATAAAGACTCTGTAATAGTTATGAATTATAAAGACTTCCTCATTTTCAGTATTAACTGAGACCCCAGCAGAAACTGTTAGATATTTATTCACATGCCCTCAAAGGGGCTACACATGGACATTTTTAATTAACATTATTTGCAACACCTTACTCAAGTTGTTCATTATTATTTTGACATGTTTTAAAGTCCTGACCAGAAAGTTTTCATCACTTACTCTAATGATACCATTCTTACATGACTTTAATACTTTTAAAGAGTTACAGTGATTTGCAATCTATACTTATTTTAATGAAGAAAGAAAACAATGTTTAAGTAATCAAGGTCATAACATTTAAAAATAGTCAGAAAACATAAAATAAACTGAGTCATTACTTTTAGCATGCCATTAGGCCTTCTCTGTAAGAAAAAAACATGTTAAAAATAAAGGCACAGTTTGACAGCACTTCCATATTTCCAAAGATGCCCCTTTTGTTGCCATTTTTCCCTTCTCTTTTCAGCTGCCCAAGATGTATTAACATTTATTGCTGGGTATAAAAAAGGTACATCAACTTCAGTTCACATCCATCTGTCCTCACTGGCCAGGTGTCTGTGTCCATGAGTTCAAATTATTAAGACAGGGTAAAATGTTTTTGTCTTGCCTCATTTGAATGATTTTCCTTAGCTTTTCTTTTTCATGCAGTTTTAGCTATTGAAGCGAAAACTGCCTGGTGAGTCTGCAGGGATTTGTCTGAGGTTACAGCATTGGTAGCAAAGGCAGAAAATATGCAGGAAACTATTGACATGACCTTCATGTTTGTGTCTACTCAGGGTAAATAAATTCTGCTACTTTCTTCCTAGAGAATGGTAAACATAACTAGAAGAAAAGTGCCACTAGAGAGACCTGAGAGTTGTACCGTGATAGAGACACCGGAACCTGCTCATCTTCACAAAGATCTGACAGGCTCAAATACGCTTAAACTTTGCTCTTTAGCTAGAAGCTAAAATGTTGAAATTAAGCGTTTTAAATAAAACCGGCACTTGGCACCTACCCTGGGAGCGTCTGTTAAACTGTCTCAACTACACCTTTTATGTTCGCAACCACACCTTTTCGTTGAAACTGTTTTCGTAAATAACAGCTGGAACAGTAGAACGCAAGATGGCAGTGTCAGACGCCACGTACCAGCAGGGGACTGTAGGATGGTCCAGCGGGATCTCCTAGGGGACGGGACAAGCAAGAAGTGCTGAGGTGTCCGTCCTTTCTTTAATACCCCAGTGGAACAATTGGTAGGAAGAGGGGAGACCTTTCTGTTCCAACAATACCTAGAAAATACGCTGCAGAAGGAATAAAGATACAGTACACTCTGCAGAATAGGTTTTGCTCCACACAGTTCTCTGAGATCTCCAGGTTTAAGGTGGTATGTTAAGACATAAAGTAATATGTATATGTATAACTTACAAAGTTATCAAGGAAAAGGGACCTACTGTCGCTGGAACATTGCTTTTCTTTCCTTATCCTAGCAGAGAATGAACATATAGGTTCTTTTTTTCTTTTTTTTCCTCTCCCCCCCCCCTCCTCCCACTGGCCCAAATTTATATATTACCAGTCTCTGTAGCCGACTAGATCGATACATATAATAAGAGGTTAATCTTTGTCAAAGACATACAGGAAAATTAATTTACTTGTTCTTAAATGTCGTGGTGTTTTTTTCTGGTTTTAGGAAACTCACTGTAATCAGTGAGAGCATGCATGTGAAGGTCAGAGTGGAGAAGGTGTGAACGTGATCTAAACTGTGGCAAAAGCCCCAGACCAAACCTGCCTGAAATGAAGCTATCTGAGTCCAGATGCCTGGCAGAAACTTTAGGGGAAATAAACTTTAAAGACCCTTTAAGCAAATCTGTATGTCCAATCCGAGGGAAGGTCATTAACAGTTACTGTTCTGCTGAATTAGGGGGATTCTTACTGGGGTGTCCTTCATTACTTCCTTAGTACTACCGAGCACCTGAACCCCAGTCCTGCTCCCACTGAGGGACGTGGGTCCTTCATTCCTTTGCATGATGCAGTTCGGACCCCCCAGTCTTGGAACTATCGGGTCCCCCGGCAGTGTGTTTGGCCCTGGCTGAGGACGGGCCATTTAAGCCCAGCCTGCCTTGCCCAGGCGAGAAACCCCGCCTCAGTACCTTGCCGACACGCAGTGCTCCGGTTTTTAGTATGTACTGGGCTGGTGATTTTTTTTTTCCATCATCTTTACCTCGAATTCGAGGGCTGAGAAAGTATTTTGTTTAATTCTTGGGGAAAGTGCAATAACACCTCAGACATGCCTTGGAAGTTTAACTAGAAATAAACCTCATCAAAATACCACGCCTGGAGCCGAGAAACCTCAGACAGGCAATCCCTCTATTCCTTATTTTAAAGTATATTGATGGCTAAATCCTTCCACTTGCTCCGTTAAAAAGGCTGTGAGAACCCATTTCCTGCACCTCAGCTGTCCAAAGCGCGGCTCGGTGTGTTTGCCCTTTGCGGGGCCGTTTTGCTGCGGTGGAAGGTTCAGCAGGGCCGGGGCAATGCCGGATTCAGCACTTTCGCGACGATGACAGTTCCCTCCCGCCACACCGAGACGGAGTCCGGCGGCTGTGGCCCGGCCGTGCGCCCCGTCCGCATCCCTGTCTGTCCTCGGTCCTCTCGACCCGCCGCCGCCGGCAGTCGCGTGTCAGTGCCTAGCGGAGAAATGAGTTCACGAGTGGATTTTGTAGAAGCACTCAGGGGGAATAGTTTGGGGACTCATCTCACCAAGGGTACTGAGAAGGCCCGGGTAATGCCCCGACATGCTCCGATGTGTGATCCTCACCCCGGTAATCACCAGCCCTCAGACAAATCTGTCTGTCCCACTGGAAACATGCGTGCCTGCGTGACCCTGTCGGGGCTTCTCTGTCACTGTGACTACTCATTGGGCTGCGTCGGTGAGCACTGCGGTGTTGGGGGAGAATAGCACAACCACAGCATCCGACTTTGCTCCCTCTATGCCCATCCTTGCAACTGTGGCTGGGGTATCCACAATTATTCCTGCCGAAGGAAATGTTTCATGTGACTATTCAAACATTAATGCAGCAGAAATACCCAGGGCTTAAAAAGCAGACGATATCCGCCGCTCTATAGAAACGTGAAGTTTCTGCCTTGCAGCACTTGGGCAAGAATGTCGTGCCGTCGACGTTGCGGTGACAGTTCCGTGGTTCGGGGATTAAAGTCAAACAACGCGGCTTCATTCGTTTATTCATAAACACAGAAACAAATAAAACCACCCCAAACAACCCCAAAGAAATCACCCAGGCTGAATCTTCACACTTCCTTTTCGCCAAACGAGACCCAGTGCAGGGGCGCATTTGTTCGCAGAGTGGGTGGGTGCCCCGACGGCCGGGACGAGCAGGGCGACCAGCGCTGGGGCTGGGACGGAGGCGCGGAGCTGCCGATTATTCTTCCATTGGCTGCATCGGCGCCCGCAGAGAGACCTTATATTGGGTTCATCTAATTTCTAGGGGAATTGCGGAGGTAAATACCCCAGGAAACGAGGTGGATGCAATGGAAAGGCACCGCGTGCCCGGTTTGCAGCTGAACCTCCCCGTCACACTTTGCTGTCTCTCCCACAGAGGACAGTTCAAAGCCGTGGGTTGTGGAGGATCGAAGTACAAATACGCGCGGGTTTCCCTGGCCGCGATAGTGATAGGAGCAGCGGTAAGGGAACAGCCCGCAGGGACGGCCGTGGCTCCCGGATCAAGCCGCTTTCCGTCTGGGGTTCCTCCGCGGCGTGTAAGCGCCTCGGGAGCGAGCACAGCCCGGCTGCCCCTCAGGGCGCCGGCACGGGGAGCGGAGGGCCCGGCTGCTCTGCGTGGGACTCGCCCCTGTCCCCGCCGGCCCGCCTCACGCACACCCACGGCCGCGGAGCTGCCGTCCGGAGGCTTGCGATGGCGAACAGCCGAGCTCCGGCGGTCTGGGGAAAGGCCGGGGTGCCGGGGGGGTGGGTGGCATCCCAGGTGCCCCGCTCAGAGAAGAAGGGCTCTCTGCAAATGTCATCAGGGCCTCGCTGCCGAGCCCGGCGCGTTTCAGCCACATATGGTGGGTGGATTTAGGTGTCAAAAGCCGGCGAATTAGAAATGGTAATTGTCCGTCATTATGGGTGAAACGCGATCTATCACAACAACTGGAACATGTCTGGGCGCTAGCAAAAATAATTTGAATGATTAGCGATCATTATGGATGTCAAGCCGCGTCCATTAAGTTGTATGAAGAAATTATCTTTGACGTGCGAAATCAAACTACAAATACACAGGCCTGGCATTGAGAAGACCCTCTCTGCCGGGCCGCGGGAGGCCGGGAGCAGCCCCGCGGGGCGCTGGCAGGGCCCGGGAGAGGCACTGGGACTGCCGGGCTGCCGGGGCCGGGTCGCCGGGCGCTCCCTCCCCGCTGTCCTCAGCGGCCGGTGACCAGGGCACTGCCGCGAGCTTGCATGGCCCTGCTCACGGCGAGGGGACAGGGGACAAGCCCTCGATCTGTCAGAGAAGGTTTTGCATGGAGTGGGGGGCAAGAAGCAGAGAGCCAGGCGGGATGCTGCAGCGACGGGAGACTGTCCCGAGCAGCCAGCAGGCATCTCCCGGAGGTGCAGGAGGGCAGGAGAGAAAAAGCGGGGGAGTGCTTTTGGAATTTGTCTTCTGCCAGTCATACGCAGCATCTCCCGTAGCTGCTGCTGTCCTTGGCATGAGAAGATGTCCGGGGAGCCGCTTTCCCGGTCCGGCGGGAGCGCAGCGGCCCCGGCCCCTCTGCGTTCCACAAGCCCGCAGCCGCCGCCCTCCGCTCACCCCCGCCGCGCCTGCCTGGCCGAGGGCTTTGCCACCCCACTGAACACGACATTCATCCCGAGGCGAGATCGGTTTACAAGTAGTTTCCACGTTGCAAAGCTTGCATATATTATTTTCTAAGATAAAAATGTCGGGGTTTTCCTTTTGAAGCTCGCCTCGTACGGAAAGGGCTTGGGATACGGGTTTTTTTTCTTACACCTTCGTTTCTGTTCCTTCTTTAGTGAAATAATTTGTTTGCAAAAACGAAGTGGTTATTTCTGTATCTTTTGGAGGTATTTTGGGCAAAACTATGTCATTGTACTCCTACAAGCCATGACCTGACACGGACACCTAAACACAACTTCCCAGCGGCGGCGAATCCGCGCAGCAAAAAGCAAAAGTGCTTCTCCAAGACCGAGGAACCCCGTCTGTTTCTTCCACTTTTTTTTTCTTTTTTTCCTTTTTTTAATCCGGGAAGTTAGTAAAATTTCAGACAAATTAAAGGAACCCCAGCAGTTACCTGACAAAATCACAGTCTGCACCCCTGCAGAGTGGGGTTTATAAACCAGTGAATGAGCCCATGTGTTCTTTTCTTGTTCTGGTCACTGGGAAAATGTAATATGTCCGTTGAAGCTCCCCCTTTGCCACCATTTTTCATTCTTAACTGAATAAAGAGAACCGCGAATCTACTACTACTACTATTAATACTACTACTACTACTACTACTAATAATAATAATAATAATAATAATAATCCAATTAAAGGCTATTTGACTTATGTGGTCATTTTGAAGTACTGTGCTGCACTGCAGGACAGAATTGCAATGCCACCACCTCGGTAAATCCGCACACGACACGGAGGAAAACGTCCCCGTGGCTTCCCGGGGTTGTTTTCGGGACTGCGCACCCCGCCATCCGTCCTGCCGCCGCCCGGTACCGCAGTCGAGTGCCAAAGGGCGAGTTCCAAACACGACCTGTCCCTCGCTTTCTCCTCCTGAGCAGAGGAGCCGGCACAAACCCCGCCACCGAGTCCGGGCTCTGCCGACAGCCGGCAGAACCGCCTTCCCCCCCTCCCCTTCCAGCCTACCCAGCTTTATTCGTACAGTTTGCAAATCTGTATTATTTCCGCACAAGCCAAAAATAATATTAGTCCTCTCCATGCGCATTTCATCCCTAATTATCACTCGAGTCCTTTGTGACACAAAACGTTTCTCTGGCCATTTTAAGCGCAGCGCAGATCCGTGGGCAAAGTGTTTTACCCCGACCCCGGAGACAAGCAGCGGGGGTTCCGCTGTCGGACGGCTTTAAAGGGGAGCGGATCACCGGTGCCGAGCGGAGTCCTTAGACAGTCGGAGACGACAGCCAGGGTCGGTCTCTGAAGCAGCGGGCAGAGGTGTTTTTCAGAGCCGTCACCGCCTGCAGGATGTGCTTTCCCCACAGAGCAATTTAGGAAACAACGCCGTCACCCGCGCCCCCCC